>CM056394.1:9951199-10181199 GCA_029718625.1 Synaphobranchus kaupii | reverse complement strand
TGAATAGAGTTTGTTTTGGACGGGGAGTAAACACGCGGGGCTTTAATTGCGCCATTATTCGATTTAGCTCGGGTTCGAAAGAAGTCTGCGTCAGGGATGTTTGGGCTGCTTTCCCTCCGCAGAAGGCCGATTCCCGCCGGTCGTCCGCTTTCATCGCGGAAGAGGGCCTTGGGTTTCGCTCGGTGGACGGTGACATCTGACAGCCACGGTATTTTAACTGGAGCGAGCGTTTGAGGAGCGGAGGGGGGGGGGTGGGCTTCGTTTAGAGAGAAAATAACGGGGGCTGCAGTTGAAATGAGCACACGGGCCCTCAGTCACTCGGGGCTGCTTTGAATTCCTCGAGGCATCGTGACTTCATCCACGGGCAGACATCGCTTCCCTCCGTCGATCTTCTGGTGAGAAGCCTTAATGCCGCTTTACGGCAAACGAGTTCCACATGGACTGCGGGAAATATCACGGCCGCACTTTTTTTTCAGGGGATTAAGTGTTCGCTCTCACTTTACCGCTTTCGGTTTCCGCCCATAAAGCCTTTTGTTTGCGATCCCGCACGTGTCGAACTGCCCCGTGTTTAAGCGGTCGCCCTTGAAATTCGCACCCTTTGTCTGAATCTGAAGATGTGCTCGAAAGAAGATTGTGCGTGCGTTCCGAGACGAATCCACACCTGGCGCCCGTCCTAAGAAAAATACGATCTTTCAAATGAGCGCGGTTTAATGAAGGGTATTAATCGCGGAGCGTGGCCTTCTCAGATAAAGGGCGGGAATGCCTTTGACTACACCTGGAGAGGGGAAGACCAAACGCTGGGAAGAAGATCAAGGATGAGGCCCTGTCTTGATTGATTTTTACTTCTCCGACGCAAAGTTAGCCTATCGTGTTTTGGTTTCAGCGTGAACGAAAACCCCCCGTTTCATGACAGATGAATCTGGCAGCTCTCTAATGGGCTCCAAATGGGGAGAGGATGGTCTTCAGCTGTCGGCTTGGGTCCGTTTAAACTCCTCTTCTCCCTTGTCTGAGCCCTCTTGAGTCTGGCAAATGAAAACATCGCACTACCCGTCGCACTATGAACTCCTGGGGGGTGTACTACGAAGTTGGATTACTGAGTTAGCTGGATAACTGCACTGAGGAAAACCCGGAATAGCTGTGGAATCTATTTACTTAAGTCCATGTTCCAGATTTGGGATGGTTCCATATTTAACTCAGTGTAGTTATCCAGCTAACTCCGTAATCCTGCTTCGTAGTATACCCCCCTGTTCTCACTCCAATGTGCACGAACGCACAAACACACACATGCCGTAGACAGCATTGTCACGGTTCATGCGCTGTTCCCAACCAGTGGCAGTCTCTCCAGGTTAGGGCGGTTGCTAGTTACCATGACAATAATGTACTGAGCTCCTCTCAGGCTAATGGATGTGTCTTTGCCTCCATTTTAAAATCTCTGCACCAATCAACTGCCTTCACTGTGTGTTGGGATCAGTGTGATCGGCTGTCACCTCTCCCATCTCTGTCACTTTCATAGATGCACTCAGACCTTCTCTTGAATGTCCTTTTTTTCACCTTGGGGAATCAGAATGATCATATTTGTCAGTTGTTTGTTACATTAAACCACAACAGCCATTGGCCTTTGTGTTATTTTCTGCCTGTTAGGAACAAAGTACCCAGGAGAAACCTGACAGCCGGGATTGGAATCATTTATTATTTTTTTCCTGTTAAGTCTTTGCTTGCGGTTGCACACATATTGCAAACTGCTGCTTTCGGCATCTCTCAAATCAGCCCGGGCCATCGCTGCATCCGTGAAGAGATTTTACAATTTTACGTTCTGCAAAGTGTTTAAATATATTTTCCTTGAACTCTTTCAAGCCAAACATTATGGCGGTTGAGCAACCATGGAAAGGCAAGACACTTCTTGGATGATGTGCTATAGTTTTTTTTTTGTGGCGAAAATTGGGAGGAGAACAAATGGCATTAGAGCAAGTATAAATTATGTATTACAGGTTTTCCACCAGAGCTGTGCTCTCATGTGGAATTATCTATTGATTACAGTGGCTGTAACATTCTTGATTAATGAGGCAGAACCATAGATATGCAGGGTCAGTTTGGAGAGTAGATCAGTGCTTTTTCTGATGTGGCCTGGATTGAATAGACATAATGCCATTGAAAGCTGCTGCTGAAACTCTGTGGTTGTGGTTTCATGTGCAAAGGATATATCAGACTGCATATGGAAAAGTCTGGAGTGGCAGTGTGACTGTATGATCCAGGTACTTGTGTTCACGGGTAGATGTGCTCACATGTTGCCTTGTTCACATATCGTTGTGCGCAGTGGGAGGACGGCTTTCGCAATCGCGTGAACGGCAAATCCCTCCGAATCAAAGCCCTGGATCGCTGACAACTTGTGTGCGAGAGGTTTTTTTGATCAGATGAAGTCAGCACAGGTCTTTTTGGTCGTACTGCGGGGTGCGTGATACTCCTGAGCCCCCTGGGGAAGATTTACGGTGTGGGGAGAGAAGGGAGGGATCGCGTGTCTCTGCCACGGCCGCGAAAAGGCTCTGGGAGTCTGTGTTGTTCTAGGTGAGTGTGTGTGTGTGTGTCTGTGTCTCAGTGTGTGTGTGTGTGTGTGTGTGTGTGTGTCTCAGTGTGTGTGCGTGTGTGTGTGTGTCTCAGTGTGTGTGCGTGTGTGTGTGTGTCTGTGTGTGTGTGTGTCTCAGTGTGTGTGTGTGTGTGTGTGTGTCTCAGTGTGTGTGCGTGTGTGTGTGTGTGTGTGTATGTGTCTCAGTGTGTGTGTGTGTGTGTGTGTGTGTGTGTCTCTCAGTGTGTGTGTGTGTGTGTGTGTGTGTGTCTGTGTGTGTGTCTCAGTGTGTGTGCGTGTGTGTGTGTGTGTGTATGTGTCTCAGTGTGTGTGTGTGTGTTTGCGTGTCTGTGTGTGTCTGTGCATGTGTCTGTGTTGTGTGTGTGTGTGTTTCTTTGTGTGTGTGTGTGTGTGTGTGTGTGCGTGTCTGAGTGTGTGTGTGGTGTGTGCGTGTGTGTGTGTGTGCGTGTGTGTGCGTTTGTGTGTGTGTGTGTGTGTGTGTGTGAGTCTGTGTGTGTGTGAGTCTGAGTGTGTGTGTGTGTGTGTGTGTGTGTATTGTGGGGCAGAAGAGGGTGCGGTGCATACGCTTAGTTTAGGCAGGCCCTGTTCTCAGTGAGGTTTACCCCCTGGTCGGGAGGCGGTGGGGCCTGAACAGTTTCCTGTCCCAGGGAACACTCGGTGAACAGGAAGTCGGCGGGCAGCCGGCCCCATTGTGCTAGAGCTGCAGCGATGATGTCACAGCTTCCTGTGAACCAGTGTCTGGACTAGTTCACTGTTTCCCAAGCTGAGTTCTCACAATGAGGACAGAGAATATCGCTGGCTCACAACTTTGATTTCAACTATTGTAGAATCAGAACTTCTGAGGTATTGAGAAGGTAGCTTTTAATTGTAAATTGACTGCATTTGTATGGCGCCTTTTCCAGCAACTACAGCTACACAAAGTGCTTTACAATGAATGCCTCTCATTTACCCATTCACACACACACACACACACACACACACACTCGTACACCAACAGTGAAAGGCATTATTCAATGGATCATTTAAGTATGAGCGATTAGTTGGAACAATAACATTAGGTCAGCTGGGAATTTTCAACCTCATTTATTGCTTTATTCCCACGTATGTAATACTAGATAACTCATAACTGTAAGCCCGTCTTTATCCTTGCAATATCCTTAGTAAGTTTTGGAAGGCAGAATTCATGAAGCTAATTGGATTTTTTTCCCAACCAATTTCCCAACAGATTTTATATTAGTGGCTAGCCAGCCTTCACACCCTCACGCTCCCCCCTCCTCCGGTGAGGTCACAGGTGCACAGCAGTAGACACGGGCGTAGGTGTGACAGCACATACACCTTCTGGGCTTCCTTTGTCTATTATATTTATCGCCTTTCAGAGCAGGGCCACACATAGTCACACGGGTTCACTGTAGTTTTGCGTGCAAAAACCTGAGCGGCCAAAACATCCGTTGAGTAGAGCGAGCCCCAAGAGTTGAGGGGCGACACAGACTCGCCCTTAGCCCTCACGGAAGTGCTGTCTCTGCTGCCTATTGCTTTACCAGGCCAGGTTTACAGCCGGGCATGTCATTATTGGAACGGCCCGGGAATGTGTACCCGCCTTTAGCATAGCCTCGTTGGTTTTTACTTTAGCCCCGAATCTTCACATTAAAGAAAGAGCTTGCCACTCCAAAGGCTGCATAACGTATGCAGTCACGTGGGGGGGGGGGGGGGGTGAGGGCCCGAATTCTTCACGCTCACCCTTGATTCCACCCTCCGCGCGATGATGTCACCGCCTGGCAGATTCCCCGCTTTTTTTTTTTCCCTCTGAAGCCTCGCGGTGTTCGCATTTCGCGGTCCGCCCTGGACGTCCGCGGCAACGGCCGCTCGCTCCTCTGTTTCTAATATAGAGTCACTGAAGCAATGCTTCATTCCTCCTCTTATTCATTTATTTTCCACCGCCGGTTTTTGAGGGGGGGGGGGGGGGGGGGGCGCGGGGGGGGGTGTCCAGACGCACCTCTTTTCTCACCAGAGAGGAGGTAGGGAGGGAAGGCCCCCCCCTCCTCAGCAGATGGTCTTTAGTGACAAACCCTACATCCCCCCCCTCTCCCTGCTTGGTAAAAGGAAGCCAGCTTATGGTGGAGTCATTCCCTGGGCAGTACAGTACCAGACGCTGCGGCCTCCCAACGCACTGGTTATGCGCCACACATCTGTAGAGTGAGCTCATGATTAGCTGGGATTGGGCTCGACAGAAGAGTGCCTGCGTTCCTTTGAAGGCCCAATGAAGACCCTTCGCTGCAGTGAAACGTTAGCCGTTAGCCGTTAGCCGTTGGCCGTACCGTTTTCTCCGACGCGACACAAAATCTTGCGTTGGAGAAAACGGTAGGTGTGCAAGTGCAAGCGTCTTTCTTTAGGCTTCTGAGTGGCACCTGATGGCCACGTAGCTCTTATTACATTATATTACGTTGCCGGCATTAAGCAGACGCACTTATCACCACAGCTTTGTACGTGGTGCGTTTATACAGCCGGTACCTTGTGCTGGTTGAGCAATGGCAAGTGTCCTACATGGGAATCGAACCTGCAACCTCTGGGACACAGGCCCAGTTCACTAACCGTTATACTGCACTGCCACCCCTGTTTTCCTTCATGGGTTTTCGTCCTCCCCGTGTCCTCTCCTCCTCCCCGTTTCCTGCTCTGCTGTTTCTGCTCCTCGCTCTCCACTCCCTCCATCCCACGTCTGGGCTGATGCATCGCCGCGGCTGCCAGAGAAGAGATATGGAGCGAGGAGTGGCCCGTCTCCAAACGCATTCATCTCCATTAGGGCGACGCTAGCCGAACTGCAACGTGAAGGCCCTGCCTGAGGAACCGTGGCGCGTGAGAAAGTCCAAAAGCCCCAGCCGTTCGCACATGACGCGAACGCAGCGGGCCTGATAAGGTTTTAGCGCTCGCAAAACTAATAACGCGACCAATGATTGGTGCAAAATAAATACCATGACCAATCGTCGGTCATTTTATTGGTTTTGCGTGTGCTAAAAGGTTTCACTCATGCTGAAGGTCTTAGTAAATCAGGCAGTGTTTTTGGAGGGAGGGGAGCAAGGGGCTAGTTTTTGAGACGCCATTAATTTGAAATTCGGTTTCCCCGTCCGATAGCTTGCGTGCCGGCACCACTCCCGGATTAAACAGCACGTTTGTCTGGGAGTACAGGAGTGTCCCATGAAGGACAGGCAGAACCCGGGTATCGGAGCAATTCTCCGGTTCTGCTCTGGTTTATAGATCACTGGCAAAGCCCCTCCAGTTGGGGGGGAAAGAATGGCTCGCCGTACGGTTAGAAACTCAAAATGCGTTTGTTTCTTTTTTCTTCTTCCCCTCCCTCCTTTTTTTCTGCTGTGGCAAACTCCAAGTTTAAAGTCCAGATGTTGGAATATTTCCTCTATGATGTTTCAAATAAAAAAAAATTCTAAATTAAAAAATTTGCAAACCCATATGCATGAATAATTTCAGGAGCAGTTTTCCCATTTCCAGTTCATGTCTAGTTTATGCAACTGGATATGGACTTTTCATTCTATAGACATTCACAGTTGTTACTGAAGAAGTGGGATGACATTCGAGAGCTCTGGTTTCTGTCAATGTCAGCATGGACGTACTGAAGTGCAGTGCGGGATATGAAACCGGAGCTCTCTCTCTGCTGGCTGAGAAGCCATTAATGGACACTGAGAGGACAGATATTGTTCATATTGGGATGTTAGTATCAGCTTTAATTGGATTTCAGTTAGGCCTTTAATAGCCCTGACAAGAAAGTGTGTGTGTGTGTGTGTGTGTGTGTGTGTGTGTGTGTGTGTGTGTGTGTGTGTGTGTGTGTTTGCCTGAGGTGTACCAGCTAAAAGACTGAAGGCCTATATTCCTGAGCTTAGTTCCACTTGTGAAACTTTACTTCTCAAGAGGTAATAAGTAAGTAGCCTAGCCTACCTCCGGGCCCCATGTGGGGGACGAGGGGAAGTATGGCCACTCTCATCCATAGACACTGTACTTTCTGTAATGGAGGAAGTAATCCTTGACAGGAAGTTGTCTCTGCTGCTGTGGTATGTACAGTACTTGGCATTGCCAAATGCAAGCACAGTCGTAAGGTTAGGCAGCTATTTTAGAAGCTACAATTTTTATACCTGCGTGTTACTTGTTTGAAAATTCTATTTTAATATCACTTATGGTTGATTCCTTCTTTACTGTTTTCAACAGTGCTTGTTTGACCACCTATCATAAGACATGTTTATGGGCAGTCACACAAATACGAAAGAAGCATAAACAAGCATCCTTTCCAGCCTCAGTTCAAGTGTGTTCTCAATTACAAAGTGAAACGGATAAATGCGTTTCGGTGACACTTTGGCCAAGTGAGAATGGAGTGTGCCTGAGCATGCGCGCGTTTATGACATCACCGTGTGCCAGCCCGCTGATTGGCTGAAGCTCAGCTCAGTCAATGGGGCTCTGAGTGCAGCACCTCTTAAAGGGCCAGCGTCCTCACAGAAGAGGCGGCGTGCCTCGCATGAGAAGCACAGAGGGCATTTTAATGAGAGCAAGGTGCCCCGCTGGCAGTTGTACAAGAACGGCAGGCCCTGCACAATGGAGAAACCGAGGCTAGGCCAGAGATTGAGAGTCTGGGGGGTGGTTGGGAGTCTGCAGTCATCCCTCCCATCAAGCTTGATGGCTTTATCCCTCTAAACTCTGGGAATGCCCAGAGAGAGGCACAAGTTAACTACGTGAAGATAAAAAGGAGCGAGTCCCATTTTGAGCTCTCACGCGCTGCCAAAAGTCCCCTTGTGGACATGCTCACCATTCCACAAGAGTCCTCAATCAATCGGTTGAAAACATTTCGGCGGAGCGACGCGGCACGGGGCGGCAGGTCTAGCCAAGAGGGAGACGCACACAGAGACTCTTGTGTCTCGGCACCCCGGGGAGACCTATGTAGCCGCGTCTGTGAGAGAGACAGAGAGAGAGAGAGAGAGAGAGCTAACACCAACACAGTCTGGAATCTGCCTCTTTCTGGCAGTTCATTTTCTCAAAGACAGTCAATAGGGAAAAAATGTACCATTCCCCTGTCAGCATGAGAGTCTGCTCAAAAGGAACTGTGCAGCGGGAGATATCAGCAGGAGGTCATCATAGGTCATAGTTTGAAGCATGAAAATATCTTTTTCACCCATTGGCCAGAGTGGTTTGTAGTATAATGGTCAAGGAACTGGCCTTGTAACTGAAAGGTTGCAAGTTAGATTCCCAGGTAGGACACTGCCGTTGTACCCTTGAGCAAGGCACTTAACCTGAATCGCTTCAGTATATATCATATATCCAGCTGTATAAATGGATAATATGGAAAAAATACTAAAACGTTGTGTAAGTCACTCTGGATAAGAGTGTCTGCTAAATGCCTGTAATGTAATGTAATGGTTTGTGTATAAATTGTGGATTCATAAATCACCAGCCATTTTCAGCATTTCATCAGTCACATTAACTTCGACAATATAACACAACCTGGTTGTTTACCTGCCAAAGTGGCTGCTAGAGTAGAACACCTTACCAGCCACCATCAAAATTTTACCAGAATTTGGCTGGTTCTGGGTGTTAATTTCACTCTCTGAGTCCATAGCTTCTTGAACTCAAGCTATGGACTTCCAATTCCAAGAATTCCACCAAAGGAAAGCCCATATATGGATAAAAAACATAATCCAAGTGTAGGAGGATACTTTGATTCAGATGCAGTATCCGACGATTGCGCCGGTGACCTTTAAGGAACACGAATACACTGCTGCCAGTACACTTTGAACACAGTGCACGACAGCCTACTTTTTTTTATATTTCGGAAGCTTGTTATCTCACTGTACCAGTTTACATTTGGTGGTGTACATTTTAATAACTGCTATGAGCATGCAAGAACATTTGATCATGATAATCAAAATTCACCGTTCTGACGTTTAAGGAACGATATAATTAGACCCAGCAATTTTAGCTGAAGGGCCCAGCAATTTTAGCTGAAGGGTTATGTTGCTTATATTACATTCTATTAAAACAGGATGCATATTTGTGAATTTAACATTCACCATGTCTCCAGCAGCTGTTTACTTGATAATTTTTTACTCCAGATGTCTTTGTGGCTGTCTCAAGTCTTTTCCCTTGGGAGAACCAGTCAAATGAGTATGCCAGTGGCTTTACTGGCACAGACAGAGGGACAGGGGTAAGCTGTTAAACATTTTTTTAATAGTCTGTCTTGTGCTTTTTGAGTGCAGATAAAAACCTGACTTGTTGGATATCTCAGGAAAAGGACTTACTTGTTTGATGTCTTTGAAAAACAAATTATAATGCTTTGCATTAACACCTTTAAGATAAACTACATGCAAAATGATATCTCCGCTTTTAATTCTGGAATATGGTCTTTTCAATATTGCACATTGATTCCAATCAATTTCTTCAGGCCTGTCATAATGTTAAAAATGTGAAGGACTATGGGTTTCATCTGAGCAACTGAGAGTACTGTGTAAGGGTGTATCTTTTTGAAGAACAGTTTGAAAAAAAAAAAAAAAAAAATGTTCACTTTGGTAGAGGAGCAGACACACAGCCTTAAAGACTGATGTGTGGTGACCTCTTTGTGCTTGACTTAAGGGGTTGAGTTTCTGTGTTGCTATTCAGGGGTCAAGGTGCATATTATTACAAATGAGAAATGCCCAGTCATACCACCCTGAACTTAAGAGGGTAACGTTTATTTAAAGGTAAAAAAAAAATGATGCTAGAGAAAAGGCTTTTGAGGTAAAAGGCTTAAAGGCCTTTGCAGTTTTGAGTACAAATAGCTTAGTCAGAATTGGTATATTCTGTATATAGCTGTATTTCAAATAATCTTAAGATTCTATAGTCTTTTCACATGCTTTTTGTCGCTACTGTTGAAGCAGGAGTTGGCAGTGAAAACATATTGACTAATTTGTTTAAATATTCCTCAATTTAAGGCCAGCGGCACAAAAAAGGGCACAGAGTTGTTCCATTTGTGGTTTTTGCAAAAGCTCATCCTGAATATACAAAATTTTAGACGCATACTGTATCAATTTACGATATGTCATTCCACTGCAATGACAGACGGTAATATCAACAGAGCGGTAAGTTACTTCCACAACTTCTAGAACAGAAGACAAGAACTTGAATTTCAGGCTTGTGCTACTCAAGGAAAATCGCATTATTTCAGCTGTATACCGCCAGTGCCACAATCTCATATAACCAAAATGTCTGGATGAAAGTTTGCACCAAAAATCTTTTTCAAATTACCAAATGTCTTGACATCATATTTTAACTAATTAGCCATGAATACACACACAATCAAGCCAATTATTCCAAGTGAGTTAGACATTGTAAATAATATTTTTACAGGACTAATAGTGACTAATATATTTTCATCTAACAGAGTATTCATGTCATATCCCACCTCTTCCATTGCAAATGTTTACATTCAGGATATTGGCTTACTCCAGCAAATAACGGAATAGTAGGCTGCATGTAAACATAGTCATTGCCTTTTTGGTGCAGCTACATAAGGTTGTAGGTCCTCTGATGTGGTAATTCTGGGTCTCTGTGTGTCCGTCCTCGGGTTTCTCCATACCACAAAAACAACACGAAACCTAGAGGTCCTGTACGGCTGTTCGCCCGCACAGAAAACAACAAAAGAAGACTGTACATGTGGGAACTGGCCTATCCTCACAAAAATCTCAGACCTCCCCTTCAAAGAGGAAGATTCTGAGTTGAAGTTGACAGGCAACTGTCTTCAGGGGCCTTGTGTTTTCAGTTTTTTGAAAAGTAATATACGAAATGTACGAAAGTCAGAAGATAACTTAAAGGCAGTTGCAAACCTGCAAACCAGAGTTCATGATTCATTGACCTTGAGTTGAGGGCAGAGGCCGCAGAGCAAAAGTCATCATGGCACAGGCATCCGTACGTGTCAGATACAGTTCACATGACCCTCAGTCTTGACCCTCCAGTCTACAGGCAGCCCAAATCAGGGTGCAAGGAAAACTGTGCAGAAGCCAGTAAACCCAAAACTGTGGTCTTCATCATTCATCCGAATTTGTTACACTAATTAGCATACATGCCAGGGACGTTTCATGCTACCCCGCAGAACATGCTGTTCATTATATGTTACTTGCATTCCATTGGTCCATTAGTCTCGTTAAAGTGATGTTCCAAAATCAAGGGTGTCTTATAAGAGTTTAGAAAGGTTGTAAGGAATTTCTCAATTAGGACATAGGATTAGGAATTCTCTGGTAAACCTATAACATTTTTTTAGGTCTACTGTGCTACTGTGTGTAGATTTAGCCATTGCTGATGCAGGACATCCATCCATCCATTATCTAACCCACTTATTCCTGGTCAGCGTCGCGGTGCGTGCTGGAGCCTATCCCAGCATGCATTGGGCGAGAGACAGGAATACCCTGGACAGGGTGTCAGTCCATCACAGGGCACACACATCATTCACTCACACACTCATACCTATGGCTAATTTAACCTGCATGTCTTTGGACTGTGGGAGGAAACCGGCGTACCCGGAGGAAACCCACGCAGACACGGGGAGAACATGCAAAGTCCGCACAGAAAGGCCCTCGGCCGGGATTCAAACTCGGTACCTTCTTGCTGTGAGGCGACAGTGCTAACCACTGCACCAACATGTGCCGCCCAGGACAGGACAGGACACTCCCAAGTGAATCTTTGTGCTGAGTGTTTGTGCTGGATTTTAGCACGTTAGCCAAGTGAATCTGTGCTGAGTGTTTGTGCTGGATTTTAGCACGTTAGCCAAATGAAGAAATGGAGTTCCTCCTATCTTCGTGTTTTTTTTTTTCTTTCTTGTTGTTCTTTTGAGATTTCACAGGCCTCCCATACCCCACTAACAGTCAGCCAGTGGCATTCCTCTCATTCCCCAGTGGCATTTCACAGACACCTCCATAAAAGCTCGCCCTCCATCTTCATCCCCGATCGCTTATCTGGCTACTAGCGCAGGGGAGGGAGTGGAGGTATTGGTTACCATGACGTAAAAGCGAAGATATTTTCCCAGGGAAACCGTCGGTTTGAGAACCGGGCCTGCTGGGGGTGTTTGAAATACACCAACCCCCCGCAGTGCTGTGTGGGGGAAAAAGGGCCTGGTATGGCCCATCAGAGCCAATTGAGGTAGGCCTTCAGGACACTCTATGCAGACAGCTTGGCAGGTCCCTTATTTCATCGTGATTTAAATTAGATGTAACCTACCCTGATGATGGTTCTGTTCATGAGCTTTCTCAGGGCAGAAATGCTGTTCTCTCATAGTGTATCGCAGTGTCTCGTTAAAGATCCGTTATGTTATTATTATTATTTTTTCCCATGCTGTAATTTGTGGTGGAATCTCAGAATGTACTATTCGCCAAGAACGCCATAAACCTCAAAATCTAAACATGGCCACACAATGAAACACTGTATTACGATTTGTTTTTGTGTAATTTTCTGAATATAGTGTATCTGTACTTTAATAAACTTTGGGATAAAAAATAAATAAAGTATTTTTCTTCTGATGTTGGCTGGATTTACATCCTTCGACAGGCTTGAATGAAGCAGTTGTATTCTGAAATAGCAGCTCATTATTTATAGCAGGTCAGGGTTGTTTTTTTTATGCCTATTAAGCTGACACATGGACGTTGAAAGGCCTGGTTCTGCTCATTATTATGGTTTGTCATCTCAGAGGTTGTTGCATAAGATAGGGTAGTTTGTTGTTTTCGGTGCCACTGCTTGAACCCTGTGGGTTGATTCAGTTCTTTAGGGATTCATTCGTCTTGATTGTGTTAATTTTATAACCACAGGGCCACGCTCCAGTAATAAACATGGATTTTCTACGCAGCTATGCATGCTTTTCAATTACTTTTTTCTGAATGAGACCTCAGAGACTGGCCTGTGTTGTAGCACTCAATGAAACAATTGACTTTAACAGCATCCTTAGCTCCCAGTTTAATTCAGGTAAGATAAACTCCGAGCTTACCTCAACCCCCAATACAGTGAATGAAGTTGAATGTCAAAGATTATTGATTTGACTAGCGATGGCCATTTTTTGTCTAGTGATTTGCAATGACTAGGGCACGTTACGCAATGAGAATGTATTTTTTCTTTGATCATTTGTAGATTATGAATTCCCCATCACTGTACATTTACTACACAGTGCTAATTCTCAGCTTGAACCTCATCAATGATGTGTTACTTGCTATCTTGTACCTGCAAAATTGTTTTTGCAGCTTTCATAAAATGCAGTCTTTGGAGGAACAAAATCTGGATAAACAGGTAAATAATGCAATAATTTCAATGTTAGGCCTACCTGCTCTGTAGAACACCTTTCACAGCAAATCACAGAGAGGACCAGAGACATTCATCGACAACCAGAGACATTCCTCGACTACTTTTTGCCTTGCTGATTCAGCCATAGCAGACTCCAGAAATGTGATTGGTCCAACCTTGGGATTGTAGGATTGAAGAGGGCTCTTGGAAAAGTAAAAAAAAACAAAAAAAACATTCCGGACATTTCCATCACGAGAGCCTTCGTCCTCTGAAAAGAATGCGTAAACTTTTACTAGCCTGGTTCCTGGTGTTCACCTTTGACAGGACCTGGAGTCAGCGTCTTCCATTAAACCCCTTCTGTTTTGAGTCAGAGGTATAAAGTCATAAGTGCACATTTCTCCGTAGTTCAACTTTTTATAGACATTGCTGAAATTATATTCATGCAAATAGAGAAGTTACCAGGTTTGTCCAGTGACTTGAATGAACTGTACAATACTGGGAGCACATTTGGGGCCTGATTTACTAAGACATGCAGTGTGTGCAAAACCTTTTAGTACATGCAATACCAATAACATGACCAGTGATTGGTCTTTTGCTATTTGTTTTGTACCAATTGTTGGTTGTGTTATTAGTTTAGCGTGTGCTGACAGGTTTTGCACACGCTAAATGTCTTAGTAAATCAGGCTCTTGGTGCGCTAACATCAGTATTCGTCAACATTAAAATGGGTCACATATGCAGGGAATAGCAAGGCACTTTTTCCAATATGCCCTTGTGAAAGAACTATAAATACTAAAGATGACCTGGCATTATTACTGAAAGAACGTCTTTCAAACAAAATAAACAGCAAAAAGCCACCCCAGCATACTTCTCTTTTTTCAGTTTTTTGACAGTGCCACTTACGAAACGTAAACATATCACAGCATATTTCAAATACATTTTAATACATTTAATATATGTTTTAAAGTCAGGTTGTTTCATGTTAACCAGTGTGGATTGTTAGCTTTTCCGTGAATATGAAGCTTGTGGCTAAAATTGAATCTCCATTCTCATGTCACTCCCACTGCCTTATTAAAATAGGAAAATCGTGATGTTAATTAGCTTGTCATATTTTGGCACATAAAATTGACGGCTCTACTTTTTTCATGCCTGGAGTCACGTTTTCCTGGTTAGAGTTGTTTTGATTGCACAAAAAACAGTTGGACGGATTTTGTTAATGCATTAGTGGAGTGGTTTTGCAGCAACTGTAGGGAAAGGAGCTGTTTTGCGTCTCTGTTCCCCAGTTGCGTTTGAAGTGTATGTCAGCACGTTGTCACGTAACGTAAACACGGGGCATTTGTAAAGCGCCACTCCTTTATTTATGAACTGCTAAAATAAACTGCAGCTTCACCGAAACAACCAAGAAACGCCTTCGGCCGGCAACGCAAAAGCGTTTGTGCTGGGATGGAAATTTATGGGAAATTGTTTTTGCAAGATTATTATTACACTGAAATGAGACATCATGCTTTCGGTGGTTTGAATGAGCGATAAATCATTGATCGGGCCGACTGCGTTCTATTTCTACTGTGTACATATGAATCTTTTTGAATTTGTAACAAGCCACACATTTCCACGGAAAGTAATTCCAGGCGGGAACGCCCAGTGAAGACGGACAGAAGCGGGGCTGGAAGCGAAATCTCCCAGGGTTCCTCTCAGCCCGAGCTAACAAAGCGTTCTCGTAACGCTGCTTTTGCATTGGTATTGAGCTCTCGAATTTACGGAACTTCTTGAGCGAATCATTTATGCGGCGATCTGCCAATCATCCTGTTGCATAGCAACGCCAGGCCCCGGACCCTGAAGCTGCAATGTGAGGTTATGTGTCACGGTCATATTTGAAACTTGAACTGATGGAGACTTATAAAAAAACAAAATGGCTGCTTCTTTGTGGAAAACTAGTCAACGGCTAAGGCCACTGACCCTCTATTCTGTGCTTTGTCCTTAACGATTATTGCCACAATATCATTCATGATTTTACACAAGAGTTACCTTTTTGTTTCCTTCCCAGCTAGCAAAATGAATGAGGAGTGTTTCGTAAGAAACAAAAATCAAGCGGCCGTTTGTTGCTCAAACTTAAAAAGGCGAAGCCTGGAGTGGTTACAAGAGGCATTCGCGTAGCGGTCAGTGTTCCTGCACTGTAATGTCTCCGCAATTAAGGAAAAGCCGCTCAATGGGAAGGATTTGGGTAAGCATTTGCTCCCTGCAAACAGTCAATTGCTGCCGATTATATTAATCACCGGGCGCTTATCCCCAGTAAGATTCAGACCCACAGTCTGAGAAAAAGCCAAAAAAAGAGGCGTAATACTCTGATCTGATTCTACAGAACACATGCTACCCCTTTGTTGGGTATGCCCCAGTGCTGAAATAGTTATGTTTGCATAACTCTGGGCAAAAGGCCAAAATATGCACACTATTTTGTATGTGTGTTTCCTCCTCTGGGACAATAGACCTAGTTTCACCCTGTGAAAACGCTTTGGCGAGCGACCCTGCTAGCACTGCTAGGCCAGACGGTTTATTTTGGTTATGTTTGTGTTTGTGTGTTACATAAACACGGGTTTTATGACTGTCATTAGTTACAGTATCTACGTGCCTATTGTCTATTTCACAAAGCCTAAGGGAGCATAGGAATGCAGGGTTTATATTTCTATTTTAATGCTCTGAAAATCTGTTGACCAATGTCTGTCCAGGGTGACCTATGTGACATGCTTGGGTCTTATACAGGGTGTGGAAGCCGATGTTTCAAGACGACAAATGAAAATCAATTCAGTATTTAATTTATTAAAAATATGTATATTTTATTGTAGTATTTAGGGAAAAGAAATTACTGTGAAAAACAGAACAGAAAACCATAATCCTGACTTTTGTCTTTGTGATAAAATTAGAGGTGACTGTCCTCTCCTCTCCTGTCCTGTCCTGTCCTGCCCCGCCCCATCCCGTCCCATCTGGTCTGGTCCAGTCCGGTCCGGTACCATACCGTACTGTACCGTACCATACGGTTTATCGCTTGGAGGAAATCTCCAGGTGTGTGTCTGGGTTCACCATCACTGCTCAGTGTTGGAACAATCTGGAATTTGAATTTGTGTGACAAAGCCGCTTGGGCTGTGCCCTCTCTCCTCTTGAGAGGAGGTGCGGGGGGGGGGAGTGGGAGGAGCAGTGGGAGCTCGGGTCAGAGGCCGGTAAAAAAAAAAACCTTTTGCTGAAGGTTTTACACTCAGGGACAAGGACAGAGTCATTTTTCACGAGGCAGCAAGCATGCCCTCCTGCCAGGAGTCGACTACAAATTCTTTTGAGAAGGAAGCTTGTAGTTTTGCCACAATTGGGTGACGGCAAATTGGAGTTAGCGGCAGAGATCGGCGGCGTGTCACATCTGATCGCGCTCAGACGGTGTCTCCAGTTTCACTGCGCTAACTTGCCTAGTCATGTGCAGAAGAGAACAGGCAGCGGTCTGGATGAGTTGCCCTGGTCTTTCTGCCAGTGGATTGTGGGATTGCGACTGGGACATTATGAGACATTATGGTGATGTGCATAGTCCAGAAACTTATTTTCTTACTGACCAACTGTCCAGAACAAGCATTTGGTACTTCTCCTGCACATCCTGCACACTTCTCCTGAGAGCACAATAATGTTATATTTCGGTACTAATAAGTATATTTTCATGCAAAAAAGGTACAAGTTAATTATGTATTGCTGGCTAGGGATACAATTGTATGTACCTATCGGGTACCTCCCCAGACAAGCATTTGTACCTTTTTAGATACTTTTCTTACCTTTTTTTGTGCCCAGGCAGAAACTTTTCAGAGACCAAGTCAAGGCTAAAAACAGCAGACAGTGTGAATTAGCATCCCCTACCCTTAGGTTCACCCTGTACTGTCTGACTCCGGTAATGACCTGTGATATGATAGCAGAAGCCTTGCTTCACACCCCCAATGGCTTCAACATCACCGTCGAATAAACACACTGTCTCTGTTTGACAAGAAGGGCCTGAGGACTGATGCCGTTTTAATCTGGCTCAAAAAAGGACATGCGGAGAATTTGAATGAGCAGAAACTTTAAGAAACTTGATTTAGGGGCTTCTCTGACCCCCGTCTCCACCTCGGGGGCCGGCGAGGAGATGCGAATGTGGGCGTGGTTAAAGCTGCGGGGGGATTAACCAATGGTATCACTCTTCTGTCAGCAGGATTCTGACCACCGTTCCTCCATATACAGCAGTGCCGTGCCTCCAGTCTGGCGTTACGCTGCGAAATCCCTGCTCTGTGACTTTCCCATAAACATCCTGCTTCCTTCTCTGACTGGCCTGCTCATGTCTGCAGCCAGTACTGTATAAACTGCTGTAATCACGGATGGATTGACTGAGGGCGCATGCACATGAATGTCTTCAGGCTGCAGCGGCTAACGTGACAAGTGGTCCTGAATGAAACCAATGGCAGAACTCGCGCAGAGCATATCCTGGATCTATATGTGCTGCGTATCGGGGGTCATAAACTGGGTATGTGGAAATTAATCTGTCTGCAGGATTTGTTTACAGGGGATATTTTGTTGAATTCGGATTAGTTTAACATAATGTATGTGCTGTATTTTAAATGCTTTAGAACTACTCTCATCTTTAAAACTCCAGGAGTACATTTAAATGAGAATACATTTACACCCAACAGCCACAGAGTATAATGCAAACCCTGTGCACATGATTTAGGGTTGGTAACCACGGTATAATTGCCGGCTAATTGCCTCTATAAATGAGTGGTCAAGTGTAAGAGGAGGTTGTGACCTAAGGTGTAATCATTTAGGATCATAAAACCTCTGAACCTTATATAATGCATAGAGGTCCTGTGGAATGTTTCTCTGACAACTTAATTGTTTGTATTTGTTCAGTCCATTAAAGTGTATCTCAGTCGTCATGCTTCTTTGTTGTACGACTTGCGGTCTCACATGTTTGTCAACGATGGGATTAACGATGGGAAACAGTGAGAGTGCCAATCTTAAAAGTAGTACTGTGAAATAGCTGTAATGTTATCCTCGTAATTAGAGCTCCGCCCTCTCAGATGGGCCTTTCAAATGGCCCGTGGAATGACGGAAAACAGGTCAAACCGTCTCCGCTAACGGAGTTTGTCGCGGGTGTTTTGGCGCACGTACCCATAACGTTTTGTACAGAGTCCTAATGAACGGAAAAAGGAGTTCCAAACGATTGAAGGTCTCCAGTCGAGGAAACCTGATGCAACACGTTCTGTTTCCAAAATGGGAAACGGCACAAATTGGGCTCGAGGGGATGTGCCCCAGAACTGAAGTTGGCGTCCGCCGATGTAGAGGACTGGGTAGAGGCCGATGTAGAGGACTGGGTAGAGGCCGATGTAGAGGACTGGGTAGAGGCCGATGTAGAGGACTGGGTAGAGGCCGATGTAGAGGACTGGGTAGAGGCCGATGTAGAGGACTGGGTAGAGGCCGATGTAGAGGACTGGGTAGAGGCCGATGTAGAGGACTGGGTAGAGGCCGATGTAGAGGACTGGGTAGCGGCCGATGTAGAGGACTGGGTAGAGGCCGATGTAGAGGACTGGGTAGAGGCCGATGTAGAGGACTGGATGGAGGCCGATGTAGAGGACTGGGTAGCGGCCGATGTAGAGGACTGGGTAGAGGCCGATGTAGAGGACTGGGTAGAGGCCGATGTAGAGGACTGGGTAGAGGCCGATGTAGAGGACTGGGTAGCGGCCGATGTAGAGGACTGGGTAGAGGCCGATGTAGAGGACTGGGTAGAGGCCGATGTAGAGGACTGGGCAGAGGCCGATGTAGAGGACTGGGTAGAGGCCGATGTAGAGGACTGGGTAGAGGCCGATGTAGAGGACTGGGTAGAGGCCGATGTAGAGGACTGGGTAGCGGCCGATGTAGAGGACTGGGTAGCGGCCGATGTAGAGGACTGGGCAGAGGCCGATGTAGAGGACTGGGTAGAGGCCGATGTAGAGGACTGGGCAGAGGCTGATGTAGAGGACTGGGTAGAGGCCGATGTAGAGGACTGGGTAGAGGCTGATGTAGAGGACTGGGCAGCGGGCCGATGTAGAGGACTGGGTAGCGGCCGATGTAGAGGACTGGGTAGCGGCCGATGTAGAGGACTGGGTAGCGGCCGATGTAGAGGACTGGGTAGAGGCCGATGTAGAAGACTGGGTAGTGGCCGATGTAGAGGACTGGGTAGCGGCTGATGTAGAGGACTGGGCAGAGGCCGATGTAGAGGACTGGGTAGAGGCCGATGTAGAGGACTGGGCAGAGGCCGATGTAGAGGACTGGGTAGAGGCCGATGTAGAGGACTGGGTAGAGGCCGATGTAGAGGACTGGGTAGAGGCCGATGTAGAGGACTGGGTAGCGGCCGATGTAGAGGACTGGGCAGCGGCCGATGTAGAGGACTGGGTAGCGGCCGATGTAGAGGCCTGGGTAGAGGCCGATGTAGAGGACTGGGCAGAGGCCGATGTAGAGGACTGGGTAGAGGCCGATGTAGAGGACTGGGCAGAGGCCGATGTAGAGGACTGGGTAGAGGCCGATGTAGAGGACTGGGTAGAGGCCGATGTAGAGGACTGGGTAGAGGCCGATGTAGAGGACTGGGTAGCGGCCGATGTAGAGGACTGGGCAGCGGCCGATGTAGAGGACTGGGTAGCGGCCGATGTAGAGGCCTGGGTAGAGGCCGATGTAGAGGACTGGGCAGCGGCCGATGTAGAGGACTGGGCAGCCGCCGATGCTGGATCCTCTCCCTACTGGAGGACAACCAACAGTCCACAGACTGAACTGTTTATCGGTGGATTCAATAGCCGGTCATTAAGTTCTGGCCAAGCCAGCGATAATGTCTCCCACCCACATCTCCACTGTGTAAAAGGAAAGAGGGACTGGGAGCTGGACAGAGGAAGGGAGAAAGGACTGCTGGTCTTACTGTGTTTGCTCAGAACATGTCGCTCAATCTGCTCATTTGCGAGTGTCACTTTACAATGGTAGTGATAGTAGAGACACACAATAGTCGTTTGTCTAATGTGTAGTACTCTACTGTGGCAGTGTAGTATAATGGTTAAGGAACTGGCCTTGTAACTGAGAGGTTGCAGGTTCGATTCCCAGGTAGGACACTGCCATTGTACCCTTGAAGGTACAAGGTACCTAACCTGAATTGCTTCAGTATATATCCAGCTGTATAAATGTATAATATCTAAAACAAAAAGTTGTGTAAGTCATTGTGTAAGATAAGAGCGTCTGCTAAATGCCTGTAATGTAATGTCTACTGAATATTAGCCCATCTTGATGATATAAGGATCGGTGGGTCTGTGCAGCGTCTGTGTTAGTCTGATGCATGTGAATAAACAGCTGTGCGTGTGAGTGTTTGCGCGCGCGTGTGTGTGTGTGTGTGTGTGTGTGTGTGGATTTGAGCTTTGGCCTAGTTCGATTTGGAACATTCAGCTGTTGTGCAAAAAACGAAAGCTGCCCTGCCAAAGACCTCTGGGGTGACATGTCCATGACAACCATGTTATTATCTGACTCAGGCACAAGTGTGCGCGTGCATATTTCCCACAATCCACTGCACCGGCACCGAACGCCCATAGCTCCACTCTCCACTCTCAGAAGCAATCACAAGACTAATCAATCATCTGTCTCGCTTGTCATCACGGTCCTTTAATCAGCCGCTAGTGCCAAAGCTGGCTCTGCTGTCTACTGTTACCCGCGTCCGAGCAGACCTGCCATTAATGTCAGTGTTTACTCAAGATCAGTTCCGAAAAACGTAGTTGTTCTCATTTTACAGTGACGGAGCTGTCACCACCGCTGCCATAACGATTGCGTTAGAACATCTCTCTGCCCAGTACATTTCCACGGGGAACTGTCAGTATACTGACGAGGAGAGAAAAACCCAGTTTTGTGCTTATCTCCAAAATTTAGACATGACCCATGCAACGATCAATATGGGCCAGAGCTTGGAAATGAATTGAGTCCCATGCGTTTATTCCATTAGAAAAAGAACATTAAAATTTAAACATATCCATTCTGGAATTCATTACTCATTGTTTGCCGTTTTCTTTGGCAGTTTAAAAAACTGCGGATTGAAGCGTCATTCATCCTTAACCACAAATCAACTGACACTCAGTTGTTCTGTTGGAAGGGAGGGCTGTTTCCCTTTGCACTGGACACACAAATTAATATCGTCGCCAACTGCCACTGCGTAGTTAGAGGGAGGGACCGTGTCTTCTCGAAGTCCTCAGTTTGAAGAGGAGGATTTCCTCATTATACCAGTAGAGCTGATCAAAGAATGCAAGCCGAGTCACTACGGCGTGGCGCCGCATTTCACATAGATTTCCCAAAACAATCAAAAACAAACACCATGGCAACTGAGGGCCCTGCCTCTCAGAACAAAAGGATGACATTTTTTTCAAGAATCGGCTGTAATTTTACCAGCAGCTTGAATTGTTTCTCCCCAACTGCCTTTGGGCAGCCACTGTTTATATCGACGTGAATGTGGTTGGTGTTCGGTTGGATGTCTCAATATGACTGTGTGGATGACAGAGCGCCCACACCGCACACTGTCCCAAACACGGTCAACTCAACAATTATTGGCACCCTTCATGAAAATGAGCCTTACTTATTGTATAAAATAAACAATACGCATAACGATTCAAATTTTCTGCTCAAACATTTAGGTATCCTACTTATGTTCACTCTAATAAAGATTATTCTAGAAAAAAACTTTCTTTTGTTTGAGTAATAGTGTTTTTCTCAAAAACATAGGGGTCAAAAATGATTGGCATCCCTAAAAAATATTTTAAATGAAACCAAACACAGTGGTGTCTATTTATTTATTTATTTTTAACTGATTTCAGTCTCCAGGGACTGTTTTTCTGCTTTTCGCCATTTCCTGTTTCACTGGGGTATAAATATGAGGTCGCACACATGTAAAATCCCTTTGTCATCCTGCACCATGGGGAAAACCAAAGAGCTTTCAACTAAGAAAAGACAGATGGTTGTTGACCTACACAAATCCGGTTAACGGATATTAAAAAAAAAAAAAAAAACATAAACAGTTCAAAATACCACTAAGCACAGTGAAAGCAATGATTAAACAGCTTCAGAAGTCTGGAACAGTTGCAGATTCTCCAGGAAGAGGACACGTGTGCAAATTGCCCCCCCATACACAGTGAGAAAGATGGTGAGAGAGGCAAAGGAGAACCCAAGGATCACAATTTAGTGGAGTCTTGGAGTTATCAAGTTTCAAAATCAACTGTTAGATGCCACCTGCATATCAACAAGCTCTTTGGAAGGGTTGCAAAAAAGAAGCCCTTTTACGGAGAGCAACCCATAAATTGAAGCGGCCAAACTTTGCCAAGCATCATTGGAACTACAATTGGGATTGTGTGTTGTGGTCAGATGAGACCAAAATAGAACTTTTTGGCCGTGCACGCCATCGGAAAAAGATGACTACATACAAGGAAAAGCACCTGATACCCACAGTAAAATATGGTGGTGGATCATTGATGCTTTGGGGCTATTTTGCTGCTAGTGGTCTGGGGGCTCTTGTTAAGATCGATGGCATAATGAATTCCAGGATATTTTAGCCCAAAACCTGGTTGCTTCTGACAGGAGGTTGAGACTTGGGTGTAGATGGACCTTTCAACAAGGCAATGACCACAAAGATCTGAAGTTCCCTAACGGGAAAATAAAAGTTATTCTATTCTATTCTATACATCAAATTCAACACATACTGTAAATGGTTGCGGGAACACAAAATCAATGTTTTGGAATGGCCATCTCAGTTTCTAGACTTGAACCTTTTGAAAACCTGTGGTCTGAATTGCAGAGGGCAGTCCACAAGTGCGGTGGTCCAAGATCCCTCCAAAAGTGTTCTCCAACCTTGTAAGATATTACAGAAAGAGGCTGACTGCTGTTCTCATCTGCAGGGGAGGTTTCACCATAGTAATCATCCATTTTGAAAGCTGTTTTGCAGAAAAATATTACTACTGAAAACTTTTTTGTCTGAAAAGAACACCTGCAATGAAAATAAAGAGATTATGTCCATTTCCTGTGGCAGACACACATCCACAAATGGCCTGTTATGGGATGTGTGCACCGTGGTGTCCGCCCCGTAATGGTAGCTTTTCATGCAGTGTGGCAGTGCTTATGAATTGAATTGTGGACTTAAATTTTGATTCAGTCAGCTTGTGGGCTCATGCCATTGCTGGCATGGGGGTAAGACCCTCAGCGAGAGATCTGATGCAATTGCAAAAGCGTGGCGGCCCAATGGGCACCTGGGCCTACACATGTTGTTTACGTGCCGACTGCGCACATGATGAAAAGGTTCTCTTTTAACACCCCAGATGTTGCGCTCGCTGCCGCCGGTTCGCCAAGATTAGCTCATAGAGCTCTTTAGCCCCATCCGTTGTCATCGGCGCCGATCCGAGCGCGGGCCCCCGGGGTCTGGCATCAATTAGAACCCGACAGGAAGCGGGATTCAGACCGCGGAGCGGGTCGAGCCGCCAGCTCGCAGGTGTGGCTCCTCCCCGCCTCTGGCGTTTCTTCGGGGGGAGCTGTGTTTTCAGTGGCCCGTCTTTCAACTGTTACGTCTGAAAGGCTTTCCGCGAAATACGCTCGGTCGGGGCGTATGTGGTCAGTTTGATTTGGCTGTTCAATGTTGTGAATCTGGCTGGAGCCAAAGGGTTTGAGGCTTTATCTGACACACAGATGTGCGCGAGTACCCTTCCCCCCCCCCCCCCCCCAGGGGTGCCTCGCGACCACTGTTTAAAATGACCCACAGTTTGGAATTACGCCACTGGAGCATCGCTTGAAAACCGCTGACCTGGCAAAGTGTAGAGCTTTTCCTCACAAACAAGTGTTTGTAGCTGGGGAACTAATTCCTAGCATGTGTGAGCGTGAAAGAGGATGGAAATACCGTGAAGCCCGGGCCAAGGCAAAATTTAGCATTACCGAAGACGAACCGCAGAATCAAATCCGGTACACAATGGAAATGACTTGACTTTCTTTCTCTTCTTAACTTTGCTTGCATGCGTCCTTCCCTTGCGCCTAAAACAGGATACGATTGCAAGTTAGAAAATTGGCAGGGTGAGTTAATGACTTTTTTTTCACAGTCATCCTTTAGGGCATCTTTTGGGTATTGTCAACATCGTTTGTCAGGCTCAGATCTGGACTTTTCAGACGTGTACGTGACTTATCCGTGGCCTCTTCCTCCTCGTTAAGCTGGGCACACGATCCCAGGCCTAGGAAATTATATCTCCATTGCAAAGCAGTTAGACTCATTCCAGATTTTACCCATAGCACTTGGCCGTCTGCTCACAAATGCAAATGCACGTTAAGGAAACCAGAAAGTAGGCATCCAGAATTGAATAATGGGAGGTAATATTTGGTTGCGCTGGCCAAGCCTGGTGGTGCTTCAGAATTGGAGCCTCAGAGCCAAAAAACAGCCCAAAAACAGCTAAATAGGGAGTATATTTGTGCATGTGTTTTTATAACAGAATAAATTGTTTACAGTGTAAACAGTGTGCAGACAATGTGTTTCTTGTTCATTTTTGCCCAGAGCCAGGAGATAAACGTGTGTTTGTGTGTGTGTGTGTCTGTGCGTGTGTGCATGTATGTATGCGTTTGTGTTCATGTGTGTGCATTTGTGTGTATGCTTTTGTGTGCGTGTGTGGTGTGCGTGTGTGTGTGTGTGTGCATGTATGTATGCGTTTGTGTTCATGTGTGTGCATTTGTGTGTATGCTTTTGTGTGCGTGTGTGGTGTGTGTGTGTGCGTGCATGTGTGGTGTGTGTGTGTGCGTGCGTGTGTGGTGTGTGTGTGTGTGCGTGTGTGTGTGCATGTGTGTGTGTACCTGTATGTGCGTGCGTGGTGTGTGTGCGGTGTGTGTGTGCGTGCGTATGTGTGCGTGCATGAGTGGTATGTGTGTGTGCGTGTATGGTGTGTGGTTTGTGTGTGGTGTGTGCGTGTGTATGTGTATGTGTGTGTATTTGCGTGCGTAGTGTGTGTGCGTGCGTGCGTGTGTGTGTGTTTGCGTGCGTGTGTGTGTGTGTACGTGTATGTGTGTGTATTTGTGTGCGTGCGTGCGTGTGTGTGTGTGTGTGTGTTTGCGTGCGTGTGTGCGTGCGTGCGTGTGTGTGTGTGTGTGTTTGCGTGCGTGTGTGTGTGTGTGTGTGTGAATTCCTGGAACATTATGCCACCACTTCATCTTTCCATTTACTGACATTTTTCCCTGAGCAGACTCTTTATACGAGGAGCCATGCAAACATATTTTATAACACGTTTTAAAACCTTGATGTGTACTTTAGAAATTGGAGAAACTTGCAGAAGGACACGAAAGCAGTGTTGGATTATGGGATTGGAAGCCACGGCTTTTGGGGCTCCAGTCGACGCTGCGTGCGATTCACCTATCAGCACACTTCCATTTGATTGGCTTTTGGCTCAACCACAGGGTCCTGCAGCCTGGCTTTTGGCAAATATTGCTTGGTCTGCCGCAATTAGTAACTCAGACAGTCTGAGCTCCTAAAGGCTTCGTTTCCAAATTAGATTGTCCCAAGAGGACCCTGTACATAGTTTACTCTTCCTCATTACCCCTGTTCTTCCCTCCTTTTGGCTGGGCCCATTCCTCCCCCCTTCCCCTGTGAGTTTCTGACTCTGGGGGCATGCGTGGCATCACCGAACTGGAACCAGGGCTGTGGTCGAGGGCCGCGTTGGCCAACGTGCGCCAAGGGCTTGGCTTCCTCACGACATGGGTTTCATGCTTTATCCGTTTAGTTAAAATGTAGCCGTGGGGGCGTGACCGCGACCGCCTTGATATCCCGCGGCGCGTGCGTGCCACACCTGCCTTCTTTGCATAATCGCCTCAGTCGAAATGCGCCGTTGTTGCCGGGGCTTCGGGTTTGACGTCTAACCACCAAGATTCCTCCGTTCATTTCACTGGGTTCTGCGTGAGGCTTGGCACGTCCTCGGGGGTGGCTTGAGAACGCTCGTTTGATGCGAAACCGTCTGAACAGTAAGGTCCTTCCGACGCCATTTTATTTATATCGGGAGCGTGAAGAACTTTGGCGCGGAGGGGGACTCTAGCTCGGGTCACGGGGAATTTGCGTGGATAAATACGCGCCTCAGCCGGGGACCGGAGTCATGTGACCTTTCCTTGGACACATCTGCCACCAGACGTCCTCGAAGCCACGGTTCTTCGCTTTTTTATTCGAAAGAAAAACGAAAACGAAAAAGGCAGGTCTGCCCCCCCCCCCCCCCCCCCCCCAAAAACAGTACGGTAGCCAGCAGCACTAAAACTAGCGATAAAACTGAATAAACTGCAACGGAGCAATAAAAAGCAAGAGCATGAGAACAGGCTAAGAAAGTTGGGTTTTATGGTTGCGTGTGTGTGTGTGTGTGTGTGTGTGTGTGTGTGTGCGTGTGCTTTTAATGGAGTTAGTTTTTCCATTTGTACTTTCTGATAGTCGTATACTTAATGAATGTAATGAATGGCTACTCTGTTGGTAATTAAGAACTGGGAGAGAACACACAAGCCTGTGTTTTCTACTTCAGATTGTTCACAGGAAGTACTGCTTATAGAGCCTACTTAATCTGAAATCTGTTACGGGGCGAGACTAAGAAACGAGGCTCGATGATTTATGAGAGTAAACAACACCCAACACAATGGTTTTGTTTGACTAATGGGCCAGTTGCTGACATTTAGACAGTACCCTAAAAGTAAACTATTTAAAAATGTCCAGTTAACGCCACATTCCAAGAAGCCAAAATGGAAGAGCAAGCCAAAAAAAGAAGTGTGACCTTATTATTGTTTTCAGGAGAAGAAAGACGCATTTGTGTTTTGCAACTACTGTAGCTTTTACATTGTTTGAAAAAAATGCAACAGTTGACTCCATCTGCTGTTATCCAGCTCAGTATAAACACCTCAGACCAGCTGTTGTGTTCCAGTCAAACAATGCATATCTCTGAAGCCGGAAAAAAAAATTGATATAGCCACTGAACCCTTGTTCACCAGAAAAGAACACATTTTTATGTGACCATACAATTTTAAACATGTATAAGACCAATTTATTTGAAGGGATTGCTACTTTGCTGCTTAGTATAAGTTAGTATAAGTTAATTCCCTCTGAGGAATATCCATTTGGTGTACTGTGATTTAGAAACCCACAAGTCTCTCTGGGTTTAAAGGCGGAGGAAAGGTTTTCTGATTCTACTCTACCAGACGCTATCAGATGAAAGCAACATGCTTTTAAAAGTTGATGGACCAAACGAGACGGGGGTCCTGCCTGAATGACGTCAGGTTGTTTGTTCATCTCTTTCTGACCATCTTTTCTTCTCTCCTAACGCACTGCAAAAACCAAATCTTAACAATCATTTGAATCTTATATTTAGACTTTAGAATCTTATTTCTGTTCTTTTTTCCTAAATAAGACAAACTATCTGCAAGTGGGGTCAGGGGTGAGATAGTTCATTTCAAATAATTTCAAGATTTGCCAGTGGGGTAAGATAATTTCACTTGTCAAGAAAAAAGTAACTTAAAACAAGCTAACCCTTTTGAGAAAATAGTAAGATTTTAAGTCTCATTACTAAAAAACTTGTTAAGACAGGCATATTTTTGCAGTGTGGGTACATGTTCCTCGCTTTAATGACTGCTCGATTGGCCAAATCAGCACACACACCAATCCCCTGTCTGCGCTAAAGTTATTGGACCAAGTTTACAGAGTTTTGTGCTAGAGAGCTTCGCTGTTGCGCTTGTGGACAGATGTCTCACCAGCCACTGACCCAAGTATTCCACTGCTACGTGATTGGCTGTGTTGTATCCACCAATTAGAAAACAGTGGTTGGAAGATGTCCCGGCAGAGTTCTGTGTTTTTTATGACCCCTTTTCACCCATGGCTTATGCTGTATATCCTCCACCGCCATTGGGCATAAATCTCCTAAATTAGATGGCTTGAGAGCAGTGTAGGAGTCGTTCTCTCTGAGTTCGGGTTGGGGGAACATCCATGCCAAGGAATTATAAACTCCAAATACCACAACTGGGATGTAGTCCAGAGTCCTTTTGGGATGAGTATAAAAATAGATATTTTTCATTAAAAAGGTACAGGATGTGATGTAGTGAAGGCTGAGTGGAAGTGACCCGAATATGCCTCTCATGAGAGAATGCATCATTCCCCACTGCGGGCGCCTCATTCGTCCAGCGGCCATTTTGTGTCATTATTATGTCGATAATGTGTTTTCATTTCAGCAGCTTCCATTTAAAGGGGCAGTTCACCCAAAAATGAAATTAAGGTGTTTCTTTGTACCTGGAGTGCTATCTATTCATCCAGATAATTTTTCTGAGATTTCACTAGTTTTGTAGATATCCGCTGCAGCTCATCGTGATATCACCCTGATACAACGGACCTCAACGGGTCCAAAGTTTGTGGTGCTCAAAGCGTCAAACATGTACATTCAAATGCCCCTTTAAGGTTCTCCTGTAATTTACATATTATATACTATCAATTTCCCCAAGCAATTCAGGCAAAGTCCTTTGCTCAATAACACATAAACAAGGCCGTTCCTTGGCATTTCAACCCTCTGTTTATAAATCTAGATCTCAAGAGATTATGTTCTGCCACACAGCCATCCATCATTTAAACGGGGATTGGAATACATGAAAGTTGGCCCTTTGTCTGTGTGTGTGTACTGTATGTACTCCATGCTTAACGGGCGAACTCTATAATATAGAAATGTCAGTGGGAATGCACGCACACCAGCCACATAGCCTAAAGTGCTAAAAAGTACACAAAGTAAAGCAAAATGAGACTCGCATACTTAATATAGTGCTCTAAAATCTTTAATACAGCACCCAAAAGTGTGCGAGTCTCATCTTGTTTTACTTCCCGAACTCCTAATATATCCTATGTTTCTTCTTCAGATTCGGATCTTAGCATGCGGACCCTGAGCACGCCCAGCCCCGCCCTGATCCTCCCCCCAAGCTCCTCCCACCTGCCCCTCCCAGCCCAAGCCAATGGGTCCTCCACCTCTTCCTCCTCCATCACCGGGGAGACGGTCGCCATGGTGCACGCCCCGCCCGCCGGTCTCATCCGCCCCCGGGCGAGGCTCCGCCCGCCCAAGGACCAGCAGGCGCCCGTCGACCTGCTCCCGGACCACGCCTTCCTGCAGATCTTCGCCCACCTGCCGACCAATCAGCTGTGCCGATGCGCGCGCGTGTGCCGCCGCTGGTACAACCTGGCCTGGGACCCGCGTCTGTGGCGGAGCATCCGGCTGACGGGCGACCTGCTCCACGCCGACCGCGCCCTGCGCGTGCTCACCCGCCGGCTCTGCCAGGACACGCCCAACGTGTGCCTGATGCTGGAGGCGGTGGCGGCGAGCGGCTGCCGCCGGCTGACCGACCGCGGCCTCCACACGGTGGCGCAGTGCTGCCCCGAGCTCAGGCGGCTGGAGGTGGCCGGCTGCTACAACGTCTCCAACATGGCCGTGTTCGAGGTGGTGTCGCGCTGCCCCAACCTGGAGCACCTGGACGTCTCAGGTAAAAACACGCAACCCCCCCCCTCTCTGACCTGTGTCCAAACATTAACCCACCTTGATAATAATATTGGGCGGCACGGTGGTGCAGTGGGTAGCACTGTCGCCTCACAGCAAGAACTTAAGAAAGTACCGAGTTTGAATCCCCGGCCAAGGGTGTGGAGTTTCCGTGTGGGTTTCCCTCCGGGTACTCCGGTTTCCTCCCACAGTCAAAAGACAGATTAGGTGAATTGGGGACTCTAAATTGTCCATAGGCGTGTGAGTGAATGAATGGTGTGTGTGCCCCTGCGATGGATTGGCGACCTGCCCAGGGTATTCCTGCCTCTCGCCCAATGCATGCTGGGATAGGATCCCCCCATGACCCTGACCAGGAATAAGTGGGTTAGATAATGGATGATGGATGGATAATAATAATAATAATAATAATAATAATAATAATAATAATAATAAATTAATTAATTAATTAATTACCATACAAGGCCCTCAAAATGCTTTACAAATATGGAGAGTCAGTTTTAGTGCATCTCACCAAAGAAACTACCCGCTTCCTCATTCTCTGATTGGTCATTGCTACCAGTGTTCTTTGTGCAACTCCCTCCATCTGGAACTATGTCTTCTTAATTCATTCAAGATTTTGGAACGCACAGAGATACCAATATGTATTTTAACATGGTCTTTTATAGCAACGCAGCTGTAAAGAATTACTTTCATGGTTTTACCAATAATCTTGGACAGAACGTCCATGGGACCGGTATTATGTCATTTTCAGACGTCAATCTCCGCACAGTTTTACTATACACCATCAGTGTTCAATATTCAAACTCGACTTTAAAAGCGTCTATAAATGTCAGCGCGACCCACAATGCATCACCAGACTCCCAATTCTGGATTTCCCAGGGAAGCAACAGCCAAACATGTTTTGCAAATCCGTCCTCAAATTGTGCGTTGGCGCAGGCCTCCAGAAGCTGGCAGCCCAAGCGCAGTAAAACGCAAAGAACCGAAAATGTCCGCTCGTCATCCTAGATGCACAGAAGAGTAACGGCCTTGATATATCACTCCGAGACATCAGGGAATTTTTCCTGGTAGACTAATCCATAATAGTCCCCGTTTCCCTCTCCAAGGCTGGGGAATATATTAAAGGTGTACGGAATCTCTGCCAGTCTTTTGACTTCCCAGAAGAAAGGGGGGAGCTGCCTTGACTCGACCCTGGCTTCCCAATTTTAAAACGGGCAGGCGAGGGAGGCCGCATCTGCTGCTCTCATTAAGCGAGCGACACTCAGACAGTGACAGGGACAGGCATGAAAAGTCATCTAGAGGATCTTGAATAAGGCAGAGGCAGAAAAGCAGTCCTTCTCTTCTTCATATAAATTGTCCTAATCACTTATTCGGGTGGCGCTCTTGTCAGTACGACGCAATAAATGGATTATCAGACAAGAAATTGTGATTTCTCTCTCTCAAAAAAAAGAAGCATTTTTTTGAGTCATATTCCATACTACTCTATCTCCCTCCAGAGCGCGTCACGCTCAGTATGTAGCTGCTGAGCGGCACGAGGGAGCCAGGGAAAAGATTGGAATGCAAACAATCAGGAAAACGGCATTACTGCACCTCCAGTCCTTTTCCTGGGGTCTGCTCTCTGCCTTCCCTCTTCTCAGCTTCCTGCTTGACTCTCGCTGTTTTCTCTTGCGCTGTGAATTGTGCTGAGCGGCGGCAGCCCCCGTTGTCGAGCTCTACACCTCTCCTCCTGCCTCTTAATAATCTCGAGGCTGTGCGAAGCAAAACCTCCCTCTGCCGGAGGAAATAATAGTGTTCGGTCTCGGGTTTCATCCGCGTTCGCGTTCGTACCTTCCTGCCCCTAAGTCTTGGAGGACAGGCAGTCCAAAATACACTTAGCCAACAACTTTAAGATGTGCATTTATCACTTGAAATGTTCTGTCTCGCTAATTTATCGCATCAAGTGTTGCACAACAGATTACTCGCAAATTACAGAATAAACATTTCAGATGCGGTATTAAAAGGGGGAAGCGGACCCGCTTTCAGCAGGCCAGTTTGCACCGTGCTCTCTCCACCAAAGGCCTCGCACGGGAATAGCTGTATTTGTTTCCGAAAACCACTTTAAAGTAACTAGGAGCGACAGGTAAGACACATCTGGAGTTTTTTTTTTTCACAAAAACGCGAGAGCCCAAAGGAAACCCGCCAACACACGCACGCACTCCCCAGAGCCCCCCGCATTCCGCGAATGAAAACCCCGTTTTTGTGTTAGCAGGCATTCCAGTAGCTGATCTTAACGACCCTGACACTTGGATGCAAATAGGCTTCTGTTATTAATATTGTTCAGGGAATAATAAGCAGTATAATGGTGTCTTTGTTTTCTCTGGCCTGAAAAAAAAGAGTAGCCTAACGACTGGGAATTAAATATGGAATTATTCAGGGTGGCTACTTTTAAGTCCTAAACTAGTATGACTTAATGCAATTTGGAGAGGTAGACATTGAGCTATTAACATTTTTTATGAATCATTATTAACACAGCAGTATGTGATCCTGGACTTCCACTGACTAAAGGGGTTACAGTTAAAAATCCAGGTCAAAACTCTGTACTTATGAGGCTATTCAGAAAATGTATCGGAAGTACAAAGATAAGATCAAGCCAGCTCTACCAGTGCCAAAGACAAACTTGTTATAGGGAGCTAATGAGATGTGTTGAATGAGACATTGTGCTAAACAAGGAAATTGTGGATGTTTTAAAATAATCTACACCTAAATGACCCAAATTCTCACTCTGCACTTGTTGTTCTAGACTAGTCGGAATCTCAGCAGCCTTAATGAAAGCATATTGCAGGAAGCTGGGTTTTGTTGACTTCCTGCCTCCCTCATAACTGCGCTCTCCGTCCTCCTGTTGTCTGTCGTTCAGGCTGCTCGAAGGTGACCTGCATCAGCTTGACGCGGGACGTGTCCCTAAAGCTCCTGCCCGTGCACGGCCAGCAGATCTCCATCCGCTACCTGGACATGACCGACTGCTTCGCCCTGGAGGACGAGGGCCTGCACACCATCGCCGCGCACTGCACCCAGCTCACGCACCTCTACCTGCGCCGCTGCATCCGGCTGACCGACGAGGGCCTGCGCTACCTGGTCATCTACTGCCCGTCGGTGCGCGAGCTGAGCGTCAGCGACTGCCGCTTCGTCAGCGACTTCGGCCTGCGCGAGATCGCCAAGCTGGAGGGCCGCCTGCGCTACCTGAGCGTGGCGCACTGCGGGCGCATCACCGACGTGGGCGTGCGCTACGTGGCCAAGTACTGCGGCCGGCTGCGCTACCTGAACGCGCGCGGCTGTGAGGGCCTGACAGACCAGGGGGCTGGAGCACCTGGCCAAGAACTGCCCCAAGCTCAAGTCGCTGGACATCGGCAAGTGCCCGCTGGTGTCGGACGCCGGGCTGGAGCTGCTGGCGCTCAACTGCTTCAACCTGAAGCGGCTGAGCCTCAAGTCGTGCGAGAGCATCACGGGCCGCGGGCTGCAGGTGGTGGCCGCCAACTGCTTCGACCTGCAGCTGCTCAACGTGCAGGACTGCGACGTGCCGCAGGAGGCGCTGCGCTTCGTCAAGCGCCACTGCAAGCGCTGCGTCATCGAGCACACCAACCCCGCCTTCTTCTGAGAGACCTTTGTGGGGGGGTGTTTAATAGCGCTTGCGTCGTCGTTTTGAGTGTTATTTGCGTCGGGGTGTGCGGACAGACGGTGGAGGGGGGGGGGGGCACTGAGGATTTGTGTGGGATCGTTGTGTGCAATACTTGCTTTTTCATTTGCATGGTCGGAAAAAAAAAAACGAAATTTTTTCGGTCCCACTTACATGTCACGCTTGTATTTATGTATTTTACAGTAAGTTTCTCGTCAGGCTTTGCCTTTAAATTATTTCTCCGTTTCCCTTCTTACAGAACCATACGTAAATTAATCGCTTTGCTCTAAAAAAAATTGACTTAAATGCTTAAAGGGTAGCAGTAAACTGATGTAAAATAAGCATCTTACTGCCTGTAGTTAATAAGGGAAGCATAGATTTGACTGAAATAAAACCTGAGGTCCAACCTGTGAGAAACCAAGTGTAATTTTAATTAAGTTCTGTTTTCGGGCGTGCATTCATTCCTCTATGCAGTCACCTACACTGCAAAAAAACTAAGAATAAGTCAATATCAACAAGTATTTTAGTCTTATATTTAGACTTCAAGTCTCATTTCTTTAACTTTTTTGCTAAATACGACAAAAATATTGCCAATGAGGTGAGACAGTTTGCCTAATTTCAAGATTTGCCAATGGGGTAAGAAAATTTAACTTGTCAAGCAAACAGTAACTTAAAACAAGTCAATACTTGAGAGAGAAAAAACAAGATGTTAATCGTTAGATGTTCTCATTACAAGACTAAAACACTTGTTAAGACAGACATTTTTTGCAGTGTATTTACCTGTCATTAGTCAAGTAGGTGCAAATGTGCCAAATGGTAAAAAAAATAATTGTTCAACAGCGGTTTTTACTTCTGTTCTTTTCACTAATTTGAGCGCTCTGGCATAACCTCCTACCAGCAGTGTAACGGAGCGATGTTGGTGGCAATAGAAACACACAAAGCCTCTTTTTTCTCAATAAAAAGACGTTGCTGTATCTATCACCGACTGTCAATCTCCTGTACTATTGTGATGGGCAAAACAGTTCACTTCAGTGACTCGAATCACTAGAATCAGTTCATTAAAAAGATTTGTTCAAAAGATTCGTTCACCGAATCGTTCAGTGCTTGGGCGGAGCTCCGACTGCGTACTGCGTAGTCCGACTCACTCAGTGAACTGAAACGGGCCGAACGGTTCATGCGGAAGTGCTGTCGCTTTGACAAACGCGCCAAACTCCGTTTACAAATCTTGATATTTTAAAAGTTTCCTCGTTGAATATCAATATTGGAGGTGAACGCTGGTTTTCAATGACTTTTAAGTCTTAACTTGCTGGGCCTGATTCTGGCAGTTTGAGCCGCTGATTATCACTCAGGATCACGTCACGTTAACTCACTGTGTCTAGTAGCCTTCAGTGAACGAATCACGACACGTTCGCTCGCAGAAGTCCACTCTGCACGCTCGCTGCCTCGCTCGACGCCCGCCCGCCCGTGAATGATTCGTTCAGCACAGCAGAACTGGTTCGCAGGGGACGAATCACGTTCGCTCGCGGCAGTCCCTCCCCCTCCCTGCACGCTCGCTGCTGATCAGATCCGTTCGAGAGCTCAACTGAACTGAGAAATTAACGGATCTTTTCAGTAAGTGATTCAGTTCAGTTCGTTCACCCAAAAGATTCGGTCTTTTGAACGAATCGTTCGCGAACGACACAACACTACTGTACTAGAGGTCTTTCTGTACAGAACTGAAAGTGTGGCCAGCAATGCTGCACATCCAACACAGAGACATTTTAAACGCGTTCCTCTGGATTAACTGCGGGACCCACTAGTTTGTTATCACTGCTTACTAGTGTTGTATTAAGAGCATGAGTTCCAGTGATCAAAATGGTGGACCTTGTCGTCATTACAGTTCATTCCGTCTGAAGTTTGATTTCAGAAACATTTTGGCCTACATTTCCCACTTGTAATCCATGCTAATTGCTATGCATTGTTAATACAGTTTTTAACGTGTATTTTATACCGTGTTGTTTGTTTAATTGTTTTAGGAATTCCTGTACAGCGTTACTTTTTGTTACGAAGACTTGTGTATCTGCACTGTTCGAATGCTCTCAAGGCAATCACGCCCGTTTTGCTGGCTCAGTGATGGCTTCTGGGTTTTTTTTTATTATTAATTTTGTTTTGTTTGTTTTCGGGGGTTTTTTTTATCCCACGAAAAGCAGCATTTGAGATTCTCTGGTTAAGTTGTATGACTCTGAATGCAGAATGCCAAAAGGGGGAACTGGTTGAATCGTGCTGCCTCGAAAACAGGTTGCAGACGTTATTCTAATAAAAGGGGTTGAAATTAATCTTCGTCTCAGTGCTCAATGAACCCTCATTATGCCGATGCTGTGAAAACCTGAGACATAATAGTGACATTTAATGCGTCTGAATCCTCTACTGAGTGGGAGTTGTGGGAAAGGCAAACGGAAGCCGCTGGTAAGCTTATTTAACACTGAAAACACACTGTACTTCCTTTAAAAAACGCTTCACCCCGCGGCAAATCTGTAATTCTCCTCAGACCACACATTGGGTAGATTATCGGGAAAGAAAGCCAAACGATCTTAAAAATCATACTACATAATAGTAGTTTATTGGCAAAAATAGTTTTCTGGACTATGGGTGGGTGGGTGCCTTATTGTTTTGGGCCTATGTCCATTGAGTAATTCAAAAATAATGAACTTTTTATTCCACAACCAGTAGTGCAACCCAACACCCAAACAGGGACACAGCCAACTCCTGCTAACCCTCTCATATGTAACACAAATTGCAAATTAAACCGGTATTAAAACAGTTATGGGCAATATTACAAAGGTTACAAATCTCATTTCTTTAACAGTCATCACTAACGGTAATACAGGGTGTAATGTGCACTTTATTATTTTTCCACAAGGGGGTGTTGTCGTCTGAATTAATTCACTTTTCCAGTCTGAGTTTAGTTTATGGGATATACATATATGTGAGTTCATAGAGTTGAATGGGAAAATAAGTCAGGGGAAACAACCCTTGAAGTGATCCATCCAGATCTACTGCATGTCTGGCAGCAGAGTCATGGTTTGAGGCTTGTTTGATACCTCAGACCCTTGATGACTTACAGAGATTTAGCCAAACATGGGTTCCATACTGTTCCAGTGTAATTTTAAGTTTAATCTAGCCCCCACCCCAGTTCCTGTAGAGATCAATCCAATGCAGAGAGGTTATAGTATCACTTGTAAGAGTACCTGAAAATAAGATATAAAGAGTTTTTTGATGTTGTCGGGTCACACACTCCAGGAAGTCATGGCATGCACAGGATACGCAACCAAATATTAAATATGATGACTTTATTTAAATATTAAATATGATGACTTTTGGTCCCCTAAAATGTGGGGACTATGTGTAAAAAGGGCTACAATTACTAAACAGTTCACCCGGTATGGATGTAAAGACCCTCAAATTAAAGCTGAAAGTCTACACTTTAACCTCATATATAGTCACCATTCCATTTCAACTGTACTATGCTGGAGTATAGCCAAAACAACAAAAATGTGCCACTGTCCAAATACTTTTGGACTGCACTCACTGTATATACCAACCAATAATAGTACAGGACAATAAAAGTTATTCTATTCTATTCTTATTCCATCCCCTGCCTTGAATTTCAATGCGCTGATGCCGTTTGCATCCGTGTGCCATGGGAAACGTTTCCCACACTGGATAGAAGTGTACAGATTGTGTGCAGATGTTGGTGGGTTTTTCCGGCTTGTATTTGGTAGAACACACTGGATCTTCTGAAAGAGAGAAGCAAGGGAGATTAAGGGAGATTTCCCCCGGAGCATTGAAGTGGTATTTTCACAGACATGATATAGAGTAACCTGGAAGCTGGCCTACCCTAAGAGAGGGCAATGAAAAACTGAGGAAGGACATTCAAGAACACTACCCTGGTGAGATATTGCCATACTGTAAACAGCCAGAAACTTGTATCAACATAGTTGAAACTTTCTCTTGAGAAGGAGCCAAAGAGACAGGGCCAAGTTGAATGAAATAAACTCTTTGGGCTACCATTTGCTTTTCAAATGGTGATGGCTTTACTCCTGTGAATGCAACGTCGGGCGTATGGATGAAATTGTTTGTTGTAACTTGGCATAATTTTTATATAAATATTTCTACTCTGTTTATATCTATGTTTTAGATGTATATTTTTTTATGTAGCCTACACAAGTGGTGAGAACATTGAGATATAAAATGTAACTGGTGTCCTGTACTTCTGCTGTACGTACTGTAGTTTACTGCGTTGCGCATGGAACGTTTTTTAGATTAGAGTTGGGTTGGGACCAGCTGGTACAAACAGCAAAATAAACATATGGCGGTGACCACTAGAGATTTTAATGTATTCTGACCTCTGCTTATAGATGTCTTCAAGCATTACCCACATTTTCACAGATAAAAGAATTAAAAGGAGTTTTGTTAGTAAAATGCGCCAGCACGGTGTTGTACAAAAGGCTTTGTATAGCAGTTCGAATAAGGACATTTGAGCAAATATCGGTATAAAGAATGTGGTTACACCTTTAGATGCGAGGAATGCGTGGTTGGGAATGCGTGACTTTAAAATATCCTGTCAGCAACCACACAAAATGCAGACTTAAATTGGCGAGTTCAAAGCTGAACTGACAAAAGGTTACAATGACTTGCAAGTTGTGTAGAATGGATATGAGGTAATGCGATACAATGCAATCACTGTATGCCAGTCCAGAGCGCATGACACTACACAATTATTGTGCGTTGATGTGAAGGCTCATAAAATACCATGAAAATGAGATCCAGGAAAACACGGGACCGAAATTATTAAAGATTTGTGTATTTTCATGTTGCTTTCGAATACAAACATTTATGTTGTGAAAAAACTTCTTCTCTCAATGCGTTTGTATGTCAGCCATTCCACTGCATACATTCATCCCACTCATAGATCTGTGGACCAGCTGTTTTTATGACATAGTAAACCTGCTAGACAGGCCTCCCACTTTCACATAATCAATGTGCAACACATTTCCTGTAATGTTAAGTGCTTCAGACTGCCACACAGATTGCCCGCTAGTATTATATTACTGGATCCATATTTTATACACACGTGAATCAGTGCAGCAATCAAACTCAAGCCCAAAGACTTATTCTACTCCACTTGCATGTTGCAATTATATCCATCTGTCAAATCAGCTGTCGATTCTTGATTTAAGTTGCAATTTCAATGACATAAAAAGCACTGTTGACAAATCCGTGACTGACAGTTTTAAAGTCACGCATTGCTAACCATATGTAATCACAACTAAAGGTGTGACCTCATTTTTCAGATATCTGCTTTAGCCCAAGCCTTTAGTACATAGCCGTGCTGATCCCTGTACTTTATTAATAGTACAATTATTGGTTTTATTCAGAGAGGTAGAGTGTGATGCCAAAATACCTGTGTACTTTTAGATGTAGAAATACATAGCGACCTGTACTTTACCTTCATATAACTTGAATTTTTCTATTTCCATTTTAATTAATCACAATGAGTACAAAAATATATGTACAAAGTGTTAATTATGGAAACACTGCATTAAATATTAACCATTTATACAGACTATGTCAGCCTCAATAACTACAAATAATACCACATATCATCTAGAAATATCTCAACATAAACATTTTGCATGTAAAAAGCACTCACACGTAAGATGCATTATGCTTTCAAGACTTTTGCTCAGTCAATCTGTCTACCAAACTGTTGACATTGAAGTGATAATGGCAAGTTATAACAAACACTTGTAATTAACATTGTGTTTCACTGACACAGAACACGCAATATCTCAAGGAAACAGAGACCTATGTTCCCTGCATTCATTCATGTCACTTGGCCCAGTGTTTCGTCATTTCACCATTTCAAGCATTATGTGTGTAATCAGTATCCGAAATCGAGACAATAAATTGAGAGAAGCGAGTAAAGTCTATTCAGTCATTTTATACACTGCACAAAAAGTCTTGCCTTGCGTGTTTTAGTCATGTAATGAGATTTGAAATCTTATTTGTTTTCTCTCAAGTAGAAAATTACCTTGTTTTAAGTTATTTTTTGCTTGACAACTGAAATTTTCTTACCCCTCTGGCAAATCTTTCAATGAGTAAAACTGTATCACCTCATTGCCAATATTTTTGTCTTATTTAGCAAAACAAATAATAGTAATAGGATTAAATAGACTAAAATACTTTAAAAAATGTACTTATTTTTTTGGTTTTTGCAGTGTAATTTTTTTGGTAATTGCAGTGCTGAATATAAGGACCACGCACGGGGAGGGCTGCACTCCCTTTCGCTGGTGGCTTCAAGGCATCTGTAAACGCTCACAGATCTCAGGTGATCCTCCATCATATCACCTATTGACTCGCCATCCCTGCCCTCCCATCCAGACCCCTTTCAGTCCATCCCTGGCATTGGCATCAATCAGGACGACAGAGCAAGAGCCCTACTTGTGTCTAGGGCTGCTGCCAGGGATTTTCGGTCCCATGAAAAAGATCTCACATTGGGACCCAACACCCCAGGCCACCATATCCCAGCACAATTACATCACAATTTTTTGAGGGCCCCTGTCAGACAGAGCCCTTGGTGTTGTCCTAACTTTTATTTTGCAGGCAGAAACTTTTGAAAGCACTGCATTAAACCATAGCATAAAGACATCAGTAGTGATTGTTGGACGATAAAGTTTACACCCAAATTAATAGCACATATAAACCAAAATTGGGCTCGATATTGCCCAATTTCTGTTTATTGCATACTATAAATTGGTAAATTACAGCTCATACAAAACTACAGTTATTGCTTGCATAGGCTTGGCTGAACCACAATTACATTTTCCAATCAGTGGGATTTCTGACGTTGTTGATGACATTATCATATGTTTGTCCATGTTTTGGTATTACTGATCATACAAATTGTGCAATTACCACACAACTAAGATATTTTTTGTACATCTGGCAACACTACTGCTGTGTCACGATTGTGTTCAGACCTCCCATGACGTTGCTTGCTGGCGGTACGTCACGTCTGTAAGCTTCGTAGCGGTCAATTACTTTTGAGGAGCTTGTCTTTAGTGCCAATACGGCTGCACGGGGGACAGATTTCACTGCAGAAACACTACAATATGAACCAACGTTCTTTCAGCAGCAGCATACAGTATCTGGCAACTAAAAGGTCTATCGGAAGAAGACTTCACTTCCCACAATGCACCTCATCAAACAAAACAGTAATGCAGCCTCATCTGACCCCTCCCAAACTGTACGAGAGAACAGAAAACACAAGTCTGCTCCACGTTCACAGCCAATTTATTAACGGAGGATCTGTGTTCTCTAATAGGCACACAGGCAAAACTTAACGTTACAGCAATTGCATTTAATTAATTTCCATGGCTGTCTCCCCCTATTCACAAAGTTACATTGATTCGCCAAAATAAACCTACCGCACTGATACTGCATGCACATGACATTACACAATTGGATACAATGACTGTCTCTATGTTCCAAACGGCTTCAAACCTCTACATGACCTAAAGGTTGAACAGACACTACCTAGAGCAGGAGCCACTATATTTACATTGCAAACCATGTCTAATGTGTGAAAAAGTAAAAAATGTTCCAAGGTTGCAAGAGGAAAGCATTTATGAACACCCGTACCTATACGACAGAATGTCCCTCAGTTAAATTATTTCTATTTGTAGCTTGGATGCGTGGGTAGTTATTGATAGTTGTTGATACCATTCCGGGGCAAGTGTCATGATGGATGTCGCAGTTGTTTTTGGGATAGAGTTGTCTCTAGTTTAAAGAAATTTAATTCAGAAAGGAGAATGGCCCCTGACACTAACACTGGTTACATAGGACGAAACATAATCCATAAATGCTGTGCTTAGGTAGGTTAAATAAATCTGCATGTAAATTGTTTGCCAGATTGTTCATGTAGTGTGCTTTATATGATATTTTGTTGCTCATTGATCATTTATAATTTTCCAGCCAACGAGATGTTTTAGATATATCGTTTGTTTACAGTCCTGAAAAAGTCAGGCAAAACTGGACATAATTTACTCTAAAGCATGCGTCCGCTCATTGCTATCTTGTTATGGTATTTTGTTGCTCATTGAACATTTATAATTTTCCAGCCAACGAGATGTTTTAGATATATTGTAATAATTACAACATAGTTTGTGAGGCATGACAAGTTTGTTTACAGTCCTGAAAAAGTCAGGCAAAACTGAACATAATTTACTCTAAAGCATGCGTCCACTCATTGCTATCTTGTTGCTGTTGTTACAAGTATCACTGTTGACATATTATGGCCTTGGGATTCATGGTGATCATGAAAGTGTGAATAGAGATAAAAACAAATAAAAAAATAAAAAAAACTACAAAATGAAGCAATGCAAAACAAAATGATTATTTTGTGTTGTCGTTGCTACGTTACATTTTACAGTAGATGCAGAGCTGTCACCAGCACTGCTGAATTTATTGTATCTTAATGTATCATAAAACACATGGACCATGTGTATTCATATTTGTTACTGGAATAGAAGCACTTGAAATGGTCAAAACAAATAAAATGATATGCATGTACAATGCAGGGTATTGTAGTCCACATGGGACATTGCTGTAGTTCTTACATCACGCAGCATCACTCAGTCAATGTCGAGCTTCTGACCTGAGAATTTAAATCACCATTTTTGACAAGAGGAGGCTGTTCATTCTTGGTTGAATTTTATCACAGCTATTGCATGATCTTTCTCTTGATTTTTGCAATACTTTTAGCTGTTTCAAGCATCGACACATTTTTATCCAGGGAAAAAGTATTTTCAATAAACTGGAAATGGAGTTTTAGATTTTAAGCAAAAAATATTCATTAATGTCAAATTCTTACACAATTTCCTTACATATACTTACTCTATGGCAGACACAGCCAACTAATGACAGAATCAAATACATGGGAAAGTTTTCCTTTTGTTATAAAGTATGACTAAAATTTAAAGGAGAAAAAGTCACAGCTCGTGTGGTTTAAATTCACTTTGTTATGTCACGGCACATTTTGTCAATTATAGTGGCATTCAAAGGCCACATGAGCAGAACTGTCTCAAATTTTGAACACCAGTTAGTCAGTCAGGGGAGAAATTACACTTCATTTGACTGAGTTGGATATCCTCGTGACCCGCCAACCAACTTGTAATTATTTCATTTTTGTTACTTCCTTCAGTATCACAAGTAAGTCTTTTTTTACTGTAGCAAAAAAATGAAAATAAACAGCCCACATATTTATTTTTACAACTTCGCCTCTGTTGTCTGCCTGACTTTTGTAACCGAGAATCTGGTGACGCTGGTTTTAGACAAAATGCCTGTTCTGAAATGTTAGCGTCACGACGCACTGTGCACTTTCATCCGTTTGAAAATCAATCATGCAGCGTTACGCACAATGGCACATATATTCTTAGATGCATGCTGTAAAGAATGATAGTTCCAAAACAACAATACTGACTGATGATAAATAATGTTTCAGTACAAGTGAAGATGGTGCGTGCATTTTATTTTGGTTGGGTAATCTACAGGAGCAGTGACCACAGAGAACAGTGGACAGTGGAGGTGGAACTTGTCTGATATGAGTTTGGCTTTCAATTGGTGTAAATCTAGGTGGGTGGATACCAGTTGTGTATCTTTGTAGTGTTTGCTATAAAATGTCTTGGCTTTAGCTATTTTCCTTGAAGAGCTCCATTCCAGTTTCAGCATCTTTGCCTTTCCAGCCTCTGACTTTTCAAGGTAAATTATTTAACACGCTTGCATATGTCTTGTGTTATTTTTCTGCTTGATGTTAAGACTTAATCTGGATTAGACAGCAATGTGTTGGGGTTTTGAGAACCATATATTTTGCTTTTCCAGCCAGATCCTCCAACGAACATCCATTATGACAGACTGGACTGAATGTATGAATTATGGCATCCACATTGCCAGAGAAGCCAGAGAGGTAACTTTTATTATTTAAATGAACTTTTTAAAGGTGAACCTGTGCTCCTGGAGTTCAAATGTTCTTATGTTCTCCAGGATGGGAATCTTGCTTTTTTCAGTATAGTCTTACTTCAATTAATTGTTTGTTGGTGTGGCACAAACTGAAAGGGCACAAAGCCACATTGTCATATCAGGTTGAACAGGGCAATGCGTTAAATCTGGCTATTAAATTTACTTATATTTTATTTCAGGCTCTTGTGGGAACAGGGGCAATTTTTTTTTTTTGTAATTTAGTTTTAATGCTTTGGGTCACATTTTAAAAGTGTTGCTTGATTGAGATTGGGATGTCATTTTTGTTCCGGCATGAGTGTTCTTTAACACTTTGAAGAGTAGGTTTTTTTGGAATGCTTTTTATCAAAATTCTAAGTCAGTGTTCTAGAACTCCATTGCTTTCAATTTGCCAGTAGTGATGGTTACATCAGCATTGGAATGTTCAGTTAAGAACGTTCTGATCACATGTTTGTATCTTACACCGGCTTAAAGGGTTAATGTCAAGCTTCTCCAGTCTATTCCCATTCAGGCTGTATGTCCCATGTCCCCATGTTTGTGCTGTACCAGGCGATCCTCCACGCTTTTAGGATCAAGAAGGCCGTGATGCTGAAGAGCTCTCCCGCAGACTTGGTAACGGAAACGGACCAGAGGGTGGAGAAAATGCTCATATCCGCTATCCATGAGAAGTACCCTCTGCACAAGTACGTCAATCAATCAATCAATCAATCAATCAATCAATCAATCAATCAATCAATAAATAAAAATTTAAAGTGCAGTATCACCAACATGGGTCTCAACTCAATACACTTTACAATAAACAAAACAAAGGATACATACGATAAAATAATAATTAATCAATTAATAATGCATGCATAAACACTTGTTGTACACACAAATACACCCATGCACTCCACAATATTCCACAATTCCCAGAGACAGAGATAATAAACAGTGTGAAATTATGTGCTGACAGCATTCTTCTGTGATGACCTTGAGGTGGGCATGCAAAGTTGAGGCCTGCTCTTGCTTGGAGCAGCATGTTATTGTCTCTCTCTCGCTCTCTCGCTCTCTCTCTCTCGCAGGTTCATTGGTGAGGAGTCAGTAGCCGCAGGTGAGCAGCTTATTTTGACAGACAGTCCCACGTGGATCATCGACCCCATCGATGGCACCACCAACTTTGTGCACAGGTCTGGACCCTGCCACCTATTTCTTTTTCTACACCACCACCACTGTGGAATTGTGAATGAATGCAAATAACAACGGAAAATAACACAATTTGCAAATACAAATGAGACTATGCAACCTCTACATAAGTGTTTGTTCAATTCTGAGACCCACTGTATGTACCAACCTTAATTAAGTTACTCTCTGTTTGTTAAAAGAGAATCGAACGTTGTGTTTTCCAGGTTTCCCTTTGTGGCTATTTCTATAGCCTTCACTGTGAAGAAGCAGGTAAGGATATACCTAATACTATATCATTTCTTCTTTGGGGAAACAAAGAACCATGAGCAAACAGTGGATGTATGTTGTTTCTCTCTAATCCCAAGACTGAGTTTGGGATCGTCTACAGCTGTGTAGAGGACAGGCTCTACTCTGCCCAAAGAGGAAGGGGGGCTTTCTGTAATGATATCCCCATCACCACTTCTGGCCAGGAAGGTAAACTTGACCTCTTTTAGTGTCCCACAGTATCCTACTTAGTGTCCCACATTGAAAAAAATAATAAATAAAAATAAGCCAGTACAAAAAAAGTAACTTACTACAAGCTAATTCTTTCTACTTGAGAGAAGAAAAGTAAGATTTTAAGTGTCATTACAAGACTAAAACAAGACGTTTTTTGCAGTGCATTCTCTTAAAGCACCAGTTACACTGCAAAGTAAATCTTTTACACACATTTTAGTCTTATATTTAGACTTAAAAATCTTATTTCTGTTAGTAAATAAGACAAAAGGATGAAGTGAGACAGTTTGACTCAAGCAAAAAGTAACTTAAACCAAGCTAATATTTGAGAGAATATAAATAAGATCTTACACTACAAAAACCAAATCTTAACAAGTATTTTAATCAACTTGCACAAGTTCTAAAGGAGTCTGTGTCCTGACAGATATCACAAAGTCTCTGCTGGTGACAGAGATTGGGTCAGAGAGAGATGAGCTGGCCCTGTCCATAATGACGTCCAACCTTCACCGACTGCTGGAGATCCCAATTCATGGGTGAGGGGCTCCTTCACAAAATCTATTTACTACACAATTCTATAGGATTCAGTCTTGAGATTATCATTAGTCCAATGGGATTGTAATTAGTTAAATAGAAATAGTCCTGTTCACATCACGTGGACAAGAAAACCGAGTTTCACACTGCATTAAAGCAGAACTGAGTTGACAATGGACCCCTTTTCGAAGGGCTGGAGAACAGCATCTTAAAACCACTGTTAAAACCATGTCATGTAACCATGCCGACCAGACGCCATTTTGTCTTATCAGCATCAGGGCAGTGGGGACAGCAGCTGTGGACATGTGCCTGATTGCTACTGGCGGGGCCGACGCCTACTACCACATCGGCATGCACTGCTGGGACATCGCTGCCTCTGCCCTCATAGTCTGTGAAGCTGGGGGTGTGGTCATTGACACCAATGGTACGTACACGTACTTAAATAGTACTTTCCCTTAGTAGTATGAGCACTTAGGGTGCCAGTGTAGGATAATGGATAGGGAACTGGGTTTTTAACTCTGAGGTTGCAAGTTTGATTCCCAGGTGGGGCACTGCCATTGTACCCTTGAGTAAGGTAATGAGCCTGAACTGCTTCTATAAAATAAATGCAGCTAAATGCATGTCAATGCAGAGATGGAAAATCCATGTTCAGAAAGTAAAAAGTCCTCCCCAGTATTTTGTTCCAATCACCTGGATTTGCTAATTAACACAATTCTTCAGCCATGAGGTAATTAGTGAAATCAGCTGGTCGAGTTCATGGGTGGAAGAAAAACACGGCAGGACTTTTACTTTCTGACCCCTGGACTTCCCACCGCCGTGTAAAAGAATGTGAACTGGGATATGGACGCCCGCTGAATTGTAACTGTCAATCGCATTGTGCCTCACACCCCCCGATGGCATTTCTTGTTCACCACATAAATGAAGGGTTAAAACAATTTCACGATTATGAAGTCAACCAGAAACCTGACTCACCAAATTAACCATAATAGATTTAGTAATATTTTTGATTTCCATTTGTCAGCCTCATTGTCTAAGCTGCTGGAACTGCTTAGTTTTTGGTTAGACTGTGTATTTCTGAAGCTTTGCATTTATAGTGGCTCATTTTCAGCGCCTAGCGTCTATTGTATATATGTCTTAATGTTATATGTATTGTATATTGCATTTTATTTATTATTTGTATTGTGTGGATTGTATATCTTTAATGTTTTTATTTGTAACCTGCCAAGGGTGAAAATGAGCTGTAAGCTATATCTGGTACAATATATCAAATGGCAACATTTATGTTTACTATTCTACACGCTCCCTTACAAAGAAACAAGTAAAATAACAACAACAAAAAAAAATTCTATAAACTGCGTCGCTCGCTAGCCCGCAATGAAGATGATCTTCCTCTTTTAGGGTCGGAGTTCGACATGATGGCTCGGCGGGTGATTGCGGCCAGCAGCAGCAGCGTGGCGCACAGGATCTCTCAGGTAATCCGGGCTTTCCCCTGCCAGCGTGACGACGAGCTCCACGCCCCCCCGCCCAAGAAGAGCACGATTGACCATACCACTGACAGCAACAAAGTCCACAAGACTGGATCTGGACAACGGCGACTGTAGATGCACTCCAACTGACAGTTGGTTTTTGAATGCATGTCTACTACTGCCAATAATAAATAAATTAAACAAGTTGAATTGTTGATTAGTTATTAAACTTTTCTACACAAAGTATTAACTATTTTCGATACATTAAATGTGTTTGTGACCATTTATTTTTCTTGTTTTGGTAGGGTAGACAAAGCAGGTAAAATAATACATAAATTTAATAAATTACTGACGTATAATTTGTCACAGAGTAATCCAACAGAGATTTAATACTACAATTTTTCCAGAAATGAAAATCAGATTTTCAAATGCATATTCATGCTCAAATGATCAATGCATGAGCCTTAGTAATTATTGCAAATAGAGCATTAAATCTAAATAATGTCTCTAAAATTTGCCAACCAATGAGATATGATGAGACTACTTGTGGAGACCAATGACTGAACTATAGTCTTTTTGGCTGTGGCGCACCCAACCAATAGGATTTTCCTTTGAGATATTGTGACAGAAATGGAACAATCATCGCTCAACTCAAATAGATCAGGATGGAATAAAAGTGTCAAGGATTTTAATTAGAGTGCCTGCTATGGAATGACATACGTTAGAGACCGGGGGATGTGAAGGTATGTTTCCTTGAATCCATTATTACATTTAGTACAAGCTGAGGTTTGTATTAGCTTTGTTTGGAAATGTCTATGAGAATAGTATAACCCTCATGTATTGACTTACATCGATGAGCTGAGGTCCTTGAGACCAAGGGGACAGATTGTCCCAGATTGTGTCCCATATAAGCACGAAGCCCCAACTCTTGGAGTTTCATATCCCAAGCTCGAGTTGCCCTTTACATCTAACAGTAGTTAAGCAAGTATGCAGAGATTAAACCATCTCACGTGTAGGCTTGTCAGGAGAAATCAAGGAGAGATGATCCAGAGATTGAATATGTTTTCACTGAAGTCCTTAAAAAAACAAAAACCATTAAATATCTATAATAACTATGAAATATGTATATAATAAGCATTTCTGGTCACTTTTATCCATTGCTGAAAGCTGCCATCTACTGGTTGTACTACATGTATTTCATATAACTTCAGTTTCCTTTCTCAGAGGTGATGGAGTTCAAGAGGTCAGGCATTAGGAATCCTGTTCTTTACCCTCTGCATATTAAATTGGCCACTGCTTGCATTTTGGTTCCTCGGGATCAGGGTCACTTTGAATTTGTGTCCCCTGAACAGGGGGACCACCAGGGATTTTGGTCCCCATGAAGCTCCCCATGACACCAGGCCACCTCCATCCTTGCACAGTTACAGCACAATTTTGAGGACCCCATGTCGGTCAGGGCCCTTGTCCTAATTTGCACTATTCAATACCATACCACACATTGCCTGTATATACCACAAGACAACACAAAAAGAAAGCTATTATTTCACAAACTGCTACACATAATTAAATTTATGATGGCAAAAAATCTATCTGAATTCAATGGGCAGAAACAGAGAGACTGGCAGCAAGTCCTTTTGCACTGAGCATGCGCATTTCCGTGTGCTCCACTGCGTGGCCCCTCCCACCCTCTCCAGTTCCTATTATAGACATGCGCACTATGGTCATATCCCGCGAATAAGTAAAGCAGTGACTGGAGTGAATGTATGATATTTACCCTTCTGGTGCAGTGTAAGTGTTATCTATTAATGTGCGTCGTAACACTTTACCTCGTTTTGGAGGGTTTGCAAGGAGAGAACAGGAGGCGACTGATCAAATAAGCACTGATCAAATACGCTGGCCAGTAGGCTAGCCTAATCCTCAGGTCTGGCTTTACAAAGGATCTGTCACAGGTAACTTACTGTTTGCATTTTATTCATTTACTGCTTACTTATACATTTTATTTAGTTTCATAGGTAGGTCGCGATAGCGGTTGACAGTCATGTTGCAGAACAACCACATACATTTGTGTGCCTCCGCGATGCCTGCTACCAAGCTAGGTTAGCTAGCTAGCTACTAACCAAAATACATTGCTAGCTAGATACACTTGATAATTAGCCACTAGTACTGTACTATCCTAGCTTAGCTGGCGGGTAACAAACTGTATCATGTAAGTTAAAGCGCTAATGTAGGTTAGCTAACATTTCACTGAAAACTGTTACCGTTACCGGTGTCATGAAAAATAAGTCCGCCCTCTAAAGTGTGTCTCCTAAAAAAAAAAAGCTAATAGCAATTCTTTGTATATTTTGTAAGTGTTTTAATTGCCACCATCAGCGACAGATTAGCTAGTAGACTAATATAAAGTGTGAATTCCCAATGAACATTTTTTTGTGTTGAAAAGTCGGCGAAACGCCTCGAGCGTTCAGGCGAAAAAGCGGCTAAATTTGGTTGAAAAGTGAAAGTATTTTAACCGGTTAGGATGTAACGTTAGCCAGGCTATATGCGGGTAAAACCTGAGCCAAACTAGGGCTAAATTGAGCTAAAGTGGCACGTTTGTCAAAACGTCTCTCAACCTATATATTTCCACCCCTCTAGACGTCTAGATTCCGGCTTTTGCTCACTACTAACTTATGTGCTGGTATTTGTTTAATAAATAACTTTTTCATGGCAACTTTTTTTTATTGCCATGTAACGTTATGTGAAGTATGGTTAAAGAACCAATAGTTAAAGAGACGGAGCATTGGTTTTAGACTAGATTCTCATGAAAATGCTGCCGTTACAGGCGGTGCGGTCCGGGAATTACTTTGTTCATTGAGATCAGTACACCGTTCTGGACGTAAAGGTGGAACTAGGCTGGAGTTTAGAGCGTGTTATATTGTGCTCACAATACAGCAGTATGTCATACAGGTCTGGAAAAAATTAAGAAACCACTGCAAAATTATCAGTTGTCTCGTTTTTATTTTGGTTCTGTACTCTAGCACTTTGAACTTGAAATGATACAATGACAATGACGAGATTGAAGTGCAGACTGTCAGCTTTAATTTGAACCGTTTAGAAATTATAGAACATTTTGTACACCCCCCCCCATTTTTGTGCATCAAAAATATTGGACAGTTTAACAATGTAGAATAAAGTAATCATATTTAATATTTTGTGGCATATCCTTTGCATGCCATGACTTCCTGATGTCTGTGACCCAACAACATCAAAAGACTCTTGATACCTTATTTTCTGGTACTCTTACAAGCGGTACTATAACTTCTCTGCATTTGAATGGATCTCTATGGGAATTGGGGGGTGGGACTAGATTTAGCTGTAAATTATGCTGGAACAGTATGGAATACATGGTTGGTAAAATGGCTGTAAGTCGTCAAGGGTCTGAGGTATCAAACGAGCCTCAAACCATCACTCTGCTGCCAGATATGCAGTAGGTATGGATGGATCACTTTAAGGGTTGTTCGAAACTTAATTTCCATGACAGGTGCACATTTGAATTTGCCTACAAATGGGGTGCTGCTGTTCTATATGCAAATGATTGAGCACGAGAACAAAATCGACGCTTTCATATTTTATGATGTATTGTGCGGGAGCCTATGAAACTTGAAAGGCTTTTGTGTGTGTGCGTGTGACTTTTTACCTTTACTGTTTATAGTGACAACTGGGGCCTGTTCCAGAAAGCAGGATTACTGAGATGGCTGGATAACTGTAAAACTCGGAAGAGCTCTTTTTACCTCAGTCCATGTTCCAGATTTGGGAGGGTTCCGTGTTTTACTCCATGTAGTTATCCAACTAACTCTGTAATCTTGCTTTTGGGAACAGGCCCCTTTCTCAGTGATTTTTCTGCAATCATTTTCTTACTTGTTTTTTTAATAATAAAAAAAAAAAATCACAATTCCCATCCACATGTATACCGGATATATTGTTTCGTGAAGCACCTGACAATTCGCAGCCCTATACCACGCATATACAATATTTCTTGTGCTACCCATGAAGCTTTTGTACAGCGTAATTAGTCATTCATGTTCACATGTCGCTCAGTATTAATATCAAGAGGTATTCTATTGTGTTTCAAACTGCCGTCCATCTCTATGAAGTGTTAAATCTTAATCTGGTATTTTTTTCAGGTTTGGCTGTTGTTTACGCTCCACTGACCCCAGGGACTCATTAAGTGAGCTGCTTCTTTCTTGCAGTAGGAAGTAAGTGCTTTAAGCCTTTTAGCAAAATTGACCAGCAACAAAGAGGTGAGCGGTGGGGTGATCATCGGGGCATGTCCAGGGACAGCAGTATACTCGTACTGTAGGATGAATACTATGAGTGAACTGTGTTAACTTGTATGGTGTTTTCAACCGTAATTTATAAACCCTTTCGGCCCAAGGATATGCCATGATATGCGGTTCTGCTATTTCAGTTATTTATATTTTCACCCTATGTTCAAGGTCAAGGTTAGCATATGAGCAGCAGGTGAGCACTTGTAGCACGCCAGTAATATTCCACTGAGCGCTAATCCCATAATATTTCAGAAGGAGGGAACAAAACGTTCCAAGGAGACAGGACAGAGCACTGGTGAATCACAGTTATAATTTGGAGACATTATTGACTAACAGAGTAAGCACATCAGTATTTGGTTTCCTATTTAGTTTATCTTCAATTAAACCATGGTTGTAAATGCACTTTTTTAAATACATTTTTTTACTTGCATCAGTTTTGGTGAACAAAAGGAGGGTACTGATGTTCCTACTTAGTGACTCAAAGTAGCGGTTTTTCTTCTTAGTACTGAGCAGATTCCGACCAGGTGCGCCGAAGTCGATCCGTCATGGCTGACCTGTGGCAAGGTGCGATGGACCACGCTGTAGCAGTTGCCAGAAAGGCCGGGGGGGTAAGTGGAACAGCTCAAATCATTTAATAAATTTCTTTCCCACAAACTAAGCCATTCCTTTTTAAAGGGGCCACATTAAATTATACCAGCAAAACTAATGAGCATGTGCAGAACTGTTATAGTCTGTCATGTTGTGGGGCTGCTGGGTGGGTAATTTAAAATTGGGTTCCAGTGTGGTGTCCGGGTACCAACCGGGTCGGTGCTGACCTTGGCCAGGACGCCTAACAGAGCGATGCATAAGTTACCTAGGGAGGCAAGGTTACAGTTGGCAGAACTGTCCTGGCCTCATCATGCCAAAGTGACTCCTCTAGTTGATGGAGCGTCTATGGTCTGCTAGTGCTAAGGGTGCATTCCAATATTCTTCACTCCTCTCCTCCTTTCCTCCACTCCTCTCCTACAAGGAAGTATGCAAAACAGCCTGTACGTTTCAAGTACAAGTAGTTGCATGTACGGTATACAATGTACCTGACATTGCGGGTTGCGTCAAGACATGAATTAATTAATATTATGTAACCATTAATATGTAATTAGAAACATTTAGATTAGGACACAAAGATCGGTTTCCGGGGAACGGAGGAGAGGAGGTGGTAGTGGAGGAAAGGAGGATGCATTTTTCGAGTATTGGGACGCACCTGAAGTATACTCCTCTGATGCAATGACTGTGGCTGGAGGACTGTGGAGTGGCTGCTCGAGCATGAGCTCGTCTCTTCTCTCCCTAATTTATATGAATTTTCCGATGAGACGATCCTAAAAACACAGTTGTACATGAAGTACAGTGAAGTACAGTGATAATGAAAAGTGTTGTCTGTAGTCGAGCATTAATAAGGTGAAATGCATTGTGGTCCCCGGTCTAATAAGGCCTGTTACTCCTCAAATCCTAAGGCATTTGTTCCTGCAATGCACTTAACCACCCGATTCAAATCATAATTGTATCATTTTAGCACCATTAGCATCCTCTCCTTGGGAATAATTATGACGTCAATACTAAGCTCTTTGCCTGTGTTGCTGCAGATAATCAGGGAGGCTTTGGAGAACGAGGTGAACGTCATGCAAAAAAGTTCGTCCGTGGACCTGGTCACCAAGACCGACCAGCAGGTGGAGCAGTTTATCTTCACGTCGATCAGGGAGAAGTTCCCCACGCACAGGTAAGACCTGAGAGAGAATAAAACAGGGAGGAGCCATGACACTCATCTCTGCGCAGACAAGGCATGCTTGCCACCGATTGGCTCAGATGTGTCACACGGGAAGTTTGAGTGGCAATTCGGAGTGGAATGTGACGTGTGACCCGTCTACATGCCTCAACAATCTGTTCATAATGTGGGTGTGTGTGTGTGTGTGTGTGTACGTGCGTCTGCGCGCATGTGTGTGCGTTTCAGCTTCATTGGAGAAGAGTCGGTAGCCGCTGGACAGCCCTGTGTACTAACCGACAACCCCACCTGGATTATCGACCCTGTGGATGGGACGACCAACTTTGTACACAGGTGTGATCTCCACTGCCTCTAACCACCGCTGCATATAACTATAATTGGACTAGAAAGAATGTAACCAAAAGGTGCACATTATCATCCTGATTTGATTTTAGATCGTTGAACCCATTGTCATCATTTGCCATAAGTAACATTCGGTGATTTTGTTCATTAGGATTTTTGTTGAAACTTTGTACATTGAAATATTAAAATATAAATACACCTCCACCTAAATAACTTGCACATCTGGATCCGTAGAAAATCAGAGTTTCCAAGGGAGCGGCACAATTAAATAAAAACGGGGACCTACCCCTTTACAATAAACACTCATCTTCAGGCCTTGTTTGACACTTGCATGAATGGTGTTTCATCCGTCAATAGTTTTTAAGTTGAGGCGGGTCATCTGAAGCCGACTGTTGGCCCGCAGACCGCTGATCCCTTTTAATGTTTCCGCTCACTGATGCCGTGACTATTCTGTAAAAATCACCCCTCCCGCCAATAATAATCACCACCTCCCGCCAATAATAATCACCACCTCCCGCCAGGGCCTTTTCCTCAGTCAATGAGTATTTATATATTCATAATTTTTTTAAAACTTGTTTTACATTGGTTTCTTTTCGGAGGGAGCGAGACCAATGGCATTTCTCTGCCACTGCAGGTTCCCTTTCGTTGCAGTGTCCATCGGCTTTGTTGTTAAGAAGGAGGTGAGAGCCTGGATCCTAATGTCTTATTGATTTCCTTTTGGCAAATACCAGGGTGAGATCCGTTCGATACGACTGATATTTCTTTGGGAAACTCGGATCGGTTCATAGTGAGACCCCTGTCATTTCGCAAAGGAGTTCCTGGGTTGAATGAAGGCACCAGGTGATGATGGCTTTGTTTTTTTCCCCAGCCAGAGTTTGGCGTGGTGTACAGCTGCGTAGAGGACAAAATGTACACTGGAAAAAAAGGCAAGGGAGCCTACTGCAATGGGCTGCCCCTTCAGGTGACAGACCAGACCGGTGAGTGAGAGATATACTGTCACTGCCAGAATGTACCAATTCATCACTTGCAGTTGTGACTCATCTTCTGGCAGAAGATCACTATTTGCGTCAACAGTTCTACATTTTGAACACATGCTCATTATAAGGGGGAGGGGGGGGGGGGGGGGGGGGGGGGGGTTGTTCAATCCAGTATCAAAAGCTCCTGCCATCATTCCAGTCTCGTCTCGTTCCAATTTCAGACCCGGGGTGTATTCCACAAAACAGGGTTATCAAGTTATCCAGATAGCTGTGAGAACGATGAGGCCGTATCGTCACATTAGCGAGATTTCATTCGATGAAAATGCACTGGAATCTGGTTTAGGCGTGAGACCGAGTTGTACGTGTTGTTAGCTGCTGATACTGAAGAACGTTTCTGAGGGTATCTGGCTAACTTGCTTATCCTGGAATAACCGTTCTCGACCGCGTGGTGATTTCGCAGTTGGAAGTGCAGGTGACTAGCCAAGTCGAGGTACAGTGGCCTCCACATTTATTGCCACCCCTGGTAAAGGTGAGTAAAAAGGGTTATAAAAAATTAACCGTTTGATGAATTAGATTAATCTCACACTGAAAAAATGAGAAAAATCCAACCTACAGAGAATACAGAGCAAGGAATCTGAGACCATTCCTCTTCACAGAATCTCTCCAGATCATCCAGAGTCCTAGGTCCTCTCTTGTGCACTCTCCTCTTCAGCTCAGCCCATAGGTTTTCAATGGGGTTTAGGTCAGGGGACTGAGATGGCCATGGCAGAAGCTTGATTTTGTGTTCAGTTAACCATTTTTGTGTTGATTTGGACGTATGTTTTGGATCATTGTCCTGCTGGAAGATCCAACGACGACCCAGTTTTAGTTTCCTGGCAGAGGCAGCCAGATTCAGATTTAAAATTTCCTGGTATTTCATGGAGTTCATGATGCCATCTACCCTAACAAGATTCCCAGGGCCTTTGGAGGAAAAACAGCCCCACAATATCACGGAACCTCCACCATACTTAACAGTGGGGATCAGGTTATTTTCGGTATAGCCATCCTTCTTTTTACGCCAAACCCACCTTGAGTGTTGGTTGCCGAAAAGCTCAATTTTCATTTCATCTGACCATAGAACACGGTTCCAGTCAAAGTTCCAGTCGCGTTTAGCAAACTCCAGGCACTTGCGTTTGTGGTGAAATGACAGGAAAGGCTTTTTTCTGGCATGCCTTCCAAATAATTTGTTGGCATGGAGGTGACATCTAATGGTAGTTTTGGAGACTTGATCACCCCAAGATGCTACTTTCCTCTGTAATTCTCCAACAGTGATCCTTGGGGATTTTTTTTGCCTCTCTTACTGTCTTCCTCACTGTGTGTGGGGGCAAAATAAGCGTGGCTCCTATTCCAGGCACGTTTGTAACAGTTCCAGTTGCTTTGAACTTTTAAAGTATTGCCCTAACGGTAGATATGGGCATTTTCAGGTGAGTAGCCATTCCCTGACTTATGAAGCTCAACACACTTTCCTCTCATTTGATTTGTGTGTTCTCTCATCTTTCCCATGTTGATGTAAGAATAAGGGAATATGGCCTCTGTGTCACCTCATATTTATACCCCAGTGAAACAGGAAGTCATGGATTACTGCTTGAAAGTTCCTAAACACTCTGATCAACTTTAAAAAGTAAAATATAAATGGAAAAAATGTTACTTCAGTTACATTTTGTTCATAAGAATTTCTAGGGGTGCCAATAATTGTGGCACACGTGGTTTTGTTAAAAATAATTATTTCTTGATGAAGGATTTTTTTTTCTCAGAATAAATTTAATCCAAATTTATTGATTCCAAATTTTTTCAGTGTGAGATTAAGATAATTCACCAAAAGGTGAATATATTATAACCCTTTTTACTCATCTTTACCAGGGGTGCCAATAATTGTGGAGGGCACTGTACATTTTAGGCCTGAGATTTAGTCGAGGCTCATGAGATAATTCTTCTGTACCTGCTTGTGTTCTGCATTACAGACATCAACCAGAGCATTATAACCTGCGAGTTCGGCTCTGACAGAAGCCCTGAGGTGGTCGACAAGATCTTCTCCACCATGCGCAAGATCCTGTGCATCCCTGTACATGGGTAGGTATGCACACAGGAGGACCTTCAAGTAAATTACTTGAAATCAAACGGCGTTTTAACTCCAGTACAAACACGCACGTTGGACTTATTACATACCATATTACTTGGATTGGGAAGCTTTAGCGATTGTTAGTGTCAGCCTTAAACCCATAAACATCTGACTGGAAATGGTTCAGTGTGACCCGCCCTTCCATACTCAGTCGTAGTTGTCTAATGATGTTGCTAACGACTGAAACTAAGACTACAGGGCCCAGCATGAGAGCAATTAACCCTTTAAATCCGTGTTCTAGAACTCCAGGGGGGCGTCCCAATACTCAAATATTCCACCCTGTCCTCCTCCACTATCACCTCCTCTCCTCCGTGCCCCGGAAACGGATCTTTGTGTTTTAATCTAATGTCGCTGATTACATCTTAATTACGTATTCGTGGTTGCATATTATTTAATGTCTCGACGCAAACCGCAATGTCAGGTACATTGTATACTGTACATGCAACTACTTGTACTCGAAACGTTCAGGCAGTTTTGCATACTTCCGGGTAGGAGAGGAGTGGTAGTGGGGGAGTGGAGGAAAGGAGGTGGGGAGTGAAGAATATTGGGACGCAGCCCAGTAGTGATTGCTATGCAGTTTTATGGCTCACCCCTCCCTCCCTCCGTCCGTCCGCTAGGTTACGGGGCGTGGGTACAGCGGCCACAAACATGAGCCTGGTGGCCTCCGGTGTTGTGGAGGCCTACTTCGAGATTGGGATCCACTGCTGGGACATAGCCGCCGCCGCCGTTATCGTCACGGAAGCGGGGGGCGTCGTGATGAACGTGGACGGTAGGGGGCAGCAATGCTTATAAAAAGCCGTCAGATTTGACCTCATTTCCCCAACTCCTGATTGGATCTCCCAAGTGAAGATATCCCAGAAACATATGACCAAAGAACAGGCCATAGATTTCAGTACAAAATGCTGCCACTTTAGCAGTTAGCAAGGCCATTCTGAATTTGTTCACGGATTTAAAAAAACAAACTGTATTTGTTTTACAGGAGGTCCATTTGACTTGATGTCCAGAAGAATCGTGGCAGCAAACAACAAAACAATCGCTGCCAGAATTGTCAAAGAGATCGATATATTTCCAGCAAAAAGAGACGACGCCCCAGTAGAGGAAAAGCAATGACATCTATTCTGAATCATTCCTATCAGGGACATTTTAATATATTTACTGTATTTATTTTTTCTTAGCTTTAATGCACTTGAATAAAAAATGCAATTCCAGTTTAATTACGTGTTCATTCACAAATGGTTAAGTACACCGAAGCCAAAGGGGTAGTTGCTTCATCCATACGATACTGCGCTAATACGTTAGCTTAGCTGTGTGGGCGCGTCAGTCAAAGGCCACGTATGTGTACGTTGCAGCTCTCTTTTGGAGTTTTTTTTTTAACAGTACTTTTCCACAGGGAACATTTAGTCTTCAAACATATTTTTATTTAATCGCTGTCTTTCAAATGTCACAAGGCATTTACCTCGGATCACCAAAAATAGCTTAATCTTGCCAACACTAGCTTCCAAACACATAGGCATTTCCAAATTACTTGGGAAATAAGTAACTAGATTTTAGTAAGCCCATGCCAGTGGCTTGTTTGTTTGCGGGTGTGGGGGGAGGAGGGGGTAAGTTTTTATTTTTTTGTTATCACTTGCACCGGTTATTTCTCATACTAGAGTTTTTATGCACGCAATGGCGGTTTCCTCAAAATGGGGGTTTTCCATTCCCATAAAGAATCCATGCTAAACATACTGTATTGAGCTACAGTCTATAACATGTTGGCGCGCAGTGGTGTTTTGGTCTCTAAATAAACCTGAGCTTCTTCGTTTTGAGTTCGACTCGTGTTTAACAGTTTCTATGCGCTGTTCTTCCATCACATTTTCTACCATGTAGTCATTGTGTCCTGATTTTTACTGCACACACAAGGAAGGCTATTTTATGTGTTTATTGCACTCATTAATGTCAACTGGTCGTGTTTGCAAGCACATTGTTCATTCTCAGGAATTCAGACTGACGAGCATTTGTTAAAAATATAAAAGGATATTCAACTCATTCATGAACACAAGAGTGAAACTTGGGCATACAGGGCTAGTTATTTAGGGTACTGGGACACACACACAAAAAAATCTCAGTCCCTAACAAACTTATATAGAACACACATCTTGGAAAAAGCCATACATTCCTGTTGGTCAGTGCAATAGAAACTTATCCCATTTAGTCATTTAATTGCATATGCTGATGAGGAGAGACTTAAGACTTTGCATCGAGAGCAAAGACACACCTGTGCATTTCACCATTTGAATCCAGGGATCGACGAATGTAAAACTAATCGATAATCCCTGCTTGTGCATAAATGTTAAAAGCAGCTTACTGGTCTTATCATGGGCCGTCGGGATCTCAAATCTGTTAAGGTTAAAAAGTGCCTGCGTATTAATGTAAGACAAACGCGACACAGGAGCAAAGCTATCACACGCATAACGGGCTAGGGTGGCATGACATGTTGGGTAAGACAGTCCTTGGTTTAAGAAATACTATACGCTTATGACTATATTCATTGAGTTTAACAGTTAGTTAAAACGGTAACTCTTTGCCAGTGAACTCAATTTCTTGGCACCCAGCTCCTGCATAATAAATTCCAGCCTCCGGTGCTGCGGAATCTTTAAATAATCACATTATTCTGAAAGAAATGAGTGGGTAAAAAGGCAGCAGAATGCTGTTTAAACTTCCATGGCTAGCCTATGGAGCTTCACCCTCTGGAGCTATGCCAATATTTGTAACTCTGTTCATTTCAGCACTCCTGAAACCACGGAAAGACCCCAGAGCTCATCATGAACACCGTCCCATTTATAGTGGGTACTGCCCACAATAATAAAAATAAAAAAACCATTATTTCAAGAAGAACTTCACTGTCGTGTTGAACGGACAAAAGAACCTGTAACACATAAATGCTGAGAACGTGAGAACGCCATAGTTTGATGGAAGAATTTCAGCAGACTTTTTAAGACGGGGGTAGGGTAGCGGTTGGGCCCCTTGGGGACATTTGGGTGCAGCAGGACCTGTGGCTGGGCGACCGTGTGAGGCCAGGTTGGGGGGAGGGGGATGGGGGTCCCAGCTGGTCCCGCTGCGTTTGGGCCGGTTCTCCTCAGTCATTGAGCAGCAGCAGCAGCTGAGAGTCCGGCGGTAGCCCCCGGGCCGGGTTGCTCTGTGCCGTGGACCACCGGTCCCCCAGAGACGGACAGGACGCAGAGGCAGCGATCCCGCGCTTCTCCACCAGGGGTCGCTGTGCCAGCAGGCTGATCTGCCTCACGGCCTGTGAGGGTACAGTTGCGCAACAGGGGTCTGAATAGGAGCGAGGTTGTTCGCTTAAAAACGCTGACACTAGTTTTGTGATATTAAAGAGAGGAAGAATTGGTTTTAGACTGCATTTAACCACTTGAATCCCATGATCCTTTGAGCCACCGTTGCCTGCAGGGATTACTGTAATCATTCAGTGAGCTCAGTTACACACTGCTCTGGCTGTAGAGCTGGAACTAGGCTGACTCGCTAACATTTAGAATGTGTTTATGTGTGGGCTGTGCTCAAAATACCAATATAGCAGTATATCATAAATTATTGTTAGAATCCAGTAACTGCCATATGTTCATAGTTTAAAAAAAAATTATTTCCATGCAAGGTGCACACATTTGTATTGCAAATGAGGTGCTGCTGTTGGTTGTATGTGCAAATGATTGAGCACGAGAACTAAATTGAGGCTTTCACAACAATTTTCTTTGTTTATGATCTATTGTGTGGCAGCCCATTTGAACTTGAAAGGCTTTTGTTTATTTTTTGTTGTTCTTGGCTGGAATTACGGTCCCTTTTTACTTTCACTGTTCACAATAGTTAACGTTACTCTCATTGATGTTTTTCTCAACGACGTCCGATTTGGCCAGCCTTGATGGGCTGAATGGCTGGTTCTCATCATTATGTAATCTTATGTTCTTAAACATGCACTACCCCTCTTATGGTGGGTTATGCAGTAGAAACTAAATTGTTCTGTACCAGCGCACACAGTTTTGCTAGCCTGGTTCCAGCATGGTGTTGGTGACCGTGCGGTCCCATGCGGTGACTCATGGTCAGAGTGTGGCGTTAGGGACCGTGCGGTCCGATGCGGTGACTCACCTGTCTGAGCTGGTGCAGGTGCTCAGCCTCAGTCTCCCGCGGGTGTGTCTGTGGGACGGGAACCCTCCAACGCTGGAGCTCCGACACCAACTCGGCTCTGTCGAACAGCGCTGCCGGGTCCAGCTGGTTCTGGTTTATCAGCTCCACCAGGCGCTCCTTGTAATGCCGCCTTAAAAAGTGACAATAGAAAATAATCTCTGAAGTGGCAGTGCATGATGGGCCTTGTAGTGTCTGTAGTGGCAGTGCATGATGGAACCTGTAGTGTCTGTAGTGGCAGTGCATGTTGGAACTTGTAGTGCCTGCAATATTACTGCATGATGGACTTTGTAGTATCTGTGAAGTCTCATGAAGTCTCATGCTCATGATGGCACAACATGACAATACTTGATGATACTTGTAGTGCTGGTAATGGCAGTGTATGATGGTAACTGTAATCTTTTTGGTGGTGGTGATACCTCCAGTGCTTGTAATGGTAGAGAATGATGGTACTTGTAGTTCCTTTGTGGAAATGTGGCTATGCTGGTACTTACTCGCAGTAGCCGCCGTACTCTGTAGGAGCTGGCTTGCCACAGGGCTCCTCCCATTGAGCCGCCGTTTCCCTTTGCTCCAACACGCCACACAGACCTGCAGCACAAGTGACCACATGCGATTGGAGGTAACTGAATCTGTGATGGTTTTTGAGCATGTATAAATAGTCCTATTTATGCATGCTGAAAAACCATCAAATTCACCAATCACATTTCTGCTCCTACATGAGTGACTCATTAAAACACACCCACACCTTGGGATTTAATGCTGGGTATTTGGTTAACGTCTAAGATTGCAGATTGTCCAGCACTCTTTATTACGGTGGAGTAGTGAGTGGAACCGGGCGCTTCAGGGGTACCTGTGTGGGCTCTCTCTTCAGCACTGCCTGTGCCTCTGGACTGGAGTGAGGCTGGCACTTTGTGGTGCTGGAAAAATATATGCAGAACATATTCATATGTGAAAGGGTTTGACTATGGTATAGCCTATACAAATACATGCACACGTAGGTACACGCTCACTCTCCCTATGACCTCAATATACATCTACATATACGCTGCCAGCTGCACCGAGCAGTGTAGATACGGCACAGCTCTAACCAAATCAGCCAGTGTGGATAGCGCACAGCTCTAATCAAATCAGCCACAGTGTGGATAGCGCACAGCTCTAACCAAATCAGCCAGTGTGGATAGCGCAGAGCTCTAACCAAATCAGCCAGTGTGGATAGCGCAGAGCTCTAACCAAATCAGCCACAGTGTGGATACGGCACAGCTCTAACCAAATCAGCCAGTGTGGATAGCGCACAGCTCTAACCAAATCAGCCAGTGTGGATAGCGCACAGCTCTAACCAAATCAGCCAGTGTGGATAGCGCACAGCTCTAATCAAATCAGCCACAGTGTGGATAGAGCACAGCTCTAATCAAATCAGCCACAGTGTGGATAGAGCACAGCTCTAACCAAATCAGCCAGTGTGGATAGCGCACAGCTCTAATCAAATCAGCCACAGTGTGGATAGAGCACAGCTCTAACCAAATCAGCCACAGTGTGGATAGAGCACAGCTCTAACCAAATCAGCCAGTGTGGATAGCGCAGAGCTCTAACCCAATCAGCTGCAGTGTGGATACAGCACACAGCTCTAACCAAATCAGCCACAGTGTGGATACAGCACAGCTCTAACCAAATCAGCCACAGTGTGGATAGCGCACAGCTCTAATCAAATCAGCCACAGTGTGGATAGAGCACAGCTCTAACCAAATCAGCCACAGTGTGGATACGGCACAGCTCTAATCAAATCAGCCACAGTGTGGATAGAGCACAGCTCTAACCAAATCAGCCACAGTGTGGATAGAGCACAGCTCTAACCAAATCAGCCACAGTGTGGATACGGCACAGCTCTAATCAAATCAGCCACAGTGTGGATACGGCACAGCTCTAATCAAATCAGCCACAGTGTGGATAGAGCACAGCTCTAATCAAATCAGCCACAGTGTGGATAGAGCACAGCTCTAACCAAATCAGCCAGTGTGGATAGCGCAGAGCTCTAACCCAATCAGCTGCAGTGTGGATACAGCACACAGCTCTAACCAAATCAGCCACAGTGTGGATACAGCACAGCTCTAACCAAATCAGCCACAGTGTGGATAGCGCACAGCTCTAATCAAATCAGCCACAGTGTGGATAGCGCACAGCTCTAATCAAATCAGCCAGTGTGGATAGAGCACAGCTCTAACCAAATCAGCCACAGTGTGGATACAGCACACAGCTCTAACCAAGTCAGCCACAGTGTGGATAGAGCACAGCTCTAACCAAATCAGCCACAGTGTGGATAGAGCACAGCTCTAACCAAATCAGCCACAGTGTGGATAGAGCACAGCTCTAACCAAATCAGCCACAGTGTGGATAGAGCACAGCTCTAACCAAATCAGCCACAGTGTGGATAGAGCACAGCTCTAACCAAATCAGCCACAGTGTGGATAGAGCACAGCTCTAACCAAATCAGCCTCAGTGTGGATAGAGCACAGCTCTAACCAAATCAGCCACAGTGTGGATAGAGCACAGCTCTAACCAAATCAGCCACAGTGTGGATAGAGCACAGCTCTAACCAAATCAGCCACAGTGTCGATACGGCACAGCTCTAATCAAATCAGCCACAGTGTCGATACGGCACAGCTCTAATCAAATCAGCCACAGTGTGGATAGAGCACAGCTCCAATCAAATCAGCCACAGTGTGGATAGAGCACAGCTCTAACCAAATCAGCCAGTGTTGATACAGCACACCTCTAATAAAATCAGCCACAGTGTGGATAGAGCACAGCTCTAACCAAATCAGCCACAGTGTGGATGGAGCACAGCTCTAACCAAATCAGCCACAGTGTGGATGGAGCACAGCTCTAACCAAATCAGCCACAGTGTGGATGGAGCACAGCTCTAACCAAATCAGCCACAGTGTGGATAGTGCACAGCTCCAACCAAATCAGCCACAGTGTGGATACAGCACAGAGCTCTTACCTGGAGCAGCTGCAGAAGTCTGGGCACGTTCCAGTCTCTCAGGTGGTAGAGACAGTCAGTCTCTGAGGTGGTAGAGACAGTCCCTCGGGTGATGGGCGTGCAGCCCCCTCGTGCCGCACTCGGCAGAGAAATCACAGGCCTGGAGGAGATGGCAGCGCACAATCACAGCCCATACATTACCCTTACCATCAGTTACCAATACAAAACTCACAACACAGCCTTTGTGTGTCAAGGAGGAATACTTACAGTGAAAGCTGTATTTGAAATTGCCCTGGATTCACGGGTTTAACAGTGTTCAGTATAGTTAAAACAAGTCCAGAAAAAGTAATTTGTAGGACTATTTAACATGTTCATTAACATGTATGTGACATCACAGACTCAGAGATCGATAGTCTCCTAGTCAAAGGGTATTTCAGTGCTAGTTTGCTGGACAATGGGCTTTGCACAATTGATGCGTGGCTTAATTTTCACTCTCTCACTCTCTCACTCGAGATACTTACAGCGCCCAGTCTGAAGGGCCTGCTGCACCCTCCGCAGAACTCGGACTGGCACTGGGTGCATTTGAAGTGCAGACAGCCCCCCTTGGACAAGTAGAACCGAAACTTGCACCTGGGACAGTCTGAAAAGCCCACAGGATTGAGAATGAGCAATACCGCTAGATATATTGTGTGTGTGTGTGTGTGTGTGGGTGTCCTACCTATTTTATTCAGACTGAGAAGGTGCTCCAGGCGTGCATTCTGGTACGCCGGGTTGTTCTGGGTTTGCCAGTTCCGGAACATTTCACAGGAGAGGCCTTCGTGTTGGGGAACCCACTGGCAGACGGACGGACAGACAGACACACGGGGGACATGAGACTTGGTCAGTAAATGCTGTATCCCAATCCAGGAAGTACGTTTATTTTTTAAAGAGATACTGCAGAGGCTTTTCTAAGGCCCTTTTTTCCGCTTCAATTTGAACTGAAACTCGTGAGTAGGCGTGGTCATATGACGATGATGCCACGTAGTCATATTATGAATATTCATACGGTCAAGGAGTGAAAGGGTGTGTCTTGGTGAACTGACTCAGCCCCCTTCCAGCTCTCTCCTCACAACTAAATAAAATGGCGAGTGACAAGAGTGACAGCAGTACTGCAGGGAGTTTTGAGGTGGAGGAGTTTGAAGTGGAGGAAGAGGATTCCTTCGTGGTGGAAGACTCTCCTCGCGAAGATGTTTCTCGGGCAATACAGCCGTATTCATTCGAGCCACTGGCAGCAGCAGCCGCAGCCGCCGCCCCGGCTGTATTAGTTGAGCAACGTCTTCGCGAGGAGAGGACCCGGGATGTAACTGAATGGTAAAGCTAACGTTACCTAGCTAAGTTAGCTTGTTTGTCTGCCTAAAGTAACGTTACTATTGAATACATTCAAATACACAGCAAAACCCAGTCACACAGTAACGTTAGTATATTGAACATGGCTGGTTGTAGCGCCCTCATAACGTCACTTGGTCCGGAGAGAATTATCATTTATTAGCTAACATTATTCATAAATGATATAGCTAATATAACTAGCTAGCTAAGTTACCAATTCTCTCTGGACCAAACGGGGCTAAACTCACACACAATAGACTGCCTTGCATTACCTAACTTATCGATACATTCCGTCCGAGTTACTGACCAACTGGTTACTGGTTTTGCTAGGGCTACATCAAATGTATTATTGCTATCGTTTATTAGCTAACATTGCATATTCATAAAAGATAGGTTGCCTTCAACCCCACATTAGCTATTACCTATCAGTAATGTCAACCGTTTGCAAAAGCATTTTTGTTGTTGTTTGTACAGATAACTTGCATGTAAACAGAAACAAACTAATGTCCCAACAGGTGTGCTTGTGGCCACTGCTCTAACCTGTCCCCTCCAGAAAACGTATGTTGCCGTGAGGTTACTGAGGTAACGTTATGTCAGCGTAGTTATTCTTCGTTTATATTCTTGATTTGTCTAATACTGCTGTGCCGTAGTCGGGCATGCTTGGCCCAACTGTATAATAGTGGCCAATATATGTGCAATTACACAATGTCACAAATACAATGTAATAGGTATATTGTACTTAGCTGTTTTACTTAGCTGATGTAATGATTACAAAATTACATCCATCACTGTTGGGATGGCACCTGGCTTCAGCGACAGTTTTATAGAAGCCCATCTCAAACCCAGTTAAATTGTGGTAGCAGTCCGGTGTGAAGTGCGCGTTGCACACTAGGGCTTTCTTCGGCAAGTCCGCGTGCTCTACACCGATAGCTTGAAGCCACTGGCTAAGTAGCGCTGGGTCTCTCGGCAGATTATGAAAGCTAGCAGAGCCGGTGGCGTTGCACCGAGGAACGATACATCTCTGACTCCTTCGCATAATGCAGGCAAGTTAGCTAAAGATACCAAGTGGTAAGACGTCGTATATGAATAACTGTAGCTCGATATAAGTCGTAATATTAACGTTAGCAATAATACAAAGCAATTCGCATTTGAACTTGAACTAATCAAGTCCACCCATTTTTATGTTAAGGATTTCGTGACGTCACGAATCCCCGGAAGCCAGCATATTGGTAAGTCTACACAAAAACTCAGATAAAACCATTTTTACTAAACATAAAATTTTCGGACATAAACAGTTGTGTATGATCATAATCTAACTCAAAACATAGGTTGTCAACGGGAAAAGTCGGTTTTTGACTGCAGTATCACTTTACATTTATTATGAACTGAAATTCATAAACTCATTCATGAAACCTGTTTCCATCTTTAAGCTTTTGCAGGATCTCATGGTGTAGAGTGTGTGAGTGAAATGAGTGATTATGTAAATGTTTGAATGCGAGTGTGTGTGTGTGTGTGTGTGTGTGTGTGTGTGCGTGTGTGTGTAAGTGTGGATCTGGCCGAGCGCGAGTGTACGTGTCTGAGTGTGTGTGTGTGTGTGTGTTTGACTGAGCATGAGTATGTGTGTGAGTGACAGCGCATTGTGAGGACCGAGTGTATTGTGGGGACCGAGTGTATCGTGAGGACCGAGTGTATTGTGGGGACTCACGGGACTCTTGCAATTAGAGCAGGTGCTTTTTTTGCAGCTGGGGCAGTCCATTCTTAGTCGGTCTGCTTCATGGAGATGGCCGAAGGAGCACTGAAAACACACACACGCACATACACACACAAACTCAGACCGAGCTATAGCACCGCATACTCTCCCCTGAGAAAAGAATAATAATCCATGGCTTTCATTCTGTCCTGCACCAGAAAGCGTGGTGCCCGGGACGACCCAGAGGTTGTGAGGGGGGTGGGGGGGCGGGGGGCGGGGGGCTCTCACATGGGCACACCAGCGGAAGTTGGGCATGTCCAGCAGGGCCCGGTCCCTCAGTTTACTCTGGAAGAGCTCGTGCGTCTGTGGGTCCAGATAGTGACGGATCTGTAACGGTGACACAGAGAGAGAGGGGGGGGGTTACCGAGCCTGCTTCCTCCCCATGTTCATTCCTACATGCCGTCCAGGGAGTTTTCCCTTCGCCTCTGGCTTGCTTTGCGGGGGGTTAGGCCTGGGTGTACTGTGCAGTGTATCACGACAATTCATTGTAAACTAAATTAGACTAACCGATAGAGAGAGAGAGAGAAGGAACAGTGGAATCTTATGTGAGTTTATTAAGACTACCAGGCCAAACAGACTTGATTTTTCCCTACTCATAGGCAGGGGCGGAGCTAAGGGAGTATAACAGGGAAAGTGTTCCTGGGTACTAGCGGGTCCAGGGGGCCCGTAGAGGTGGGGTGTGTGTCTGTGTGTGTGTGTGTGTTTGTGTGCAGGTGCACAGTTAAGGGGGTATAACAGGGAAAGTGTTCCTGGGTACTAGCGGGTCCAGGGGGCCCGTAGAGGTGGGGTGTGTGTCTGTGTGTGTGTGTGTGTTTGTGTGCAGGTGCACAGTTAAGGGGGTATAACAGGGAAAGTGTTCCTGGGCACTAGCGGGTCCAGGGGTCTCCTAGAGGTGTGTCTATGTGTGTGGGCGTGGCGTGCGTGTGCGCAGGGGTGAGCCCTTTCTCATATTTTCTTCCCAGCACAACTCATTTGTAGATCCGTCCCTGTTCATACGCATCGTGGCGCGCAAACAGAAAAAGGGCAGGTATGTACTGTGGTGACGAGGGCTCTGAGGCCTCACCTGAGTGTCCAGCAGGCTGAAGTAGTCCATGACCTCCTCCATGCTCGCCGACCCGCGCACGTCCGGCCTGTTGCACAGCGGACACACCACGCTCGCGATGCTCTTCTCCTTAATGACCGAGGAGAAGTAGGCTTTGAAGCAGCTCTCGCAGAACGCACACGGGCAGTGAGTCATGGTTATGATCTGCGGGGAAGCAGAGGGTCCCCAAAAACAGAGGGGGGGGGGGGGGGGTACGGGGAAGCAGAGGATTGAGAGAGGAAGAGAAACATTGGGCAGGGGGATGGAGAGATGTGGAGAGAGAGACTGGTGGTGAGAGAGAGCTGGTTAGGAAGCCAACAAAGGCAATTACAAATTACAGAGTCCCATAGGAGTTATAACTGCAGCACACAGAAAAATAGTGCTACAACCTCAAAGGTATTTTAAACGGTGAAAGAAATTAACTTCATTAAGCTTCAAGTTCTACTTCAAGTAAAACTACTACTGAATTAAATTGTTTTAATTAAACAGATGTACTCTGTTTCAAGGTGATATTGGTACCGACACTCAATACGTGGTTATATAGTTGCCCACTGGGTCTAGGCAACGAGGTTCCTGGATTTCCCTAAAACCACAAGCACGTGCTTTCCTGAAGCCACCAGCACATTTCGTAAACCGTGTGCAAGCTTCTGATGCAAAGCACAGGAAGGGTGAGGGAAGACCGACACAAACCCTACAAATCCCTCAATCTCATCTCCATGACCCTTGACCCTCAAACTCTCTCGTACAGTATCAGTTGAAACATGACCCTTCACCCTCAAACTCTCTCGTACAGTATCAGTTGAAACATGACCCTTGACCCTCAAACTCTCTCGTACAGAATCAGTTGAAACATGACCCTTGACCCTGAAACCCTCTCTTATAGTACCTGTTGAAACATGACCCTTGACCCTGAAACCCTCTCTTATAGTACCTGTTGAAACCATAGGCCTGATGATCCCACCACCTGATCATCCCACGTACAGCGGAAGAGTGTTCTGCTGATTTGGCAACCCCCCTAGCCTCACCTTGCCGAAGGACACCTGCTCCTGGCAGATTGGGCACTCGTGGGAGAGATACCTCAGGGCGGAGTCGAGGTCCCGGCAGGACTGCACCGCCTCCAGCACCTCCTCCTGGGTAAAGCTCCGCCCCTCCAAGGTCAGGAGGCTGCGGAACATGTGGGACTTGTCCCGCGGGACGCAGTCGGGGACAGGGACCTAAATACGCGAAACGGGGGAGGGGGAAAAAATGTTTTATTCACGCTGCGCACAGTGGAACCTCCCCATAGACCATCTCAGCACAGTCAACACTGTTGCCATAACTGGAACTCAAACAGGAAGGAGTTTCTTTATGCTTATGACACCCCACCATTGCAGAAGGGGCCTTAGTGTGAACACATCTGATGGTCCCCGAAATGTAGGCTCTTGTAGTTTGACAGGGTCTTCTTTAAAGTTCTGACTCAAGCCCCCGGGAGACCCGGCACGATTGGGGTCTTTCCCCTCAGGGAAAGCTGCAAGCTGCAGAAGAGCTCACCTGAGTGTAAGCGGGGTCAGGCCTCTTCACCTGGACAGGGAACTGCTGCTCGTTCACAGTGATGATGTGGTCCACCTGGGACAGGACCTGCTCAGCATCTGAGAGAGAGGAGAGAGAGAGAGAGCAAGAGAGAGAAAGGGGGGGCAAGAGAGAGGGGGGGGGGGGGGGGGGCAAGGGAACAAGAGAGAGGGCTGGTTAACATAACCAGAAACAATAATTTGACTCCCATAGGAGGTGGTTCACGTTCCTACATTGCACACAAATAAAAATGTCACACAGGGTGATATAATTTACTGCAAGATCAGGTATCAGCAGGGTTAATCTTTCCTGAGTTCTGCCAACACCAACAGGTCGATTCTGGACTTTCTGAAAGCACTCGTTAATCAATCAACACACAAGTACCTTAATCACCTCAATAAATAGACATAAATATAAACATTTTGTTTTGTCATAAGCAGACATCCATGCAAACATTTGTGAGTAGAACTTTAATGGATTCTTTCATTGAACAAAAAACATGAATGTTGAATAAAAGAAATGTATTTCCGAAACCAGTGTGACGTCACTTGAGTACTCTATGGAAGAATGCACGGTGCAGGGTTGAAATTCAAAGCATGCTGCAAGATCTAGAAATGCAGTTGTGTATTTTCCAACTAAATTTAAGTTCCATGTTATAAGCTAACTTTTGCAAAAATCAAAATTTCCAAAATTCCCGAGCTTAACTTCCCATGGTAAATTTCCGGAGATTTTCCACCACTTAGCAACCCTAGTTGTTAGTTTTAAGAAACCGCTCAAAACCCATTTTTATGATTTAGCTTTCAATTAATTCCAGATTTTTATTTTAACACCATTGTTATTATTTAATATTTCTTTTATATTTCTTATACTTGTTTTATGCTTTTTATATCTTAGGATTGTTTTTATCATTATAAATTTATTTTATTACTATTATTATTTTATTTTTCTTTATTTATTCTATTAAAGAATTCCCGGAAACCATGGATGCTTGGATGATTAGAGCAAGGGCTGTTCCTCTCCTCTGATTGGCTGACCTCTGGGGTCGTAGAAGGTCACGAGGGCCTGGTCAGGTTGAGAGGCGGGATAGAGCACATCCAGGACTTCCCCGCCCCCGTTGCGTCGACGCTGGAAGTATAGGGTCAGTTTGTTCCTCATCTTTTTGGGGGTGACCCCCAGAGGAAGCTGGGTCACCTCGATCGTCCGGCTGTCGTCCGGCGGGCCCCCGTCCCCCTCCCCTTCGCCGTCCCGCATGAGGCCGGGGTCACTTTCGAGAGAACAGGGACCACTGTCACTTTGTCCATTTTTGTTTTGGGCCATCTCTGTGAAGCTGAAACCAACCTTCCGCTGTAAAGGTTCTGTAAAGGACGTAGGCGTTTCCTTTTAAGGAAGTCTCCTAAACTTGCCTTCAGTCAAAAAAATTTAATAAGATCGCACCACTTTTACACCAGAATATTTCTGAATAAAGCCAAGTGAAAAACTATTTCATTGAGTCTGAAGCATTAGCAGCCCCTTTAACTGGGAGGAAAAATGTGCAGAGGCATAATACATTCAAAACAACAAGTTGCGTCACATTTTAGCCTGCCTGCCAAAATAGTAGCAAGACCAAGTGCTCCCTCTACTGGCAAAACTTAACACCAACCATTTTTCCAATTCTACAGTGCGCTTCACAACAAGCAAAGCTGTTAAAATAGCTCACAAAAGTTTTCACATACAAACGGGGAAATGCCATGTCTAGTGTTCCATAATTAAAAGATTAAGCACTCACCTTTGTTATTAGAGTTGAGTTTGTAAAGGTTAGCGACTCTGTCAAGCTGCAGGCTCTTGAAGAGGTTTTCTATCTCCACTGTGTTCGAGGAAGTGACATTAGGAACTGTTCCTGTGGGATTAAAAGTAAGTCTCTAAGGATAGTAGCAATAACAATACACGTAAACGCAAACAAGTTTCTATTTAAAACAAGCTTGAATGAGACCACACTGATTTATGTTGTTGATAAGTACATATTAGCTTAGCCGTCACCCTGAGCAATGGTTATACTGCACAGTGGAAACGTCACCCCACAGCATACATTTTGGTTTCAACAAGCACTATAATTTCTCACGTCACTTAAAAAATATATATATATAATAATAATTAACGTGGAAAAAGTTATAGTTGGTCTTCTCAACATGAATCTCTCCACCCCTCCTGTACGACTCTCTTTCTCTTTCACAGATATTTATCTAGTGTTGCACGATACTTAAAAAAAAACGGTTCGGTATTAGAATTTTCCGACGTTTGGTACTTTTAGGTCAAATGTGTGCTCTGCTGTTATGTGTCTGCATTACTGATTGAGAGGATGAAAGGTAAACGTTAGCTAACAACACTACGAGTCTGATTCTTTCACACGCGCGATATTGTTTTTGGTCGGCACCTACTAAACTAACGCCTTACTTCCACGGAGAATTTAGGTGAGCACAAAGTAAAGGATTTAACGATAGTTGACTTGAAAAATGATGGTATAATCACTGAAAATAACCCCGATAGACTGTCGTCGTATTTTATCATGTCACGTATAGAAACAATAATATTTTTTTAAAACGTTGTACAAATGAAATCAGTATTCGCCGTTTTCCCTTGCTTACTGTACTATATACAGACTGGTGTCACAAACAGAAAGAGAGCCGACCGTAGGCCTCACCTGGGGCCGTCTGAGTGAAGGGGTTGTTGGGGGAGGGGGAGTGGCTGCTCGGCGCCCCGAACGTGATCCCCAAATCCAGCAGTTCCTCCGTGTAGGACTTCCTTACTCTCCGTTCCGTGCTTGGATCTGGTTGGCGGTGCTTCTTTGCGATGGTAGTCGGAGCTGGAAGAGGATACCGAAACCAAGCCGGAGCTTTGAAAGTGAAAGTGACTGTGCCTTCATTACGCAATAGCCAACCTGGCAAACAAGTGCCACTGTTAAAGTGTCTGTGTGTGCGTGGAATTACTGGAAACCCATCTGTCCTGGTTCCCCCTCAAGTCATGTTAGCTGATAAGGTGTTTCATGACATAACAGACAGACATGTACAACTACGCCCACATTGCCCCCCGTAGGCAAACAAAACGCATTCACAATTTCCATTAAACAAAATGTTTAACAAGCACGTTAACACATTGATGAACTATATTTTACACTACCACATCTAAATTACAACATTATATTTTTACTAACAATCTATGCTATTAATATTTTATTTCAAGTAAAACATCTTTTTAGAATGAGTTACAATTATTGTAGTTATTTGTTCGTTTATCATACTATTTACGTTTTCTCTGCATGCGTGCACGTGCGTGTTTGTGTGTCCTCTAAAACCCGTGTAGCTTCTGCACCCTTTTAATCAGCAGTCCACCCACTGCGCTGCGTGGGGATTGGTCACCGCACAAGCACCTGATCGACCGGAGGAGGCAGGGAGCACGCGGTCAGGGTTCGACTCACGCCCGTTAGGCACGTCACAGCACCAAAGAGAAGACTTTTATCTTGACGTGCCACCTGGAAGGCCTACGCTGTGGTACAGACCACATACAGGAGAGCCAAACTGGAAACATTCACGGGAAGGGTGGCCACACCAGGGGCCACGTGTATAAACAGAGCTGAGTAGATTTACGTCTTTCACCCTGAGCCTTCTTTTACGCATTCTTTTACTCAGAGTTTTATACATGTGGCCCCAGATAAATGTGGCTAAATGCCGGGGTGTCCCTGCGTGATCGCGTTGAACAAACGTTAAACATAAACAACTAAAAAGGAGCGCTTAAAAGACAGCACTTACAGTTTGTCATAGTACTGATTTATATAACATCCTAAAGACTTATAATTACCTATGAATTGAATGAATTAGGAGTGCTTATAGCAGAGTTTATAGTGCATTATAAGTGCATCATAAGGCAGTATAAATGCAGCTATAAGGCATTATATGTGTTCACTTCGTAGAAAGTGTTACCGAAAACACTTCATTAACCAATGTTCACTTTCCTGTCTGAAAGTGTGTGAACAGATGCCTCTACACCGTCCTTATTGGTAGAGATAACTGCAGTTCCATCACAGCATTTGGGCAAAATATTACTTAAACAGGGGTTTAAACTGAGACTGCGGGGTGCACAGGCTTCTAAAATATTAAAGTGACTGAAATGCACATCCCCTCTCAGATGTTAATGTAAACCAGAGGTGTAAAATCCAGGTTCAGAAAGTAAAAGTCCGCCCCAGTGTTTTGTTCGTCACCTGGATTTGCTAGTTAGCACAATTCTTCAGCCAGGAGGTGGAACTGATTAGTGAAATCAGCCGGCTGAGTTCATGGGTGGAAGAAAGACATGGCCCATGGATTTTACACCTCTGACGTAAAGATAATTCAGCTGGCCAATGAGAGAGCAGTGATGGACAGTCAGGGTCGTAGTAGAATCAGAAGTAGAACGCTCACTGTTATCACCGGCTCCCTGCAGTGTGGAGGCACAGGAACTCAGGGCCAACACATGCTGAGTGGAGGGGCTCCTCGGGTACGGCAGGCTGGGAGGGACAAAAAGCACACGCAGACGCTGTTCAAGCAGAGCTCACATACCGAATGCAAGCAGATGTGGGGCCAGCCGTGCACAGCGTCCTGCGGCAAAATCTATGGCTGTAGTTCCCCACACACTTAACAGACGCACGCAGAATATACTCGACGTTCTAAATAAGTGGTGACCAATCATGTGCCACTGAGGGCAGAGAGTGTGCAGGTTTCCAACCAATCACTACACCTGATGATTTCACTGAATAACACACCTCCAACCAGAGGGGAGGGAACTAATCAGTGGAATGAGCGGGTGTAGTGATTGGTTGGAACGAAATACTCTCGGCCCTCTATGGCACATGATTGGCCACCACTGTTCTAAATGTTTGTAGATTTTTTCCACTCTTGTGCAGGAGGAAATGGAACATGTATAATATGTATATATGCTGTCATTTCTACATGGTGAAATCGAAATGCATAAAAAGACCCTTTAATAAAATCTGAAAATCTGCACTACTTCACCACGTGTGAATTGTTTGATTACAACTCTAAAATTGTGGAGCACAGAGCCAAATCAAGAAGAAACATGTCGTTGTCCCAACCATTATGGAGGGCTCTGTATAAGCCTAACGCTTGCTTAAATTGGTCAGGGATGAGGGGGGGTTGTGGGTAAAGAACAGTGACCTCACTGGAATCCTGCATGGTTTGTGGTTGCCAGGTAGAACCCCAAACCCAGGGGAGGGGAGGGAATAAAAAATGTTGCTTGGTCAACAAGGCTGTCCGCAGCAGTGAAGTAGCGCTTTATTGTATGGCGAAGGTCAGGACTCACCTGGTGTTGGGGAAATACTGTCTGTAGGGCTCGAGTAACAGCGCAGGCTCGTGGCTGCCTAGACAGAACGGACAAGCACCCAGTCACAAGCTTTGCTACACGCGCAGCCAATCACAGAAATCAAGCATCGCAACAGACGCACTCGACTGACTCTAGCCGTCAAGAAGACAGTAGTGAATTTGAAATGCAATTCTATATCTATGACCGTATGTTCCTGAAACTTTGTACATCCGTTCAGTCTGCTGTATTTGAATTGACATGGTGGTTGAGAACAAATCGAGCAGAATTCGACCAGTCTAGTAATACTACAACATTAAAATCAACCATTTTCTTCCTTTCATGTACGTGTGGACATCGCAGGGCTTTTTGGATAGATGTGTGGCTATATCTATATCACTTATGTTTACCCCTGACAGGAGGCAAGTAAGCAATGTTTTTGGAGGATAAAAACTGTGGAAAGACAACCAGGAAAGCATCACCAAAGGTTTAACAATGCAGCCATGGTACTACATATTTACCAACAACAGAGGATGCTTGACTGTTTTCACATAGCTGTTGATTCCTTAAAGGCATTGCTCCAATCTTTCATGTACATATATGTATAATCACATTGCTCCAATCCTTCATGTACATATATGTATAATCACATTACATTTCTAAATAAATTGTACCTTTTATTGTTGTCGCCTACATTATTAGTGGTAATGTTACTTGTAAATATTCCTCAGAATCAACTGGCTACACGCTATTAAAACACAGGCCCAGTCTGTAGTATTTCTGAACTGTACGTTCAGACCATAGACTGTAGAGAAATATGGATGAAGTGACTGTGACGTCACCCATCGACTTTGCACGGGCTTGTGAAAAGCGCTTTGAAGCGGCAAAAGTGCTGTCAATTTGTACAACAATTGGAGCCAGAGACTGCGCAGTAGGGAGCAGGGTGAATCTTATATGTTCATTCAGTCTGGACCGGGTCCAGTTCATCCACTAAGCACATGAGATACCAGTGACGCAAAGTGGCATAGGAAGTTCCACAAACTGTCACAGAATGGGCTAAAAATATGTTAAAACAGCGTACAAACGACACAATAACTTAACAAATCAAGGGAAGACATTTAACCGCATTTGGTACCATTGACTTGCATTGAAAAACCGGCTTAAAAAGGCCTATACTAGAGCCAACTGTAGCAACACTCTCAACAAGACCAGGAAGTGAGCTTCAACAGCGAAGCCTGGTTTTGGCCCTTTGGTTCCGTAGAGTATGTAATATGTAGAGAGAAGACAACATTATATCCCGTTTTGAGGTTAAGAGCCGAAAGCTGGCCCCTTGCTTGGTTCAGAGCACAGCGGTTCAGACCAACTGAATGCACTGGTATTGAATATTGTGCGTGAGAAAGACCACTGCCCTCACCTGGTAGGAGAGGGGATTGCGGGTGCTGGGCAGGGGGCGGGGTCTGAGCTGGGGGTGGGCACGTGGCAAACAGGGGGGTCTCACTCTGAAATGCTGTCCTCATCTCCTTCACCACAACTGAAAGTTTGGACCATCCCTGGCAATAAAATCAAAGACAAAAAAAAATGTCTCCATTATTTCCATGGTACCAACAAAATACATCACTAAAGGTGTGTAAAATTTAACTAGTGCTCGGAGCTTTCAACTCAAATTTATTTATGGAACAACCTCATATATGTTTCTAGGCCATGTGATTTCCTGAGACGTCATAGGCACTGCAGTATGGCCAGATTTGCTACAAGCCCTTTGCAGGTTTGCATCTTATGAGACTATGATCCTATACAGTGCATCCGGAAAGTATTCACAGCGCTTCACTTTTTCCACATTTTGTTCTGTTACAGCCTTATTCCAAAATTGATTAAATTCATTTTTTCCCTCAAAATTCTACACACAACACCCCATAATGACAATGTGAAAAAAGTTTTTTTGAGATTATGGCAAATTTATTAAAAATAAAAAAAATAAAATTTCTCATTTACATAAGTATTCATACCCTTTGCTTTAACGTATTTTTAAAGTATCATATTTCATATTTGGTCGCATATCCTTTACATGCTGTTACTTCCTGAAGTCTGTGACCATCAACATCAAAAAAACTGTGGATATCTTATTTTCAGGTACTGTTACAAGCGATACTATAACCTCTCTGCATTTGAATGGATCTCTATGGAAATTGGGGGGTGAGACTAGATTCAGCTGTAAATTACACTGGTACAGTATGGAACACATGGCTGGCTAAATGGCAGTTAAGTTATCAAGGGTCTGAGCTATCAAACGAGCCCCAAACCATCACTCTGTTGCCAGATATGGAGTTGATGGTCACAGACTTCAGGAAGTAACAGCATGTAAAGGATATGCGACCAAATATGAAATATGATACTTTAAAAATACGCTAAAACAAAGGGTATGAATACTTATGTAAATGAGAAATTTTATTTTTTTATTTTTAATAAATTTGCAAAAATCTCAAAAAAACTTTTTTCACATTGTCATTATGGGGTGTTGTGTGTAGAATTTTGAGGGAAAAAATGAATTTAATCAATTTTGGAATAAGGCTGTAACAGAACAAAATGTGGAAAAAGTGAAGCGCTGTGAATACTTTCCAGATGCACTGTATATGAGACTATTACCCTATATATGAGTCTATTATCCTATATATGAGTCTATTATCCTATATATATGAGACTGCTATCCTATATATGAGGCCATCACCTCAAAGGTTCAAAACCTGAATTACTTAATGGAACATCCAACTGTACAAATGGACATCTTGTGGGTTGACCTGGATAAGGCCATCTGCTACAATAAGACCCCGCTGACCATTTTTGATTAGCCTTAGCGGTTAGCGCACTTTGTCCGAGTGCCTTAGTACGTGTTTATCCTTGGGCAGTGCCTTGCACAGCACGGTAAAATGACGGTGAAGAAGGACGAAGGGCTACGACATGAACGGCGACGGCTGACCTGCCGCCAGTTCCTGTGGCACTCCAGGAGAACGTGTCCCTTCGCGTCCACACATCTGCACTTGGGGTTGATCACCATGGCGACCGAAGGGCACACAAAGCACTTGGGGGGGCTGCGAGGGTGCGTCTCGTGAAGCCAAATGCATACTGGGATATCGTACACATTACCTGCGGTTGCCAAAACACACACACACACACACACACACACACACACACACACACACACACACACACACACACACACACACACACACACACACACACACACACACACACACACACACACACAGTGGCATCAGTTAAAGGCACAGAAGCAACATTATTCAGCACTGTAATGGCTGACCATGGTTGCATACGGCACATCAGTCAATGGCAGCATGGATACAGAGCAGAGCTTGCACCGCAAGGGTTGCAGGTTGGGTTCCTGCTTGCGCTACTGCAGTTTCACCTGCGACCAGCGTGCTTAACATGACACGCTTCCGTTAAAACAGGTGTAAAACGGGAGTTAAACCTCTCTAAATCTGACATTCTAAGGGCCATCTGCAAAGCAAATTATGCAGCGCTCTACCAGCCTGTCATTTACCTTCGTACCAGATGGGAATGGTGCCGCTCAAATTCACCAACTTCTTTTTGTTCCCATCGCTGTAGCCTACAAAAAAAAAAAGATGTGTATACATTCGGCAAGTAGCCTAATAAACAATCACGGAAATGAATATTAGCCAAAATAGTAGCGGTGGTAATGCTATTAAAAGTCACGGTTATTTGCAGCTGCGTTCATACGGTGATCCCCACTGCCGATTCGGGAGAGTGCAAGACGACTGCAGTTCTCCACCAAGACACATGGTGTCGCCTGCCCGCTTTCTTTTCCCACGGCCAAGCTCACACAGAGCTGAGTCGGAGGAAGACTTCTTCTTGTATGCAGGGATCACTAGAGGCCAACTGAACCCTCTCATCCCTGGGCGACACAAATGCCAATTGGCACCCCCCGTATGGACCACGGTTGGCAGCAGCACAGTCCGATTCAATCTAGAGGTGCGTTCGGATACAAAATGTATGCTTTCTTCCTGTCGTTCCCTTCCCTTGCTTCAACGGGGGAATCCCTGCTGTAGGGGTTAACCCGTGCACCAGATCCAACTAATAATCAGAACAGTTCCTTAACCAGAGAAGCCACCCAGCAGCCCCTTCACATAATAAGCAGAATAACATCGCAAAAAAATGTACAGTACTGTGCAGGAAGTTAAATTACCTAAGGGGATGGTGGTAGAGCAGGGGGTGCACAACAAGGGCCGATCCGTTTCAGGATTTTGTGCCAACTTCTGCTCTTAATTATTTAATTAGCTCAATAATACCTTGATCTGACATTTCTATAAGCGCTAGCTACAGCCACAGACAGCACGTGTATCCTAAAGGTTTTGCTGTGCTCGAGTATTTGCTTGAACCCCGCGTACTTTATAGAGCCGTCGGAAAATTGGCTGGAACAAAAATCCAGCACGGAGTCCGGCCCTCCGGGATCGGAGTTGTGCACCCGTGTATTAGAGCTATAGTCATTACTTTCACAACACAAGTGTGCTGGAAGGTCGGCCCCCACGGGTGAACAGATAAAATTGAAACTACGGAAACTACAAATGCATTCAGAAGCACTAGAACCCTTGCTGTGTACTCACAGTAGAAGTCCACATACAGGTGCAGGTCTTTTAAGGCAGCAGTCACACTCCTGATATCAGTCAATGCTTCTGTGGGGTAGATATATCTGCACTGAAAACAGAGAGAAACAGATACAGTCATATGTAAAACTAGGCATATTGGGCCTCATTCATCAACCATTCATTCTACTTTCTTTAAAACGTTTATTTTTGAACATACTGGCGTTCACCAATGTCTTCTTAGTTGGGATTTTTTCTTGGGTTGAACAGAAGCTCAGAACGCAAGCATCGGTTAATCCTGAAATGTTTGTAGAAAATGTTTTAAAGGAAGACTTAAGAACAAATTTGTTAGAGTGATTGGTGAATGAGGCCCATTATCTCTGAAAACTGTGGCATAATTACAACCTATGCATGCAGAGATCCAGGACGATTTTCCGGTGCTCGGTTCTGGGTGAGTTCTGGGACAATGTTTTCTCATGAGTCAAACTGGTTCTGCAGATTACCGGCCTTCTCGAGTCTAGAACACACGCATGACTCTAATCGCTTTAGTTGGAGGTTCATAAATAAAACCAGTGAGATGATAAATCATATAACAAACAAAAATAAACAAAAGTAACAACTGAGGAATTATTTTGAACAGTCCAATTGGCAGTTATGTCAAAAGTCATAGGGCAGTAGGTTCTCAAACTCAGTCCTGGGGGACTTCTGCTGGTTTTTGTTCCAACCACAATTGCATTCCCAGAATTTTAACGGGCTGTTATTTTTTCTTAAATACGCTTTTCATCTTTAGAGGGATTAAGCCACTTTATGTCAGAAACAGCTTTGGATTTTCACCTTGTGCTATATTGCATACTGGTTTGAAAAAATAAAAATGAAATACGTCTCTTCTTTCAATATAGCACACTGTTAATATGGGACTTTTATTCTTCACTGCATGCATAGCTATTCCTGAAATAATATGACTTAAGAGGGTAAATAATCCCTCAAAACATGAAGAGTATTTTAGAAAAAGTTGCATCTTGTTAAAATTCTGGGATTGCAATTGTGGGTTGAACAAAAAACATCATAGCACAGGTAGTCTATTGCCCACCCTTATAGAAAAAGAATATACTGCAGTATATTGTAAATATCTAAATTATAGTCACAATATATTTAAAATATACTGCAGTATATTACATTTCCATGGGACCGATTTTGAAACCACTGACATAGGGACACAACTAGCTAGCTAAGTACATTAGCAATTAAGCATATACGGTGGGGAAACTCTTGCATTAACTTAGCGTTACTTTAAGCAAGCTAGCTTATCTTGGTAACATTAGCTACATTCGTCGCTTAATCACAACGATTAGCAAGTTAATTTAATGTGCTTTAGCGCGGTACCTTGTATGATTACCAAGCCAATTAATGTGTTAAATTAGTGGATAAATCAAACGCGGACAATCCGTTACATGTGAAATGTAATTAGCTGACGTTAGCAAAACTAACGTTAGCTGTTCATACAGCTACCTAGCAAAGCTGCTCGTTAAGTCTTATGGTTAATGACAAATTGTTATTCTATCTAGCAAGCTAGACTGTTGTTAGCTGGCTACAAAGGAGCACGTATGTTACAAAACAACGAACTCAATTTGAGTTAAGACCTCGTATAGCGTCATAACTAGTCAGTTTTAGTTAGCTGGTTTGCTGTCAAAACCCACTCTTGTTCACACGGCTAACGGGCTACTGTAACGGATTGATACAGCTAGCGAACGTTAGCTAACTAGCTTTGTTGGACGAGTAACGTTAGCTGGTGCCTCCCCACGCGCCCAGGCTGTCTGTCCAACGCCTTGGAGATGAGTGACAGTTCATTGACAAAACTGGTCCTCCGCAATCTCGCCATATTTAAACGCCATATTTTGCACTTCTGCAGCACAAGCAGCAACTTGAATAGCTAATATAGCTAGCTAGCCAATACCAGCGAGCGCAGATACAGAAGCATTAGCTAGCTGCCCCTAACGTTACCTCAATCAGAGCTGCATGTTCCTGGTCAGCATTTACCCGCGACATTCTGTCAAGACATTAACTTTAACCGTAGGAGACATCATAACTGTGCATTGCTGATTGCTATGCTAGGCATCGCGTAGCTGTCAGCATAATTAGCTATGATGTTTATGTGTAATCGAAGGCGTGGCATTCAGTATTCGCCGCCGACAAGTTTCTGTGTTCAGTGTGTTGTCTTGTCTGCCGCAGGGTTGCCAGATTATTACGAAATCCCAAAACAAGACACGGGATGATGCCTTGAATGTCCAGGGTCGGCGTCAGGGCGGGTCTTGGGGTGCAAGGCCCGCCCACCAGACTGCTTGTGCCCCCCCTGACAGAACTGTCTAATGATTGGATACATTCTAGTCCTTTATCCATGTGGGGAAAAAAATGTATTTCAATAAACCAGTAGACTAATTCAGATGTATTATGTTTTAATGTTTTTAATTTTATTGTATATATCATTTTAATTTGATATTCTAAAACTGTTTGCACAAAATACAATCACCTACAGTACTACTCTCTGATTGAATTGTCTCAGAGCCTATCATCTTTGAGGTTTCAATAATTGACTCCTCCCTCGCTGTTTGCGAAAACGGCGGGCTAATCACGCAGGTTGGCAAACTTTCAGTTCAACTTTGAACAAAAAATACAGTAGGCCTATTTCTAGTAAATGATCGGGCGGTCACGATTAACTCTATTTACTTTGGCCCTCCAGAGGCAATATCCACCTGGTTTCTACTAGGTTTATTTAAATGTCAATATCTCAAAATATATTCCCTGCACATCCATGGTTTAAAGTTTGAATTGAAGAAGCTGTATCATTCAGAAGTTTGCAACAGAATACATTTATTTCAGAATAGTTACATACAGTATATATAATAACCATAACATACGTCGCCTAATTTATTTAAATACGTTTTTTTTTTTTTTTTTTTAAAGCGCGTGTATTTAATCAACAACAACAACTTAGCCTATTTCAACCCTAAGTGCGACGGATTGTGGAAATGTCGACTGTACTGGACTTAGGCGAAATGCAACAAGATAAACTCTTCGGGGTTAATCAGGAAACAGCTGTAGCTGAATATACTGGTAAGTAGCTACTTGGTTTCCTAAACATATGTAAACGAGATTTTGGATAAAAAAGAGGGGTCTTCTAAACCGAAAGTGCATCAGGTAGCCTACTGTAGCTATATAGTAGCTACAGTAGGCTAAGCAAGGGAAAATGGCGAATGCTTATTTGTACACCGTTTTAAAAAAAATATTATTGTTTCTATACGTGACCATGATTTTCTTAGCGTGTATAAACGGTGCATTTTATGCATTTTACAGTCTGGCTGTGGCGAGAGGACGGTCGTAAGTGCTTTGGGCTATTAATAGCACCCTCCTAATTTATTGTAGCTACTGCAGTGCAACTGGAGAAGCTGAGGTTTTCGCAAGCGGCCGGCTACCTTTAAAAAAAATATTGCGTCTAAATTTACGGGGTTTTCTTAAAGATGTCGTTTATAATTTCAGACACACACGAATACTGTAGGCCAATTGAGACGGATACATCTCAACCACTAGGGGCAAAGTTTAGAGTTAAATTTAGTGAGCAAATAAAAGTTTGTCGATGTCGGCTACTGCGGAGGTTTCAAACTTGTCGCATCCACTTCTAATGGTGAGTCCAGCTGTTGATAGATTTTCTGCTGTTTTATGCGCCAGCCTTGGTACAGTTTTGCTTATTTACGTTACGGTCTAAAAACATGATTATTTGCGACCATGGCCAATTTTATGTAGGAATTTTAGAAATGTGACAAATCTCACACATTGACGGTCTAAAAAAAATAATTTGAGAGTTATGTTGTATGGTAGGCTAATGTGTTCGGTGTATTCAGTAAGATTCTATTCTATTACACCGGGGATATTGTTTTCGCTCCTGTTTCTTGTGGTGTATCTTTTGTGTAACTGTCGCAACGGCTCACTTTATTTCAAATTGGTGAACGCTCGACTTCACATCGCAAGGTCAAGCCCCAAGCATACTGTACTACATACGGCGCGGTCGCTTCATCTCTCCGAGTGTTATTCTGGTTCTATTCTATTATATTTTGCTCTATTCTATTCTGTATTCGTGTAACAGTGCTATGCTTCCCCTCTGCAAAATGTACTGTATGTATAATGAGTTTATACGTTTGGTCTCGGATTTGCCCCCCGTGAAAACCAAATGCCCACCCGTTTGATTCGTTCTGGCGCCGACCCTGTGAATGTCCAATCATGACGTTGCACTGCCATAATCAAAATCAATGCCATATCGTTCGTCTTGGGAAATACATCTTCTTGTCTATTTCTGCAGGGGGGACGAAATCTTGCTCATAGGGCAAAATGTAAATTGCCTTTTCAAGAGAATAGGAACAGCAAGAATATAGTTTGGAATGTGGAAAATGCCATACTAGGCACGAGGGTACACCAATGGTAGGCTACACTTGTTTTATCACGGTTGAAATAGGCCTGCTTGTGTCGTCTAAATGAATCTTACTTAATTGTTCAATACATTCTCCAGAAAGCATTTCTGCCTCAAAGATAGGCTACCTGTCAAGGTAAAAAATAAAACAAATAAAAAAAATCAGATCAGTATTCAGTTAATATCTCAATCAAACCTATCTCATGAAGAGCTATTCAAGGACCAGGGATGGCCAGAAAGGGCAACTCAGGGCAACGCAGTGTTGGGGGTGCGCTTTGCTCCATGGGAGCCCACTTAATCACCACTCACCCCAAGACCCTTTTCAAACAGTCAAACTACACGAAGTGCAGCCTGACAACTTTAATCCACACCATGAGAAATTACCGGTGGTGTTTCAGCATCATTTTTAATTTGGCAATCATACAAGAGGTCTGTTTCTTCAACCCAAACATTTTAATTTCAGTGTATGCTACTTTAAGTAGACATTTACCAAGCCTCTAACCCAGTGGTTCTCAACCCTGGTCCTGGGGAGCCCCTGTGTATGCTGGGGACCCCCTGTGTATGTTGGGGACCCCCTGTGTATGCTGGTTTTCATTCCAACCACAATTGCAATACCAGAATTTTAACAAGCTGTTATTTTTTCTTAATTAGGTGTTTTTATTGTATTAAGAGAACACTTTAAACTCTTTACTCTCTTAAGCCACGTTATGTTAGCAATAGCTATGCATGCTTTGAAGAAAAAAAATCCCATGTTCGTTATGCTTATTGTGTTATATTGCAAACAATTACAAAGAAGAGGTAAGAACTCAGGTGAATTGGCTCCTAATTAGGTAATTGAACACAAGTTTAAGTTCCTTCATAATTTTTTCCTTAAACTTGTTAACACAATGCAGGTTTGGCTCGTTATCATTTGCTTTGTCTTTGAATTCTTCATTATTTACCAAACGGTTAGTTTTAGTGGCCATGTGTCCACAATTTCACCAATTATGAGCCAATTGATTCACCTCAGTCTTTAATTTGATCAGTTAAAACATTTTTTACCTCCTTTTAATTGTTTACAATACAGCACAATGTGAATATTGGACTTTTATTCTTCATGGCATGCATAGCTATTACTAACATAATGTGGCTTAAGAATGTAAATAATCCCTCTAAACATTAAAAACACCTAATTAAGAAAAATTAACAGCTTGTTAAAATTTGAGTATTGCAATTGTGGTTGGAACGAAAACCAGCATACACAGGGGGTCCCCAGCATACACAGTGGGTCCCCAGGACCAGGGTTGAGAACCACTGCTCTAACCGTACAGGGCTTTCTCGTGTGTTCTGTATATTGATATGATAATTGCTGATTTAATAGAGGGGTGCTAATTGTGTCAGCTGAAGTGTATGTTGTTAGACAATAACTAGTGGACATGCAGTCATCTCATGGTGATGTTTTTAGGGTGCATTTCCTATTTTTAAAAATCGCCACCAACTGGCAGATCTTCCGACGAGTTTTGGGAAGCCTTGGTGAAAAGAATGTTCACGTATTCGACGCTCGGGGCATTGTCTTCTCTCTGGCTGGTGTGTTTGAAGGCGCTCGGCCACAGTGAGACTCTGCCGAGGGCGTCGTGGCCGTCGTGCTTTTGGAGGGCTGCGTCGGAGTTTGTCTGAGAAGATTCGGTGTAGAGAGACAGGACGAATGGGGAGCGAGAGAGAGGGAGAGACACGCGACGCGGGCCGCCAACGTCGCGGCTAGCAATGAGCGTGCGGACGGCGCTCTTACAGGCTACGCCACTGAGACATCCCTCTGGGAAGATTTTAACCGACTATAAACATGTATCGGCGATGGGTATGTGACCCTGCAGTATTCTCTGAGGAGCAGTGTGGCAACAAAAAAAAATTAAAAGCGAGAAAAGAGAAGAAAAGAACATCTGTCAGCCAAGAAACATACTGTTCTCAAGTCTCAAAAACAAAGCTACCAGAGATATTTTTTTTTTCAATGATGATAAATGACTCTTATTAATTTCACTTTCTGCTTGTCTGATGTCCTTTGTCCACAGTACTCATGGTTTTGATAAATTTTTACTGTTTGTTCTTCACTGATGCTCCAAACATATAGCAGCTTTAGTTTTTCCTCAATCGTTTAGACACAATCACCAAATGTGTAACCTCATTCTCTAAACAATGCCTCAAAACCCCTCACCATTATCGCAATTGGCCACATCACTATTTCAGTTCTCATTGAGTTCGCACAAAATGCAATTGCTAAAGCACATTTTGCAAAACACTAAACGCAATTGTCATTGTGCATATGCAATTCTCATTCAGCTATGGCTTGCCAGTCAAAACATATTGTACTTTTCTCAATCAGCTATGTACATTTCCCACTTGCATGGACACAGTTGTTCATTGGGTAAATCATTGCATGCAAAATACTATGTACAATGAGCATTGTGTTTGTACAAAAGAGGAGGCCAGCATGATGTGTGATTGGGTCACTTCCCTTCCCACAATTGAAGAGTAACGGAGAACACAGACCGTCGATCCCATCCCAAAGGTGCAAATTGTGAACACTAAATACTCACAAGCACATACAATGCTAAGGGTTCCAGTGCATGGTGTTGCTGAGAATGGAACAAGAAGCTGGTGTCAGACAGGGGCAAAAACCCGGCCTTGCAAGAGCTGCAATGCATGGTGGTACGGCAGGAGGGAGAGGGGCACACATAGGCCGGGGAGGCGGGGGAAGAGGGAGGGTGATGGAGCTGGACGCAAGTGACACCCCAGACACATTTGTGTATGTGGACGAGGCAGGATTCAACCTAAACAAAGTTAGACGACGTGGCAGGAACATCATAGGTCATTGACCCACAGCGGATATGCCAGGCCAGCCTGGGGGTAACATTATAATGTATGATGCAATGTCAGAGAATGGTGTAATCCACCTTGTTCTGACCATTGGACCCTACAACACAGCCCATCTTGTTGATTTATTGGGGGGTCTTTACAATGCACTCATCTTTGAGAATGAGAGGGGAGTGGTGAGGCCTGACTTGCCAAATTACGTGGTCAGTTTTCACCGCTCCAAGCTTGTCAGGGAATGGTTTGCTGCCCACCAACGAATGTTGATGGAGTTCCTATTCACCCTTCCAATTGAGGAATTCTTCTCAGCATGGAGGTGGAAGGTTTATGATCACCAGCCCCAAAACCAGTTGTCTTTACTGGCGGCAATGAGACTCTGGTTGTGAGGACATCATAGCTGAGGATTGCTGAGGGTGGCTGCGACATGCAAGAAGGTTTTTTCCCTCTGTGCCTTGAAAGGCAAGACAACAGGTGTGATGTTGATGAAGTGTTGTGGCCTAACAGGGAGGAGAGACTGGATGCCCAATGAGACTGATGAATACTGTAATGTTTTTTTTTCTTCATATTTGTGTGTCTGGGAAATCTTTTGTATTGACAGCAACACAGTCCATCCAGTTTTGATGCAAATACTTAGAATTTTTAGTGTCAGGGTTTACGCAATAATCAGAAGGAGCTATACATTTGGTGACAGTGTTGTAGAGATTGACTGACTTTGTGTGCTTTGACGCATGCGGTTAACATTTTGAGCATTATAGGTTCTTTTGCACGGATGGTATAGTGTTATGAGTAATTGTTTTACTCTTTTGGGAATTGCACTTAAGAGTTTTAAGAATGAGGTTAGGGTTTCGGGAAATGCATCTTAGCGATTGAGAAAAACTGTAAGATAAACACTTTCCAGGATGAGGAACAAAAACTAAAATGTAATCCATAAGCAAATTTTTTGCACAAGCCATTATCTGTTATATACATGCAGGATGAGATTTCCTCCCATTAACACCAAATGTTTTGTACCACATCAGTGCATTAGGCTCACTTGTACCATCTTTAGGGCTTGTTATGAAACAATAGGAGATAAAGTCCAGGGAACAGACACGTACTGAATTGAAGGGCCAAATGTTCACAATCGCTAACCTTTGCATCCAATGCACTTTATCAAAAGCGAGATAACGGCCAAAGGCCATTGTGTAATCCCCCGTATGGTCTGTAATACAGCCGCCGTGATTAAAAATGTTCCCGTGCAGCTGCTAAGAGAACAATTTTGCAGGAAGTGCAGAAGGGTTACGTTGAACATAAAGGAAGCTTGATCTCTATGTGCCGCTCCCTGTCACCCAGGTCTGAGTTCCACTTCCACCTCCACCTAATTCATCATGTTCTACCCCCCCCCCCCCCCGACACCGCCAGTCCTGGAGCTCCTCGCTGCCTCTGTGTAGGCGTGATGAATCCCCTCCTTAATTTTTCCAGAGTGTTCTATTCATCTCCTGTCCTCCGCATAGTACTCCCTCTGTCATCTGCAGCCAGTACCCAGGGGTGGGGGGGTGGGGGGTCTTGCCATTTACCGTTTTACCCTGGGGATTGTGAAGGTTTGGGTGCTCAAGATCACTGATTATTATTATTATTAATAATAATATTATCATAGTTCAAACATAATTTAGAAAATATAGGATTGGCGGCGATTTTTAAAATCAGGATTTGTTGGATAACATAATTTTGTCCACCAAATTATCTTTGATTAAAGTTCAGTTCATTTCAACACAAGTCCTTCATTTGCAATTTTGGTGTCGCTGCAGACTGTCCCCAGACTGAAACAGGAAGCATGTTATTGCCTTCATTAAAATCAGATCAATTGTCCTCTGGAACAAAGTTTATTTAATGTTCAATATAAAATTCAATATATGATCATGCTGCGCAGTAGATAATTTGTGCTTCCGGCCAGACTGTAGGGTACAGTGATATACCATTTATACCCAGCGTTTTTTCTGCGCAGTAATCCGTCTCATTTTCATTCGTCTTATTATCAATGACGTGGTCATTTATATCCCTACTTTCATTATGGCTCCAACATCCTGTTGGCCGCCTCGGACTTTATTTTACCATCAATCTACTGGGTTCATGCAGTAGCGCATGCTGAACACTAGGGGTCATTGTTATACTGAAAATCTTACCCTCTTCTTTGTTAAGTCTCAACTTGCTCCTGAATACTAATGGTCATGACAATGTAAATATGAGTAGGCATATATTAAGTTTATTACCCATGGTATCATCTCGTTCAGCCTCCCAATGTACTTATATGAGGCATCAGTTTTTTTTTTTCTTTTTCCTCATTTAAGTTCAAGTTCCAAACCAAGGTGACAGATAGTTTGTGTGTGTGTGTGTGTGTGTGTGTGTGTGTGTGTGTGTGTGCGTGTGCGTGCATGTGTGCGTGTGTCAGCATTTGAGCCTCCAATAAAGAGAAGATGGAGTGACTGACTGAGAAAGGAGGGTGCTGGAGAGGTAAGGCTGTGAAACTAATGTTGTTTTCAGACTGTCATAAAAGGCGACTGGGGAACAGTGGGGGGAAGTGGGGAGAGGTGGGGGGGGGGGGGGTTGAACCAATGCGTAGGAGAAAAGCTTATTTCTGCTGATGACAATATCTACAATCCCCCGCCGAGTGTGCTTATGCTGTGAAGGTGACACTGGGCGACCAGGTAGGGCTGGCAGGGGATCCAGCGCTGCTCACCCCCGGCGGGAAATCCAGCGCTGCTCACCCCCGGCGGTAACATAGCCAGGGAGTAGTCATTATTCCCCATTGCCTCTACCAACTGCCCAATCACTGCCCGCTTTCCGTCGTGGTCTGAAGACACACCTCCTCAGACTCCACCTTGCCTGACCCACCGCTCTCTCATATACCACTTGATTCTTGTACCTTGCACCTTTATTCTTTAACACTTGTGCAACGCTAGTGTCTTGATTGTGCTGTTGTGGTTTATCATGTCTTACTGACTAAGCCATATCTTACCGTGTGAACTCGACTCGATGTTCATGTCTGTGGGCAGCTGCTACGTTATAACAGAACAGTGCTTTAACGGACCCGTTTGTAGTCGTTTCAACAACCTCCGGAGTGCACTTATTGTACTTCCATTTGTATGAAAGCGTCTGCTAAGTGAATGTACTGTAGTAATGTAATGAATGTAATTATCAGGACGCTGGACTTACTGGAGATTTCTCTTTCTCAGTGCCTCTCTGTACCAGCACGGAGTCTGCTGTTGTACCCCTTGAGCAAGAGAGCACCAGTGAAAAGAGACTTAAAGCCGACCGCGGCTAAACAGTGCACTTTACTTTGTCCGAGAAGCTGGTTTTGTGGGTTTGCCGACTGCATAGGCCGGGATACGCAGGCTCCAAATGCAACAAAGCGCCCGGCTCTTAACGACGCGCCGCGCTAAGCTACGTGGGAATACGAGCGGATACGCAGGGATGTGCTCGGATATGTTCAACAGCGAGGATCCTGTAGCCGGAGCGCGCCCGGCTCAATCCCGCCCCAATCCCGCCCCGGAGGCTTCCAAGAGTTCCGGACGGCGCACGTTGACGGTTATTCACGGCGTCTCTCACGCTCGTTTTTTTTTCTCATCGCGTATAGCGGAGCGGGCGCACGTGCGCGCGCGGCCCCGCTCTTCCGCCCCGGCGGCGCGGCCGGAGAGAGGCGCGCAGGCCCTGCGCCGAGAGGCTACGAAGCCGCTCCATCTGGGCCCGCTGAGTCCAGGGGCCTTATTGAGCCACTGACCTACTTCCGCACAATGGAGACTCACTCCGCCGCTTTTCAGTGCACTTGGGAAATCCCCCCCATCTCCCTAAACTCGCCCGCCCTCAATAGCCCTGGAGTGGATTTACCCAGCTGCACATTTAGCCCCCCCCCCACACACACACACACACAGCTCTACCACCCCTCAAGGACACACACGCCGAAGTGCAGTTTAGTCGATGCGAGAGGCTGGCTGACACCCAGCTGTAGCGAGAAGGCTAAGTGGAACGGAGGGATCGCTCAGACTGCTCCGTGACGGGGGGGGGTTCTCCGGAGAGACTAGGGCGCCTGTCGCCGTGCGGTCCCTGGGGGGAACGTAGAGGCTGTGGGGGCCTCAGGAGGAGGGGGGGTGGTGAGGTCCCTTCCCGCAGGAAAGAGGCGGGGTTCACACAGGGTGTATCAGATGTTCTTGCAGGTTTCAGCTGTGCTTTTCAATTAGCGGGCAACACAGCTGACGCAGGTTCTAATCCGAGCGATTCAGCCTAATAAGGAGGCTGCAGTTTGATGTGGGGCTCTATCACAATCCCATCTGGCTTTAAAGGGTGGAGGGTTTGGTGTGGAAACCTTGTTTGAGTGGTTTATGGTTCTCTGCGAGGGACATAAAAGAAACATTACTACTATTTAAAGAGTAATGATATATCTAAAGAAGAGTTATATTTTTAAAATGTCTGCAGTTCAGTAAACACTCAAGCTACACACACATACGTACAAACATACACATACATGTGTTAACATAGCCTACTCACACAAACATTTTTACATATATACACACGTGCACACACATGTGCAAACACACACAACAAAAACACACGCAATGTCAAACACACACATACACACCACACACACACACACACACACACACATGTACACACACAGTGTCACGCACTGTCTTGCAGGCCTCAGGGTTATGTACCCGACGGCGGTGCGTTAAAAGGATTGGTTGACAGCGCAGATAGGACGCAGTGGTATAAGTGATCGCACACGCATGCCTCAGGAACTCTCAGTTCACCTTGGGACTAGAAGCCTTGTTTTCAGACACACACCACACACACACACACACACACACACACACACAAACAGAAGTCAGCGATCAAATTCAACCAGGTCAACACGGACTGAATTTTACCGCAAAGGTTTTTGCAAGGGCCCCAACCTTTGACCCCAGTTCAAAGGGCAGGATTTGGAGATCAACTAAATCAAACAGAGCACATGCATTCTTCTGCAGTAACTGCTTTGCAATGGCCTACCAGCAAAGGGGTTTGTATCAAGGGTAGGATCAAAGTATAACCACGACAGCATTTGTCACTCACTACTCTTTATCAGGCATACTTATTATAGAAGAGAGAGAGAAAGAGAAAAAGAGAGAGAGAGAGAGAGCTGGTTAAAATAATATTTACAGACTCTCATAGGACTCTCACGTTCCTACATTGCACCCAAATAAAATAAAAATGTCACATAGGCTCAGTTCTAGGCTGTTTATTTTTCTTTCTACCCATTTTCTCTTCTTTCATCTTTATCATGTCCTTTCATTGCAGTTGCGTTTGTAAATAAATAGCTTGTCAATTTATATCACGCGGTTCCAGTTCAAGGCACGCATTTCGCCCGGGTGAAACACGGGCCATGCTCAGGAAGCACTTCAGTGAAGAGATATAATCCTTTGAGGGATAAGAGAGGTTTGCTCATTTTTTTTATCGTTCGGAGGGAAAACCGCAGCCGACTCGAGACGCAGTGAATTCAAAGCTTTCTGGAGCCTTTGGCGCGTTTGTTCCGTGTTCCAAAGCGAACAGGCTGCGGGGCTATCCGTTTCTCGCACTGACTCACGCCTGCCGGTGATGTCACGGGCCCCAATCGATCAATTGTTTTCTTTTCCAGCTGTAAGTGACCTACTCAATTGTCTCAGTGGCATTTGAAACAAGAACGTGTGTGTGTGTGTGTGTATATGTGTGTGTATGTGGAGGGGGGAGGGGGTGTTTGGAGAGGTTGGGCTATTGGATCTGGCAAAAGGACAAAGCAAGCCTGTCAGATCCACTCTGCTCTCAGGCCTCTTAATTGGGTTTGTCATCTGCTAATGATCACCCCCATTGAAGACGCTCTGGGGTGCTTGATGGAGAGCGTGGGGATCCATGATGATTTGGGATGCCTTAATGAGGGCCAGAGGGTGTCCCCCGAACACAGCAATACCCCGTTTTCTAGAGCGGGTAGTCTCCCACAAACCCCTCAGCTCTCTCGCTCTCTCTCTCTCTCATTAGGGCTCTCTAGAAAGACTGTTCGTTTTCGTTTTCATGGCTTCAAGGCCATGCGCTTTTTTTATGGTTTTGATTTTATGTTATGATTTAATTTTATGGAGACCCGTCCCGCCGTTTTTTTCCCCTTCAAATCCAGGTTCCTACATCCCTGCTGTTTGTGTTTTCCCCGGGCTTCACAAATCGGGCGTTTTTTAAAAACGGTACCACATCGCTCCGGTCTCCTTTGTTACGTTTGATCCTGTCTCCGTGTTTGTTTGTTTTTACACTGCTGTTTTCCAGCTACCGATACTATTGTTGATTTTGTCTTTCCTAAAATGACTGTTGAATACTGTACGTAAAAAAAAAAAATCAGTGACACCAGTGTGTGAAAACAGATTTGTATGAGTTCATACAAGATGCAAATTGATTGCTACAAGGTTATATAACTGTGTGCATAAGAAGAGCCAGGAAATGCTTTTAGCGATTGTTTAGTGCCTGTAAATAGCCTATGACCATGATTTCTATAACATCTGTAGTGACTGTTATGCTTCAGAGACAGTATTTTCTTCCAGCCGATGCAGTCCATTCAGCCTGCACTTCAGCTCCCCGCACAGTGGCTCACACAGACGTCTGTGCGATAGGTTACGCGCCCCGCCATTCAATCCGCTTCCCTCGTTCTCACCCGCCGATGATTGAATCGGAAAGTGGCGGAGAGACCGATACGTTGAATCACGGAATTGTTTCCGCAGAGCTCTCAGAAACTAGGCCTCGAATCACTTTACACACGCGCTGCAGTGCGCCATTGGGTTTGCTCTGCCTTATTGTCCGTCTCGAGTGGGACTTCTTATTCCAATAGCCAACCAAATATGGATGTTTCCATTTCGCCTCGATCTTGTGTTCCTCCTGCATTCTCTCCTTACTCCACTCTGTGTCTTGGACTATGAAGAGCTCTCCAGCCCATAATTAGCGCCTACCGTCCCGCCACTGATGTCACTTTTCAGTAAAACCCTTTGTACGCATTCGGCAAAAATGCCAGAGAGGAGGAAGACAGACCCCCTGAACTGCAATATAAGTGCGGGCACCCCCCTCTCTCACCTATTGTCACCCCTCCCCTTTTTGGGAAGGGTAACAGGACATGTCCTAAGGATGAAAGCCCAGAAAAATCTGTTCATACACCCATAAAACACCAGTGGCCAGCCGACGCCCCATTTAGCACCGGTGACAGATCACTGATGAATTTCTGATAGCCAGTCGTGGTCCATTTTATTTTGGGGGCCTGACATGTACCGTTGAAGAATGACCCAGCGCTTGTACTCTATAGCGTCCTATATTATCTGCTCACTGCCTAAACTCTGACTGTTCGGGTGCTAAATCCCAAAAATAAAATGAATAAATAGATAAATATTGGGGGAGGTGGATGGGTTGGGTAGTGATTGGGGTGGGGGGGTTACACACATGCGGTGGATTTTTATTTATATATATTTATTTTCTATTCTCTCAATACCCTGTAATTCAAAACGCTTCTGTATTCATTCTCTTTGGACAGTGAGGCTGGAAGGGAGGGTGAAAAGTATTTAAAATATATTTAAATTACAGATGATTTACATTTGCATGACTCATCAGTTATTTGCTAGTTGTCGCCTGTAGACCCATACAGTTAGAACAGTGGTCATGCACATAGCAAACTGGCGCTAAAGACGTAGGGTCTCCGGCTACTGGTGTACTCTAAAGAGGTGCAGGAGCCGTCTGTGAATATCTACATCACTGACACACAGATGCACATTTACATGTAGGTGTTTAGGAGACGCTCTTCTCCAGAGGAACTTACATGAGGATTTTGTTGGCTTGACAATGAGCTGAGCGAATATCTCGAGCAGCCATTCCTGAGGCCTGCTCGCTAACGTCTCGCTAACGTTGCCGCAACGTTATCGCTCAGCGGCCGCTGTCGTGACCTGTGAGCATAGGCCACGCCGGTCGGTAAATTCACAGTAAAGCTATGATGTGGGTCAACGACCCTTATCTAGGCACTATAGTCATGTGACTTTCGAGACAAAATTTATAAACGCTCAATTCTCCTCAGCCGTGTCTACATATAACCCTTCTGACCCCCCCTCTGACCCCCTGTGCTGCTGGGATATTCACGGCTTCCTCATCTGAGGCTGGAGACCGCAACAAGCTGAACCCATTTGAAAGCGTTTGACGTTTCGGCGCACCCTCCCCGAGCTAACGCGCGCAATGGATTTCTCATTGTGTTGACCTTTTCGCCGATTGTGAAGTCATTGCTGCGGCATTGTGTGCCAGTTGGGACGGGATAACAAAGGCTAAAACACGAACGCGAACGATTGCCAAGATGGCGTCCTTCTGATCGAGACGGGGAAAAAAAATGTCTGAGAGAAGCTCACACAAGTGGAAGTGTGACTGTTGACCTTCAGGGTAGAAAAAAAGGATTATTCAGGCTCCTATAGGACCCGACATTCAAGACTTCATACTAAGTCTTAAGATTGCGGTTCTAGGACATGGCGGGAAAGCACAGCGAATGTAATTCTAAAGCCTAACTGCACAATTTATGAAATGGAAACCGCTGCCATTGTGCAATGCAATAGGGCATGAGTTACAGACCTTTTTTTTTTTTGTCAGCTGAAACCCCTTCAACCTAAGTACCCCCTTGACATTTTAGCCAAATCAAATCTTTCATCAAATGTCAGAAAATGCCACAGCAGCCTTCTTAGCATGTTATATTTTGCTTTGCAAAAACAACATTAATATTGTTATTGTTGCTATGATGATTATTATTGCATTTTGTTTTTTTTCTATTTATAGAACTGTTTTACAAATCAAAAAAAGCACAAAGTTCACTGGGTGTACTCGTATGCACTGGCATAGGCCTACCCTTTGCAATGAGACGCCGGCACCTGTTGGATCTTGCAGTGGTCATCAATCCTGGGGACATTCTTTGACAGTCATACTCCCATCTCGTCTTTCTCCTCGAGCTTCGCTCTCTACACCGTTTCTATTGAAAATCCAGCTTGACACAAACACATGGCGACAGATGGTCAAATAATAACTTTCAGGGTTTTTTTTTTTTTTTTTTTTTGCGTGAGCTCAGGCTAGCACAGGGTCCAGCCAAAATAATGTTTTTTTTTTCTCACATCCACAACTCTGGTCGTCTAAAAAACTGTCATTACTGAGATTAATGCGTTATAGTTTGTCCTCCTCTGCCACATTTAAACTGACATCCTGGGTGCGTTAAAAAAAACGGATCCCTGGTCCAGTTCTAGTCGGTTTTTGAGTCATTCTCCATTTGGCCAAAGTGCTCGCTGAAGTGATCAGCAGGAACAGTGACAGGGGCGCGGGTTGGGTGAGGGATGTCTGCTGCGTCGGTCTCTCCATCACCCGAGTCTGTTAGCGGGAGGACAGCTTCTCGCTCGCTCGTTCCCGCGTCTGACCTTTTCCGTAAATCCCTTTCGTTTCCGTCGCACGGGTCCGCTGCGTTTCGTCTGCGCGTCTGCGGGCCCTGCGTCGCTGGCCTTGAGCTCGATCGGCTCGCTGCGTTTCGTCTGCGGGCCCTGCGTCGCTGGCCTTGAGCTCGATCGGCTCGCTGCGTTTCGTCTGCGGGCCCTGCGTCGCTGGCCTTGAGCTCGATCGGCTCGCCGCGTTTCGTCTGCGGGCCCTGCGTCGCTGGCCTTGAGCTCGATCGGCTCGATCGAACGCAAGTGCATCTGAGAGGCCGCCGCGTTAGCGTTTAGCATTCCGTGTCGGGTCCTTGAAGTGTCCGGCCAAGTCAGAATTCTGATCAGATGAAAGAATTGTTGCGATCGCAGTGTGCGCGTGAAACACTCGCAGTGAAGACGGAGTCAGTGTACACCCATACGCAAAAGCAGTCCTTTGGTGATCTGCACCCATTTCAGGGCACAGAGGCGAAAAAAATTCAGGTGTTGCAAGCTAGGCTGTGCCTCAATGCAGTCGACAATTTTAACAACCGAGAGTAGTACTTTGTTCAAATCTGGGCATAGTTATTTTGAGACGAGTGCCTCTCTGTGCAAAACAGAGTGTGTTGACACAATATTTAGTGTGACATGCTTAATTTCCACAATACATTCCTAATACAGTCGTTATTTAGTCTGTGCGGAGAGCAAGACAGCTATTCCACAGGAGGACTTTTTGATTTGAGTGTTTCAGAAATATCCGCCTCCCTTGTTCTTTTTTGGCAAACTGAAACAACAACAACAACAAAACCTCAACAACTTTACTTTCCCAAACATAATGAATAAAAACGAACAGCGGGGCTTGATTTCCCACATCGGCAGATTCATAAACTCGTGGTGCAAACGCTGCACCAGTTTTTCAGTCTTCCAATTAGCTGCGCCCCCGTGTGACATTTCACACATTCTCCCCAAAACCTCTCCAAACTTTGCCCGCTCTCCTCCAAACATAACTTCACGTATGTCCACAGCAGCAGGCCCAATGAAAGGCTCGCCAATTGCATGTGCCAGTGGAGCCCAGTACAATACATATGAACAATAAATCTGACCTCTTCAAAGCACGGATGTTTGTTCTGACTGTTACTTGCAGAGGGGTTCACTTCCTTTCCAGCAGTTGGAATTACAGAGATCCAGACGTCACAGCCTCGATTCAGAACCTTCTGGAACTGTTCTGAGCTCTGGCCAATCTGCCCATGATGATTTAACAGCAACCTTCTCTCTGATCAGGGTGGATGAGTCCAGGTCAAGGGGCCAAGACCGGGCTTCGCTGTTGAAGGTCACCTCCTGGTCATGTTGAGAACGTTGCTCTCTGGTGTCAGTGCGTATACGTAGGTCTTCCAGGCCCGTTTTTCAATGCAAGTCAATGGTACCAAATGAGGTCAAAATCGGAAGTCAGAAAAATTTTTCCCACGAGAACACGTAGACGCAATAGGTGCTTTTTCTTCATCTAATGTCTCCCCATGTGCCGATTTGTTAAGTTATTACGTCGTTTGGACAATATTTTAATAAGTTGTGGACCAATCAGGGATAGTTGGCACTTCCTAGTCACTGCGCGTCAGTGATATCTCACACGCGTAGTGGAAGAACCGGGCACAGACTTAATGGCCATATAAGCTCCTAATGTACTGTCTCTGGCTCCAATTGTTGTGCAACATGGCAGCACATCCGTGGCTTCAAAACATTGTTCCCATGGAAAGTCAATGGGTGATGTCACTTCCTCCATATTTTTTCTACAGTCTGCACAGCAAACATTCCAGCGTAAAACTAACACTGCTGGTGTACATCTAACACCCTAGGGTGTTCATATGCGACCGTGGTCTCATATAAACACCATAGGGTGTTAAATGTTTTTTACTGTGTATGGTCCAGGTACATTTGCAATGACTCTGGCATCAGGCAACCTGCTTGGAGCAATTTGTTCCATTTAAATTTTTTTTTTTTTTACCATAATCCCTTCTTGCCAGCCTCTGACTTGAGTATCATATCCATATAGAAATAATTTGTGAGATGTGTTTCCCTTCTTTCTATTTAAGTAGCACCATCTCTCTCTCTTTCTTTCTCTCTCTCTCTCAGACCTCACTCTCTCTTTCTCTCTCTCAGACCTCTCTCTCTCTCTCTCTCTCTCTCTCTCTCTCTCTCTCTCTCTCTCTCTCTCTCTCAGACCTCACTCTCAGTGTATAACATCCTGCTGAGCTCTTTGTTAATTGGATAAATCTGTTGCTCTCTCTCTCCCCATCTCCGTTGACTTAGTGACCCCCCCCCCCCCCCAGCCACCTCACCCCTTGTGACCTGGTCAGGTGATTCCGTGCTGCGCTGGACTCCCCAGTGAATTTAAACCCACGCCAGAGCTATTTCATTAAGCCGCCTTATCCCAGAAAGCTTCCCCCCCCCCACACCCAAAACTCACTACTTTGGGCTCGTATTTCTCTGCTCGGCTGTGCTGTGCACTGCTTGGAAAGTGCTGTTCGATGAACATTTCAGCTTCTGTTAGAGCTGGAGGAAGGCAAGTGCAAGTACATGAAATGAAATAGATAAAATATGAGAAGTAAATATGTCTATCTTAAAGGTATCACACAGATGGTCAAATTGTCTAAGGGATAAATGTGTGTGCGTGTGTTTTGTTTGCATATGTGTGCGTGTATTTTTGTGTGTGTGTGTGTGTGTGTGCGTGTATGTGTCTGCATGTATGTGTGTGTGTGCGTGTGTGTGTGTGTGTGTGTTTGTGTGTGTGTGTGCGTGTGTTTTGTTTGCATATGTGTGCGAGAGGGAGAGAGAGGGAGAGGGAGAGAGAGAGAGAGAGAGAGAGAGTGAGAGAGTGAGAGGGTGAGAGGGTGAGAGGGTGAGAGAGTGAGAGAGTGAGAGAGTGAGAGAGTGAGAGAGTGAGTCTGCTGAGGCAATTGGGATTTTCTATAACCGATAAATGCCTTTCCACACATTTCTAAACAGGCGGGAATGGAAATTTGTCATTTTACAGAACCGTTGCTAACACCTTCAGCAATAAGAACCCCATAATCACCTGCTTTAACTGCAGTCATTGCTTTATGCAGTGCTAACAGTTTTGTTTAACAATGTAGATTAATACAGTTATTGGAAAAGGACATCGGAGAACATTTTATTAATTTGATTTTTATTTAAATCCGCCTCTCCTTTCTTTGCATCTGACCCCAGCAGCTTTATAATTCTGCATATTTAAGAAAATCGAACTAATTTGTCATCAATATTAGCAAGATTATTGAACTAATTTGTATGATGTCATAAATGAATGAGTGTAATGGTAGAGCACAATAGTTTTCAGGAGAGAGCACTCAGACTTGATGACTTGGGCTTCTATTTAATGTAACCGCAATCTACTTTATCCATCGTGCTGAGTAACAATTTTTAGGCACGTGCTTTATGTCTCATCTCAGCCAACAAAGACAGTCCAGCGTTCTCTGGCATGAATAAAAAATGTGGAAGGTACGGCTCCCAAGTGGTTCAGTTATTAATGTTACAAATACAGGCTGGGCCCTACAGCCCAGACACCACATATTCAGTCCTGTACTAACTGACTAATTCTGGGACAAGAGGATTCTTCCTTTTGGGGGCAAAGGCAGGTTTATACTGACCAGGCTTCCTGAGGATACCACTGCATTAACTCTTGAAGATTAACATGCTAGGAGCCGACTGATCAATCAGTGGGAGATGTAGCTCTCGTCCAATGAGTGCTATGTCTCCTCTACTGCAATGCAGTGGCAGGTTGTGTAGCAGAATGGGTAAGGAACTGGCCTTGTAAGGTTGCTAGTTCGATTCCCGGGTAGAACACCTAACCTATATTGCTTCAGTATATATCCATAATGGATACTGTGTAAAAAAAAAAAAGCGATGAAAATTGTTCTACTACTAAAATGGCCATAATACAGTGTGGCCACAACTGATTATTTCCAAATTTCAAATACCGTGTAACATTCCGGAAAATGTAACAAAAATGTAACGGTCATTGTTCATTACTCGACAGTCACTTGTGGCGAGACTGATTAAAGGCCTTAGAAATGCGATCTTAGCAGAATTCTCAAGTACTTTTGGACATGATTCTGTAGTGTGATGTCACAATGTATTGTCCTCTGATTCGCTCCTCATAACTGTGGACATTGATGTCATCATATGTGGAGACGTCTTTCAGACAATGATTATTATTCAGACATGTGTGCTGATGTGTACTTCCCAGACTCCCCCCCAAGCCCACTAGTTCACCAGACACAGAATATCCACACTACCTAATGGTTATACATGACATTTCCCTGATGAATGGAATTCACACCATAGCCTACATTTGGAAAACACGGAGCCTCAAAATAGCGTTGTTAAACGCCCAAAGTAACTGAATAAAGAAAAGACAGCAGCCAGCCTGATGCATAATTGGTGATGTGACAAGAGCGCTTATTTCCAGAAAAACATGAACGACATGCATTAAAACTCTTAAAGTTACAGCTAAAATAGTGCTAATACAAAACAATAAACTGGACAGGGAGAATAAGGACGCAGACGGACATAGGCCCCTCCCACTCTGGCTAAGAAAATAAGCTCTCAGGATGCTGAGGCGTCTGCAGAAATATAGAGCGGGTACAAGAAAAAGCTGCGTCCCCTCACCTCCTGTCCAATGGGTGTTTGTGTGGGCAATGGCTACTGAGGCAGAAATACCTTGTTCTCCCGTTAACAAACAAATGAATTGTGATGGAGAACTGTCTGAGAACTCTTTTTTTTTTTTTTTTCTTTCTTCTCAGCAAAGTGCAGCCCGGTACAATGCAAGAGGCCCGCGGGCTGGAAACGGGAGTTTAAGTGAAACACAAAACCGGGCCCCAAAAGCAAAGAGAAAGCTCCACTCTCTTCAATAATGGATGTCCTTGTTCTGATTTACAGTACTGTACATCCAGGGCCCGCTCAATCATTACCCATTCTTCCCCCGGAATCGCCCATCAAGGAGCAAACAGAGAGGGTGAATTCGGTTTCGAGCCCAGTAAAGGTCAATCCTTTCTGATTAATTATATACATCCTGTTTCATTCCTGGGTATTAATTAGTAATAAACACGGCCACACGTACACACACGCACACACACACACTCGGAGAGACAAAGAGAGGGATTTACACAGGGCACAAAATCACCCCTTTTTCCTCTTTCCGTGGAAACGAGAGAGAACAATTCTTCCAGGACACGAAGATGAGCGAAGACGAGAACTTCGCCCTGCAACTGTGATCTGAGATGCATGGAAAATCTTACGAACGCGCCTCTCAGATAGTCCGCTACACAGCAAACCGCGCCGTTCTCGGTAACAAGCGACCCCTCTTGCCAGGGTCGAAACAGGAGCACTGTAAATGTGGAGTTTCTGTAAAGTGATTCATTTCTGCAGCTAGGGAATGCAAGAGAGTCTATCTAATTGCAGCTGAATTTCAAACCCTCATTCAGAATCGATGCTTCACTAAACAAACTGACTACCGCTGATTATCTTAAGATCGTTACATAATTTCAGATGGGCAGGCTGTTCGGTATTCACTTTCCCCAGTATGCATTGGCCGTGCATGGCATGTCCCCCAAAAAACGTTTTGAAACATTTATAGTTACGTGCCAGTCGGGTGTATCTGAGCATTTCATCTTCTCTAAAAAAAATTTAGAAAAGCAGATAAATACAAGTTAAAATGAAACACATTTAAAAATTAAGTGTTTAATTGAATCTTTTGAAGTGGCCAGTAAGTATGCATTCCTTACATGGAATATAAATTTTTTTTGGGGTATCTAAAAAATATTTTTCTGTAGATTTAATTAGCAAGGCCAATACACCCAGTGCCCATTAAGGGGTGGTTAGGAAGCGCCCCTTTCCTTTTCCAAGACTGAAAATAAATAGCGCTTGATTTATGATTATCCGAATAAATTCCCATGATTCATGGCGATTATTGTGAAGCCAGCATGTTGATGGATTGCTGGGGCATAACGCCATACTGTTGCAATGAGTTTAACTGTCTCTGTTAGTTCTTATAATACGACAACAGAACTTGGGCACGGAACTCAAATCGTACTTCGCCGGAGGTGTTTGGCAGATATGCAAAACAGCGCCGTTTGGTTTGCTAATTTTTTCTCCCCCTACGAAATAGCTCCCTTTCAACCGCCTGACATGAAGCTCATTGGGGCCCTGCCGCTTTGCCGGCCTGGCTGAGTTAATTAGGACCCCGTCTCCTTCAGGCCCGTTGCTCGCATGCAGCTGGCAACCGGGGTCCAGCCGCATCTCCAGCCTGACGCGACGTGCCGAGGCCCTGATACGACGAGATATCGCTCGCCGTCCGACGCAGGTATATCAGAGCGGGGGAGGCGCAGGAGGTGAAAACAAGAGTGTTGTGAATATCTAATCCCCTATACATAATTCATGCTCATAACCTCCCATGCACACAAAGGGGTCCTAAGAGTGTTCACTTCAAAAAGCTCTCCGCACATCTCGAACGTGGTTAACCCCCCCCCCCCCCCCCCCCTCGCCTGCATGCTTCAATTCGAGGGAAATTCCAAATGGCATACATTACAACCTCTTGAACTTAACAGACCACACAAATTGACACAATAACACGTATGGAAATCAGTGAAAAGGTCCTGATGCACGGAGACTTCATTACCGTTTTTTTTTACTTTTTTTAAATTTTTTTTTAAATACGGACATTGTTATTCTCCTTCAGCTTTTGCACGAGGTTTGCGTTTCAGCACAGTGGGCGATGAGGCCTACCTCCTTTCCCCCCGCTCCGACGGGGGAAAAAAAAAAAAAAACATGTTTGTGTCACAGCAGGTGTTCTAACAAGCCATGAAGTACCGCGCGCGAGCGAGCCGAGAGAAAGGTGCTCTTTGATGAAGGAAAAACTGGGCCAGAGCCGGGGAGCGAGCGAGCAACACGGGGGACGAACGCAACATAACGGAGCGATTCTTACACGCTCACGGTTTCCACATAAAAGGGAAGCGCATAAGAAACTGTGTAGGGGCAACAGTGACAAACAGGCCATGATTTTACAAAATGGATACTGCGCATAGAGGTCTGCCCATAAAGAGGAAGAGAAATGCTACGTTTCTCCCAACTGGTATGGACCCAAATGCTGGACCCAGAGACAGACTCGCAATAAAGCTCCGAAGGAGCATTTTATTAAGGCAAGCGATCAAACGACGAAGAGGGAGAGCTAGGTGAGGGTCTGGATACGGGGTTGGCGGTAACCAAAAGGGGGGATGATGAACAGTGGTAAGCGAGACAGGAGCCGGGCGAACGGCAGACAAACCGGTGACAAACTGGAAGCGGGGTTGGCGGAAGGTGATGGCAGAGCTGGGAAAGCAGCCTGGCGGGCGAACCGGGAAAAGGCAGACTTGACACGTTAACAAACACAACAGACGACCGCCCGAGTAACACGTCTAACAAACACGACCTGACGTAACGACCTAGCGACGAGACAAGGAGAGAGAAGGGGGATATAAATAGAGAGACTAATGAGCGAAGCGTGAGGAACGCGCGCGAGAATGAACGAGCTTACGAGAGCGCGTGCGGAATGCGAACAGGGAAGGCGAGTGATAGGCTGCTGGGATGAGGAAACGAGGAGGGCGAAACCACGCCCCCGGCCCGCACAACACGGAAGACAGACAAGGTAACGTGAAAACACAAGGTAACGTAAAAACACAAGGTAACGTAAAAACACAAGGTAACGTAAAAACATGACATGAAACGAGAGGAATGGGGAAAACAGGGAGAACAATAGGCAAGTGGACTGGAAGGGATCGGCGGACGTAACAAGAAACTTGCTAACGTAAATTTAACGTAAATAAACTCTAAATTTAGGCGATTCCGTTATAGAATTCTGATACCTTACATTGCAACGCCTTTCTGGAAATCATCAAAGTGACCAGAAATGGTCTTTCTAGCAATACATTGACTTGCATAGAGAGTGATCAGAATGGGCAACAGAAATACAATGTTAGGTCAACACACACAAAAAATTATGTTGAATTTACTTAAAAAAGTAGTGCATCATTTTTGCAAAAAAAAATTAGGTCAAATCAACTTAATTTCAACAACTTTTTAAGTAAAGACAGTTCAGTGAAACTCATAAATTTGAGCATTGCCAGCAAGGGATTTTTAAGTAAAGTTTACTGAAAAATAATATGTACAATTTACTTAAAAGAGGGTATGCAAAAACGATGCACTACTTTTTAGAATAAATTCAACATAATTTTTTTTTTCAGTGCATATGCTGGTTATGCCTATACATGTGCTTCTGGGTCAACTGTTACTAGAATATCCCTCCGAGGAAGGAGGTCAGGCCCTTTAAATAGGACCGGTTTCACACATTGTTCATGAATCCTCGAGGGGCAGTAAATATATGTTAATTTGTTAATACAGAATCATCAGATGAGCTGTACAAGGTACTTCTATATAATCTATATTTTAAGTCTATCTTTCAAGTCTATTCACCAAACATCTCAAAGGGGCATTTAAATTGAGGGAGAAACTTATAGATTAGTATGTTTCTATGTTCAGGTCCAGATTTTGTTGTTTCATATTGCAGAGTTAGCCTGCGATATCAATATTATACGAAATTTTTAAAAAGAGTAGATTTGTGGTTTGGGATTTGACCTTGTTATCATAAAGTTTAAAGTTAAGGGGCCCAATCTTACACCCGACGCAGGGTTCATTATAACGCCTAGCGCTCACGTCGTTTAAATACCATGTATTCTTGCACCTGTTGCAAGTGAACTGGGCATGTTGGTCTTAAGATGAGGAGTGGCCAGGATTATTTTGTTGATTATTATTATGTCTGTTACACACAGGGGCGCGCACAAGCATGACTAAAAATATCACGATTTTTATTTTTTATTTTTTACTATGTGAAATATTATTATTATTATTATTATTATTATTATTATTATTATTATTATTATTATTATTGTGTAGGCTATATCATAAAATGCATAATAATAAAGGGGTCCATAGGTCAAAGACCACATAGGCTACCTGTCATTCAGCGAAGGTAAATGGCGCATTAATTGCTTTCAGCCCACTCCATCAACATCCAGGCGATGTGCGTGTAAGGTTACATGTATCTATTCGCAATTATCCTGGATCAAGCTATATTTGCCAATAGTTCCTGTTGCCTAATCTTCCGGGGGGACAATCTTCTGTTACAGGACAATGGCTATTTATTGAAAACTTTGCTGATAACACTTATATCAAGCCTAATGCGCAAATTGTCATTTCCACCTAATGCGTGAATTCAATGGAAAACTCGCGCACTGCAATAGACGGACATTTGAGTTCTGAAAATGCGCTTCAGATGTCATTACAACATAGCTCTCTAGGCCTACAGTGTACAGCCTGTCAGTAAATAGAATGGTTTTGACTGAAAAAAGTTCAAAACCTTGTCCAGTGAATATTGCTTTTATTGTTTTTCAAATAGCCTAGGCTACAGCAGATTCGCTGTGCATAAGGTTTTTTTTTTTGATAGCCAAAAAACGGAGATAAATGTCACCATGTTAACTGAATTTGAACCTTATTCTTCGTCCTTCATATTTTTTTAAATACCAGAACAATTAATAAACAAAAAAATATAGCCAGTAAACCTGCAAGTCACACTTTCCATTGATTAAAAAACAGAAAATACTATCAAAGTTAGGTGAAAGGATGTGTCTTAGCACTAGGGATGCAACGATACCGATATAGGGTATCGGGTCCGATGCTGTCCTCATGCACTCTATTCATATTCATAAAAATTCTCCGATACGCAGACCCGATTCCCATAACTCCACGTTGCGTTGAGTTGAAGCCAAAAAAAGGAACTATTTCCGATTGAGTTTGTTTCATGCGCCATCTGTGAAATCGAGGCTGAAATGACTCACGTGCTCCGTTATGGACTGCATTACTCCTCCTTCCCCTGTAAAAATCCTGTCCAGACACCAAAATGGCTGCCATAACACAATAATGTTCATTGATAAATCATACTTGTAGCGTATCAAGGCACTTGGATCTCACATTAGGCAAAGCTGAGGAAAAGCTGTGCAAATGTGTGTGTGTGTGTGTTTGTAGTTTGCATAGCAAATAAGTTTTTCATGGGAGAAAACCACGGGAAGACAAAATGCAATACCAAATTGACTATGGGCTTAGGAAACATATTAGTAAAAACTGAAAGTTTCATAATCTATTCTACAGAAACTTGGTCACAGCTTCATAGACTGCTTTACTGAATCTTGGTCCATGTTATGTTTTATTGGAGCTCAGTGTTTTGTGATAAAGGAGTGAACACAAAAATCTATGAAAAATAATAAACAGTCCAGGGTCTGCAAAAATAAATTGTCTCACTTTTATGGTAACAAATAATTCTATATTATTAAAAGTACTTGTTTCGATACTCTGTGTTGACAAGTACCCAAACCTGAGTACTTGGTACTCATCGTATCGGGTATCGGTGCATCCCTACTATGACTAAAGAATGCAATGTGAGAAAATCACATGTTTGAAATAAAGAAGGGCCAAAACAAAATGAAATGCCTGGCAAAGGAGCAGGTGACGGAAAAGGAAAACAATGTTCAGAAATTATGCTTATGCACGTATGGAATTAGACCAAAACATGTCCGTGTTATAGGAAAGCTTGTGGAATATAAAATAAAATGTAGTGACACTTGAAAAGAATGGACAATTCCCTGAGATGTAGCCCTTTTTTTTTTTTTTTATACTTTGAAAAATTAATTGAAACATTTTTTATTCGGGTTGAGGTCTCCCAGTGCCTTCCAATAGGAGAGGAGTGGCAGAAGCAAGTAACACTGCCGCATTAAAGTTTCTCGGTCAACACGTTCATGTTTAACCAAGTCAGGGAAAATGTCTTCACAACTGGCAGCAATACCAGGGTTTACTGTACCTTTATGAAGGTTCCAAGCCTGAAGTGTGTTATTAAATATCCAGCTGTATTGATTTCCACTATATACTGTAAGTAAGAAATACTACTATCCGCTCTAAAGGAAAGATTTTGTGCAAGTTGTTTGAGGTGGTTGCTGTCAGTCTGCCTTTTTAAAATGAAGCACAACTTCCTCGTTTATAAATGAGTACACAATTTCCTTTCATTTTGGGCTCTACATTTGACTAGAATCAGGGCTCTCCTTTGTCCTATTAACATCTGCAACATTTTCATTGACTCACTAACTAGCTGGACCCTTGTACTTTTCATACACAATAGGGGTAGTTCACACAAAAATGACATTTTGATATGTTACTACATACCCGGAGTGCTATCTATCCAACCAGGTAAAAAAAAAAAAATCAACAGCAACATTTACAAATATAATGACATGGTTACTCACAAACATCCACAGACCTTGTTGGGTTTTTTCAAAAACTAGTTTCTACCAAAGCAGACTATGCCAGAATATGTGTGTATATACAGCATGCGCAAAGTCTTAACCAAAGCACGGCAGTATTCTGGGGCTTATGTCAACAAAGAGCCCCCTAGACTAGAATACTAGCGTGTTTTGACGTTGCTGTTGATTTTTTCCAATGTACATTTTTGCCACTCTGCCGCTAGTGAGTTCTCAACAAAACAAGCTGGATGGATAGATAGCACTCCGGGTATATAGAAACATCAACACTGAATTATTTGGTGAATTTCCCTTTTATTGACCTATTCCAGCACTTATGCTCAGAACAAATTTCTTCAGAGTTCAGAACAAATGGGAATTGCAGTCTGAACGACTTGCTTGCTCCTAACAGTAACTTGGAAGTGTCGACTGTAGGTAGCCTACACAAGACCAGATTATTTGTTGAAAATATTCTTCTTTCTTGCCTTTGACCACAGAATTCACCACCATGCTTGATAGGCCAAGCAGGCTTATGCTACGGTCACGTATGGGAGAGATGGTAGGCCAATTCCCCACCAGTGACGTCAAGTGGGATAACTCGGAGTAGGCCTACAAAAAAAAGTTCACATAGTAGTATTTACGACTTGAATTCTGACGCATTAGTTCTGTGTGTGCATGTGTGGTACAGCTGATATTACACTAAACATTCATAAATAAGCGCACCTGTAGGTCCTCAACCGGCTCCTCCCGGCCGCGATTACGAAGACCGCCCACCTCGTCGTACGTCGAACGATGACGGAGCAGGGGAGGCAGACCTGTGACTCAGCGGAGCGGGAAATGGAGCGTTACGATCGCGGGAAAGTCCCCTCCTATTCCTACTGATATCCGCCGGCTTTCATCTGGGTTGTTTGGAAAAAAGACGAGCGGGAGATCAATCGCCGCGGCGGACGTCAAAGGAGCGTTTAGAAATCGGCTGTGAACGCCGTCTGACGTGTTTAGCGCCAGCCGCGAATGTGACGGTCCCTCAGATCTGTTGACGGCGGCACCAGAGGACGGCTTAATCAAACGTACGGGAAGAAAGAAAAAAAATTACTCGCAAGACTGTAACATTAAAAAAAAAAGCATTCAAATAGGTGAATAAAATATCATATCATAAAAGTGCTTTTATGCCGTGAGCGATTTCTGTGGATCCTCTCTGTTTGCATTTCTCAGGGACACGTATTATTGTGCAAACAAAAAGCTTAGAGAAAGGGTTTTCTGAAAGTCCATGACCAATCCATACTAAAAATACTTATTCTCAAATTCAATAAAAGCCCATCATGAAGTGACCTCCAAAATGTACTTGGAGATTTCTATAGCTGTCCTCTATGCTCAACCCAACCTTGGATTGAGGTCCTTGGAGTGTGAGGTAACGTGAAAAAACCTCATCCAGCTGGCTAGGTTCTATGACACTAAGTTCTATAAGTCTCACAATGCACTTTCATTAAATGCAACAACAAAAAAATTAGTTTCAGTCGATACATTAATTTAACACATGCATTTTTACTGTCATGATCAAATAATGAATCCCACAAAACACATTATTTCTAAATACAAAGTAGGCACTATAATTGTTCATAATTTAACATCAAACACAGAAAACGTCCACCATAACCACGTTAACCATCTCAAGTCTTACAAACAAACGATGAAACATGCATGCTCATAACTAATTGCATGCTTGTATGTAATTAACGAAGGTTTATGTGTGGTAATGTGGTTATGTACAGCCTGGGCACGAATCAGAGGGGCTAATGACCCGTAATAAATCCCAAAATAGTATCCTCTTCATGGGATAGTACACAATGCTACCCAATTTCTTATTTTTCCCCAATATTTAGAATTTGCTGAAACCCACCCGCACCCGGAAATAACGAAAAAAACACAAAACACTTACAGGTGGAGACTGGATTCACAGAACCGATCTCACACAGCTACAGGTATGTACAGTATACAACAGAAGTGAGTACACCCCTGTGCAATATCACTTAAATGTCAAATGATTAAAAATTGTATCACCTCTCAATAATTGCATTATTTCTAAGTTGACAAGTAGAATGTTTCCTCTTATGAACAATCAAAGACAAATACTTTAGAAAGACTATAGTGAAAATACAGGCCTCAAAGTAGAAACTCAATCAACAAAAGTGAATACACCTGTGATCACTGACACACAAGTTAGAGAGTTACACAAGTTAGTTAATAATATTTGGTTGCATATCCTTTACATGCCATGACTTCCTGATGTCTGTGACCCAACAACATCAAAAGACTCTTGATATCTTATTTTCTGGTACTCTTACAAGCGATACTATAACGTCTCTGCATTTGAATGGATCTCTATGGGAATTGGGGGGTGGGACTAGATTTAGCTGTAAATTATGCTGGAACAGTATGGAATACATGGTTGGTAAAATGGCTGTAAGTCATCAAGGGTCTTAGGTATCAAATGAGCTGCAAATCTAGACAGTTAAGTGAAACTCATAAATTTGAGCATTGCCAGCAAGGGATTTTTAAGTAAAATTTACTGAAAAATAATATGTACAATATACTTAAAATAGGGTATGCAAAAATCATGCACTACTTTTTTAAGTAAATTCAACATCATTTTTTTTTTGCACTGCATTGTTAAAGCTTGTATTTGGAACATGTTTAATACTATATTTATCGAACCAGTTGTCCCTCTTTATTCATGGATCGGAAGTTAATCTAAAGAAAATATTGTCAAGTCATCAATCCTCTCAACCAGATTTGTAAAAACCTCACAGCGACATCGTAGGTGCCTTATTTTAAATGTATTTTTACATCTTAAAAATGGCCTTTTCCCTGATAAAGCACATTAACAAGCAATTACCTCTTTTTTTCCCTCTTTCCAAACTGTTTTTCTTCTTCTTTTTTTTTGCCTGAGAAGATGTTTACAGCTTAGTGGTTAATTGTGTACGCGTCTGTGCTAATCTGCCCGGCCGCGCCTGAGTTCTGATAATCGCTGAAAGGCAGCCGGTGAGCCATATTCAAACGCAGCGCTCAGCACCTTCTAATGCACGGTGATGTCTTCCTCAGGGATCATCCTTCTTCAGGAGGCGCGTTTAATTCCATTAGGAGACAACAGAAGTTCAACAACAACGGGAAAAAAAAAATCAATTACCCGCAGCCTTACACGGGGGGGGGGAGCAAGTTACATACTGTCAAATGACTCGGAGCCAAATACCCTTTTACTCGCTAGCTACTGCCGTTCTATACTCCCGCCATCTTATTTGTTGGAATGAGTCATTAACTCAGGTCAGTGGGTGCAGATGTACTGTGTAGCAAAGTGTAAAACATCCTAAAATGAGAGCCTGAGAGGATAGAGCTTCAAACACACGCACGCACGCACACACACACACCCCCGCCACCCTCATCCCTACACACAACCAAGTATAAGAATCGTCCCTCCACAGCTGTCCATGGGCCCTGTCAATCGCAGTGCTAGTTCCTCTTAGGGAGGAACCGTCACCGAGCGCTCAGTTTTCAATACCTCTGTGCTCTTGTGGAGCATTTTCTCTTTAGGTCTTTGCACGGAAATGAATACCAGGGGGGCGTGAGAAAGCACCCCTCTCCAGGATTAAACCCTCAGGCGGTCTGGCCGCCGTGCCCTGATATCCACTGTACCACACAGCCACTCTTAATATAATCAATAATTGTGCTAGCGCCTAATGACCAGTAGTTCCCCTACACTCTCAGAAAAAAAGGCACAAACAATTTTTTAAAAGATACAAATGCTTTTCACTCAGGAGATGCATTATAGGTAGGTCAAATTGTACCCCTAGCTAGCAATACATAATTAATTTGTACCTTTTTTGCTCGAAAGTACCCAAATAGAACATTACTGTACAAACACAAATTCCAAAAAGGTTGGTACAGTACGTAAAATGCACATAAATGCAGAAAGCAGTGATTTGTAAATTGTCTTTTACATATGTTTAATTGAACACAGTACAAAGAAAATATATTTAATGTTTTACCTCATCAACTTTATTGATTTTTGTAAATATATGTTAATTCCGAATTTGATGCCTGCAAGACATTCCATAAAGGTTGGGACAGGGACAAAAAGAAGACTGGGAAAAAAACACCTGTTTGGAACGTTCCACAGGTAAACAGGTGATGCTATCATGACTGGTTATAAAAGGATATCAAAAGACTTTACAAATCACTGCTTTCTGCTTTTATGTGCATTTTACACACTGTCCCAACTTTTTTGGAATTTGTGTTTGTACGTTCCGGGCACATTTGGGAAATGTGTTCATTAAAGAAGACGAATGTACCTCCACTGTACCTTTATTTCTGACTGTGTGCTCACTCATCCTGGAGGCCTCAGATGGAAGATGGTCAGGCTTTACCATTTGTAATGAGCTGTGCATGGTCTCCTGCACTCTCTGATTGCCACGTCTCTCAGCCAATCGGAAAGGAGATCGACTTCAGTCCGACTGCTGATCATGATGAGAGTCAGCAGCAACTCATTACCCCCCCCCCCCCCCCCCCACCCTGGCAGGTATTTGATGGTCTTCATCAGTGGCTGGAAAGGTTAGAGTTCACTCTGAAGGGGGAGGGGTGAAGGGGTATACGGGGTGACGGGCTGTGAATCCTGGAGGAGCTGTGACTGACGTCCGACATTCCCTCGAGGAGAACGTCACGAGGCGGGGGACGGACAAGAAATGACAGTGGGATCCCACCCGTAAATCTTGTTTTTAAAAAATAAATAAATAAAAATTTAATCAGCCTCAAAAAAAAAGCGAAGCGGAAAGGACAGGTGCGCTTGGAGCGGCTCTCCGCGTGGGGCGAGGGGGATTCCCAATGTAGCGCGTGCGCGCTCCCACTTTCTGGGCTCATTTAAATATTGACCTGATTAAACTCAAATGAGCTGCGTTTGCACAAGCGCTTTTTTTTTTCTTTTTTTTTTGCTGTGATGTTAAACTCGTCTGAATGGATCCAGCGGATCGGGAAAAGGAGCCGATTCTGTATTTTATTTTTTGCCTCCGTGTCAAATGAGAATGTTTTGCCATGAAAGAGATTGGTAAAATAAAGTTCACCCCCCAGGTAGGGGGGGTGGAACTGCCATTGCACCTGTGAGCGAGGCACTTAAACCTGAACTGCCTCAGTAAATATCCAGCTGTATAAAAGGATTGCGCGTAAAGAAAGAATCTAAGCTGTGTAAGTCGCCCTGGACAACAGCGTCTACTAAATGCTTAAAAAAAAGTAATGCAGTACCCAGCTGTACTTGTGCGCTGTGCCGGTTTATTTTGGTGTGAAACACATTCACGTGCGCGCAGTTTGCAGCGTTTGTCTATGGAGCTGTGAGACCGTTGACATAGGTCTGCTGGGTGGGATTTTCGTGTGATGGGGTGTCTGTACCCCCAATGAGTCTGTCCTTAGCCCTACCATTGCGACCTACAGTCTGATTGGGGTGGCTGGCTTTCTCAGATAAGGGGATTTGGCTCCGCTGACCCCCCGCCTGCTAACTTAAGCCATTCGGGCGGCGGCTGAGGAACTGGTTTGGCCCTGTGCTCCGTTTATGGGGAGCTATTTGGACACTTGCTCTCTTCTGGTGGATGCTGGGTAAATGATGCGTTTAATGGCAGAGCTGATTGGACGACTTGAGTCTGCGGTTTGATAGTTGTCAGCCCTGCTTTATAGCAGGTCGATACAGAGACAAAAGCTGACCTGCACAGCCCACACTGACGCCAAGGAACAATACATCGCAAATTCTGCGAGATAACTGATTTATATAAATATATAAATTTAAAATAAAAATAAAGCAATGATGAACTTTATTGAAGATTATGTGCTTTTGAAAATATCACAGTATCTAATTTGATCAGAGCGGGTTTACTATGGTTGTATTGTCAAAAATATAAAAGCATTTAAATGCATCACAACAAGGACATGTTTGGGAGTATTGAATTTCAAGAATATGATAGATGTCTCTTTTTAGGAAAGTCTCTGTTAACAAGGTCAATGGTAATACATCATTGCTCAGTGGATTTATTTTACCATGCAAACAATACAATTGTGCATTACTGTTATTCTTATAATTAGCCTAGAGCAAATTCCCTGGAATATGACCACAGGCTAACTTTAAGTTACAAATTAACAACATTTCCTATGAAAGATAAACAAAAGCAGGTTGGTACTCAGGGAATTCTGGGAAATGGAACAGAACTGTAGAAAAGCTTCTGTTTGTATAAAAAATATAGAAAAGATACAGAACTACATTTACATCACATACATTTTGGTAACGACCATAAAAAAAATATTATTTTGTGTATTATCATTGGTTTGTGACTGTGTATAAGCAGATTTTAATTGGACATATTTGCCTGTCTCACACACGCACGCACGCACACACACACACACGCCACACACGCGCGCGCACACACGCATTACCATAGGACAAATATGATATATTGGCTCATTTCCTGTTTCCTGGCAGCCATATTGATTTTCTGCCTTTTTAATATCACATTTGACAAACATTGGTTTTCATAAATTCAATAATAATTCCATACCTTAATGTCAGTGGTTAAGAGGTTCTTTAAACAATCCGAACAAGATGTCTCTGTGCCTTTTCGAGTTTGTTTTTCCACATTTTAACATCAGTCGTAACAAACGCAGCACAGAAAATGTATTCAGCTCCCCATGCCGTGATTAAGAGACCTTAATCTCCAGCGGCAGGTCTTTGGTCTCGAAAAATAAACTTTGGCAGTAAAGTGGAGTCACTTAGGTCATCTGAACAGACTTATTGATCGCTTTAACTTATAGAGCTCTATATCAGCCAAAAGAACACATTTTTAAAAATATAACTTGATGGCTGCCATATTTCTTCTGTGTGAAATCTAGCTCCCCTGATAACTAATAGTAGCCAAAAGCTTTCCAGTATAACTTTTGCAGCTGTGTAATCTCTGTGGAAGGATCGTTTCCATTCTATGATATGTACATTTATTATGATTTTTGCATTTCCACCTTGCAGCATCTTGTAATGTGATTCCAATAGGAACCATGGCTACAATAAGGTAGGTCATAAAGCCATGAAAATGTTGGCATAGCCTATAAAACAATTAAACTATATCTCTCCTCATTCATACAGCTGGTTGGCTACCTAGCTGAACTGTAGCTAGTTACCCGGTGATCTACTGTATGCCACCATTAACCTTAACTACAGGCTATCTCCTCCCGGCTAACTTGCTAGCTAGCAACAGTTAAGGTTTTTTCACTGGCAGTAGGGCTCCAGCGAGTTTTACAGTGTCACAGCAATCTCCTGTTACTCTTTCCCTAGCTACGGCCATAGTGTCTGAGCAGCCATTCCGATATGAAGTGGGCTGGGGGAAGGACATCCAACATTTCAAAAATAATAAATCTAGTTTCAAGACTACATGTTTATTTTAATAATATAATTAATACAATTACAACGCATCTAATCTAACGATTACCTTCTGTAATGTTACCACAATGGACGCATTCGTTACAGTGAAGTTAATCCCAGCCAATGTTTGACAAGTAGGCTACATACCATCTGACCGATCTAGACTGTAACGTCAGCAATGCACACACACACACACACATGCTCTGTCTTCAATCCAGAATGCACTTTATTAGGCTATATTACTGGTGTCATGTTTTTCTACCCATTATATTTTCTAGTTTTCATTCTGCGATAGTGCTGCACATGCATTGTAAAATGTTCAGCCATATCGCTGCTTTCATAAGTACATCGCAGTTATTGCACTACCACATAAAATATAAGTGTTCTGATTCTGAAGCATGTGTTACATAAGTTAGTTTTTTTTTTTAATGATTGTAAAATTGTTAATTGCATTTGTATAACTGTAAGTTTATATGATTGTATAATCATAATTATATATAATGCCCAGTTGTATTTTAAAGATTTTTGCATTCATTTGCCATTTTGGAAGACCACAGGCAAGAAGGTGCTGTTCCCCATGCATGCTGCTAGCCACCAATTATTTTCACTCCACAGTCCACCAGCTGGGCTGTTCACAGCAAAAATGGTGGTGTACATTTAACACCATAGGATGTTTACATGAGTCTGCGGATGTAGGGTGTAAAATGTACACCAGCAGCGTTAAAATTACACCTGCGTTTTTTCGCTGTGTTTAGTCATCGTATGGGAAGAGTACGCTTCACACAGTGTTATCTGAGGCGGTCTGCAGGCTTCTGATTGATCACAGGAGATGTTCTTGTGTGATAAGATGTCGACAATGCTGTCAGCTGCAGGTTGGTGCTATGGCCAATTACATGCCACCCTACAGGGCTGCTGACCACTGTCGGTGTTGGCACGACACCAGATTTGATGGGATTTGATACCAGACCGACCATAGGCTCTGTAACCGAAAGGCCGGTTCTGCGGTTCTGATTCTTTAACCCTTTAATGGCCACTCAACCGTTTGGTAGAGCACGTTTTGAGTCTTGATATCTTGTTGAAAAATATGTTGGACTTAACTCCACCTGATTGAGCCATCTCTATCGGTGTACGTGGTAGAGATGGCTCAATCAGGTGGAGTTAAGTCCAACATATTTTTCAACAAGATATCAAGACACAAAAGAGTCAAACGGTTGAGCGGCCATTAAAGGGTTAATCAATTTTGGCTTGATGCTTTTTTAAATTCATAATTTTTTTACTGACCACCTGGGCAACTTCTGGCCCATGAAAACACGTTGAGCTTTTCCAGGACGGCAAGGCCACAGAGTAGGAACTATTATCTTCACACTGCATATTAAAAAATGTAAATGGTATCAAGATACTGAAACGCAACATTTTGGGTGATAATTACTTTAATCACACTGCCCACACACTCTTAAAATATCGAAGCGAATTGGCTAGCTACACGCAAATCTGGAAGGAAAAAGGACCGTGATTCGTTCTTTTTTTTCCTGGGGCTCTATAAACACGGTAAATTAAGCGTAAGGGTTTGTTAAATTGGTCTGAGTCAGGGGGAAGAAAAAAAAATAACACCGGAAAATCGACATCCTTAATGACAGCAACAAATAAAGGCAGCCGATGCCGGGGAATAAAACCGAGGCCAGGGAGCGGCATGGCGTTCTCCTCCGGTGCCGATGGGCTGCTGCCCAATCCATATCAGTATTGAGCCTCACCGCCCCTCAGATAACAGTCCTTTAAAACAACACATCTCTGCTAGCTGACCGTCCCAGGGTGAGCGTGTGACACTTTAATTACGCCTGTAGGGGTGCTCAGTGACCCCCTCATTACCTCGCCAGCCCTCGCCCCCAAAGAGAAGAAGAAGAAGAAGAAGAAAGGAGGAGAGCTGCAGAAGGCTGGGCGTACCAATCCCCCTTTGGCGGGAATGGCGGTGCATTAATTCAGTTCTCCGCCTCTGGGAGTCCCACATGCCTTTCAGTTTACCGCTGTGGACCTGCTAGTATTCCGGCTTAGGACGTTTTTACCTGAACGTCATGACTCCACACACTTATAGGACAGCAAAATGCACAATGTTTATTTGCTCAGTATGTCCCTTATCTAAGCTGGCTTAAACACTGCGGGTTGCATTTTACTTATAATTTTATAGACTCTGGTATAGAGTATAGCGCCCCACAACCAGGATACAAACCTGCAACCTCCTCCATGTATTTCCAACCCTAACCCTAACCCTAACCACTGCGCCACATGGCAGCCCATGACTATATAATTAAAGGTTACTCTGTTAATGCCAAGGTGGGGGAGATCACACAGTGCAACAAAATGACTGTCTTAACAGGTGTTTTAGTCTTGTAATGAGCCTTAAAATCTTATTTTGGACGTGGAAAATATTAGCTTGTTTTAAGTTACTTTTGGCTTGACAAGTGACATTATCTTACCCCACTGGCAAATCTTGAAGTGAGAAAAACTATCTTACCCCACTGGCAAATCTTTTTGTCTTATCTAGCAAAAAAGTAACATAAATAAGATTCTAAAGTCTAAATATAAGGTTAAAATGCTTGGTGAGATTTGGTTTTTGCAGTGCATTTATCAGAAAAGAATTATACCCACCTTAAAAAATATGGTTCAGCAAAGCTGTACTTAAAAGAAAACCAGGGCCGGATTTGAGTATCCATGCTGTAGGGTATTTCAGTAGAACATTTTCTGCAGTCGTGGTGTTTACATCGCAGTAATCCAGCAGGCTGACGTGTTAAAAATGCCCCGGACCACTCCAGAACCGGCAATGCGTGCAGTGCTTTCACTCCGCGCGACTCGCAAAGAAATGTTTGTTTTATGTTTGGCGGATAGACGAGAAAGCAACCGGTAAAGTTTGTTGCTGTGTGATAGGAGACGGGGGGCCTTTCAGCTGTAAATGTAAATGGGATGCATGTTCAGTCCCGTGTCACTTGGGGCGGTTCAGTGCCAGGCTTTGCGTACGACTTCAGCATCACAAAACAGCTAATTTGCATTTATTTATATATTTCACCGTCTAAGTCTGTTGGCAGCGCTGAGGCGCATTGGGCTGGGTTTGCAGTCGACTGTCTGACTGAGCGCTATCAGCACGCTTCGTGCATTTAAACGCAGAAGTCGTGGCACCGTTTCTCAGGGCGTTTAAAAAAAGTTGCTGACGGAGCCCGCGTTTCGCCCGAGTCCGGGAAAAACAAACGCGTCTGTATTCGCGCGACAGCCGTCTGAAAAAGTTTTTTTGGAAGCGTAAAAGTGATTCAGCGTGAACGGCGGAGAGCGCCTCGGGTGGGAGTCTCATGGAGCAGCGCGCCTGGAACTCTGGGGGGGGGGGGTTGGCGCCTTTTTCTCTGAGGGGGAGGGGCGGAGAGGTTACCTCCGGCCAGCGTTAGCTCCGTCTCCGAGAGCCCCGGTCGCGCCCGCGTCGCTTTCCGCTCCCGCCTCTTCGTGGCGTTCGGTGGAAAAACGGCGGTTATGCGCGCGCACTCGCGGACGCGCAGTAGCATGTGTGCTCCTCGCGGCAGGGGGCTGGTCGAGAAACAGGACCGCGCAGGTGTCACGCCGGTGGGGGGGTGGGGGGGGTACTGCCGAAACCCATGTTCCGATCCGGCAGAGCCGGGAGGAGGGGGTGCACCAAGGCTCTAATCTCTCCGAGGCCCCCCGGTGCCGTTGCTTGGAAACGGAGCAAGCTCGGCTGATTCTAATTAGCAGTTAGGATGAGCCCCATGTTCCGAGGCTCAGAGGAATGGCGCAATCCATGTATTTGTTCCCTGTGCTTTATTAAAATGTCCCAACGTTTTAAAACAAAATGCAATACCTGCTTAAGCGGGAGTAATTTATAGCCCCTCTTTGCGGGTTTATGATAATGAGATGGGCGGAGATTTTAATATCTGGCCTCATTGAATAGAAAAAGCAGTTATAATCTAGGCCCATTGTGAGCTATTATGAAACAGCAATTTACGTCAATATATGGTCATATTATGTAATGTCCATTACATATATGTGAATTTATGTGAGTATTTTGTAATTCATGCACATTCCAATCTGTTTAGCAAAATATATAACAACGTTATGTATGTTACACAAGTTAGTACATTATGAAAGATAGCCATTGTGGATGTGTTATTTCAAGTAACTATTTCAGGAATTTCTACACATTATCTTTTTTTTTATACATATTTTACATTTTATATTTTTGAGGTTTCAGGTTGCATGTTCAAATATATTACTTCATGATGTTTGGAGGAGAATTGCCTCTGCACATTCAGAATTAGGGAGATAGTGGTTTCAGGAGCAAGGGTATTGATTGAAATGCCTATCTGTTATTCTTAGACTATAGTACTCCAGAAAAACAAACGGTTCAACCAATATTCTTTTTCAATAGATTTTGAATAACTCCCAGAGCAGTGAGTAGAAGAGTTTTCATTGTTTTATAACTGCTTTCCCTTGCCTGTATCATCAGGTGGGTTGAACAAGATAACATATTGCATTCTGGGATGGGAGCACATCATTTACTGGTGAAGGGTCTTAGAGTTATTGAAGCCGATGGACGGAGATGGAGAACTATTACTTGTCCTGCAACAGCGCATTCTCCTGAACTCCCGAAACCTAATATTCTCAGTCTGGAGATTAAACTTGCCTTCAAACACACAAAAGGGGGGAAAAAATAAGCTCTTTGTGAGATATTTTCCTGAAAACGAGACACCGCGATAACATTTCTTTCACTTATGAAATGAAGGGCAGATGTGGAATTGCGGGGATATAGAAGCCCTGAAACGTCTCTCTCTCTCTCTTTCTCTCTCTCTCTTTCTCTCTCTCTCTCTCTCTCTCTCTCTCTCTCTCTCTCTCTCTCTCTCTCTCACTTTCTCTCACTCTGTCTCTATCTCTCGCTCTCAATGAGAAAAAGAACCACAGCCGGACTCGCACAGTTGCTAAATGGGATGGGGGGCATCGCGAAATTGGATACGGTGTCTGAAATTGGAAGAGAGCGTAAAAAGAAAAAGAAGAAGAAGAAGGAAAAAAAAAAAACCCTGGAAGGCGAACCGAAGAAGAAGAACGCTGCACATTCATCTCCTGCAGGAGAGCTCGTTCTGTACGCTCGTGTATAGAGGCCCTAACCAGCAGGGACTTTTTGCATTTACCAGGATTGTGATTAACACTGAGGTCTTCCGGGCCAATTTCTCTAGTCCTGCTCCTCCAGGCTTAAAGTGTTAATTGTGGGCGGGGTTTTTTTTTTGTTGACATACCGTAGAGCTGATTTTTCTTTGAGGCCTACTACTTTTTAAGGCAGACTGAAAGAATTCTCGAAGAAAAGTCAACCAAACAACATATTGACTGTAACTTCCATGACATCATTTCATATTTAAATTTAGCTTATAAGATGCCCTTAGCAAGCTTTATTTTCATAGCTTGCATTTATTTATACATTCTACATAGCCGGGTGTCTATTGAAGCAATTAAGGCTAAGGATCTAATCTTTTAAGGGTAGCAATCTGGCTGTGGTCCAGACTAAAATTCCACTATACAGTATTTTGCAAGTTCCCATTGGTTTCTGCTCAGCTAGCATTTAAGGGTACAAGAGATATGGCCTCACGGAATATGGCCGCCAACATGCTCCTACACCTCTATATCTTTCATAAGCTCAGTGTGGCGCACGAGGTGCTGGTCTTTGTTGTTGTTTGGCGGGAAAAACAACCACAACCACAACTTCACCAAGCGCAAATCGTAGGGAGCGGTAGAATGAAAATGGCTAAGGCTAAGGCATTTAGGTTTATCAGGTCTTGTGCTTTGCTCTGTTGTATAGCATTTAGGGACACTCTCTTATGCCAATTTCAGAAATACAATTGATCCTGATGTTTTGAATTGACCGCTAATCTTCACCGCTTTCTCAGGAAGTGATTAACTAACAAGAAAGCGTAATATGAAATCTGGCTGGGGTACAGGGTGTGCCTCACTTAGGGCCTGATTTACTACGACCTTTAGCATGTGCAAAACTAATAACACAGCCAATGATTGGTGCAAAGCAAACACCATGACCAATCATTGTTCAAGTTATTGGTTTTACGTGTGCTAAAATGTTTTACGTTTGCCAAAGGTGAGTAAATCAGGACCTTAGAATGTATTAATTTCACCAGCAAGTGAGATGGTGTGCAGTCCAATGAAGAAGGAGCCGAAACAAAGTTCCTTAAACTTTCTTTCATGATCACAGCCAAAAACTTGACAAAAAAGGTCCATGCAGCAAGCACAGGAATACAAAACCATTAAAGGTTGCAATGATAATACAACAAGAAATCTCATCAGGGATAGACTTCATCATGTTTATTTTAGTATAGCATTTTGTTTCAGAGTAATAGTAATTTGATTAAGTACCCAGACAGACCACCACGCTACCTAACCCTTGGGCTTTCTCGAGACATCAGGATATATGCGGCAAAATGTGATTGAAGCACAGTAATGGACAGGGTAAACATATGTTTTGGGGAACAAGGGGTGACTCGCGGGGAAAAAAGCAGCACGTATCGACAGAGGCAGCTTACGTATTAAAAGCAATGTTGCTGTGTTGTTTTTCTTCGTTGCTAATAATACCCGTTCGCTGAGGCTAATACACGAGACACCCTTCCGCTTCCTGTTTACTGCCATTCATGAAATACAGCCAGGCCTCCGATGGCCTGCAATGAGTAATTTGGACCGGACTTCAGACCTTTAGGTAGAAATCTCCAGCGTCGCATATGTGAAAGCTTCCTGGGTGGAGGACGAGTCGAGGTTCGGGCGATGCGGAGTTTCGCTAATGAGCGAGCACGGTAGCGGGAGTGGGAAGGCGCGGCTGACTCACAGCGCCCCCAAGACCTGCCGTCATTACCGCAATTAAGGACTCGGCGAGATGCTGGGGGGGGGGGGTCGCGGCGCCGGGGTTGTTTTCAGCTGCGAGAGACAGCCGTCCTGGCAATTATCACCATCGTCTGAAGGGTGACGCCAAGTCGCCAAGTCACCAAGTCACCGAGGGGGAGGAGAGTTGTGGGGGGTGGTTGGGTGGTTGGGTGTTGGGTGGGGGGCAGCCGGCGGCCACCGTCTGCTTCAAAAGCGCCCTTTCCCTTTGCCTCAGTGACTCTGCCAACTTAAAAAAAAAAAAAAAAAAAACGAGAGGTGGGGGGTGTGGGGGGGTTTTTGGACGACGGAAAATAAAATGTCCGCCAAATGGTGATTATCGCAGGTTATTCTTCACACCACTGGGGTCTGATTATACGGACGGTAATTAGGACTGCGCGCCACTAATGGCCGTGAAACAGCTTGATTGTGCTTAATTAGCCACCGACAGCAATTCTAACTTATTTATATATCTGCCAACTTTTTCCCCCCTCTCTTCTCTGCCGTGCTGTTACACGCAGCCACTGTAGGTAATTGTGTGTGCGCTGCAGTGTCGCGAAGCTACACTTATTATATTTCTATCTTCAAAGAGGCTCGTGGGAGCTGTTTCGTTCCTCCGTCTCTGGTAGGCAGAGTGGATGTTGTTTGGTCGTCTGTGTTTGTCCATGTGAACTGTGAACAAGTTTTGCACACATTTGTGTAAAACTCTGAGTGAAGCTAAAGGCTAATTACCTAACAGTGGCAGTAGAGGCAAGAATCCTACTGAGAACTGTGCTGTAGTGGTACTACTTTATGTGCGGGGATACATACACGCAGCATAGAGGTACTTAGGTCAAGTTTACATTAGGGGTAGTGCCTGAGACAACAAGTAACACAGTTGCTGCCTGAATGAACTCCCACTAAGTTACTTTCTGTATTTATCCTTTATGTTAATAAGGCAGTTTTTTTATGTATGCGTCAATCTCCCATCCTGACGAACAACACAAGAACCGTGATAGTTATACTGCAGGTGCCAGCCAACAGCAACATGAGAAATCTTGGTACACACTCAGAAAAAAAGGTGTGAAATGTGCCTAAAAAGGTACAAACGCTTCTCACTGGGGTGGTACCCTATAGGTACATAAAATTGTACCCCTGGCCAGCAATACATAATTAATGTGTACCTTTTTTGCTCGTAAAATGTACCCAAATGGAACATTATTGTACTTTCAGGGTACATTTGGGAAATTTTGTTCCTTAAAGAAGAAAAATGTTCCTCCACTGTACCTTTATTTTTGAGAGTGTTGGATGAAATCACTGCTTTGGATTCGCAGTCATAGTAGACTATAGTGAAACAGCCCAGGCTCAGACAAGAGACGACTAGGCTGTGGGTCCAGTCTAAGACCATGCAAAGAATCTATACAGTATCACTCAAATGCCTGTGATAGTCAAATTCAACAAGAACTCCAGATCCAAATTCAGAGTAACAAAGAAAGATCACATCAACACATTTTCAAACAAAGCCTTTAAAATTGTCGCTTTTAAAATTTAAATCTGTGTTGTCGTATGGAATACGAACTAGGATGTGCTGGGCCTGATCTTTCTCCCCATCCATATCAAGCAGTCTTCAGGTAAATGAACTGAACGGGCGAACAAAGAAAACACATCATTTGCATTGCCAGGTTAATTTTATGTAAAAGATATGCCTTGGAGTCACCGCAGCCTGGAAGCAAACACTTCCCGGCGACAAGGGAGTGACAGATATTTAAATGCAATATGTCATTAACAAACACCTCCCTCGGCGACACCTGCTTTAATCACTCCAACAAAGGCGCAGAGAGTGGCCGCGCACGCCCGCTTCCTGTGATATTCAAATGACGGGGTGGTGCAACGCGCGGCAACAACAACATCAAAGGCCTTCTGCACTCTGCGAGAGCGATGCGCGCGTTCGCTTTCACGTGGGGGATCCTAGTCGTTTCTCCCTTTTCAAAGCAAAGGCAAACTGAGTGCTTTAGCTGGTCAGGAACAGTCCTTTAAGTGCCCCTTCCGTTTTGATTCATTTAAAACATTTTTTTTTTTCAGTTTATTGCACAAAGGTGACATAGTCTAACTGCACCCCCTCCGCTCCTCTCTCCACGGGTGATGTCTGCAGCTTTTAAGTGTCGCAAAATGTGTGATCCTCTGAAACTTCACGCAGCTCTTTTCACAAGATGGACTGTTTTTTTTATTTTTTTTTTTACGATCTGGGTTTTGCAGAGTTAAATTTAAAAGCCCTAACATATTTCGCATCAATCTCTGCTTTTAATCTAAAAATCCATTATTACTTAGCTGCATTCAATTAGCGCTAAAATGATTAAACCGATCAAACTAATGAACGCCACCTTGAAGCGCTCAACGATTAGATGCGCGATCCAGCGAGCGCGGCACATGTTGGACGGCGGAGCGTAACGGGACGGACTGGGGGACGCTCAAGGTGGAATGCACCGAAAAACCGCAGGGGACAGAGAAGATGGGTTGAGGGGAGAATGAGAGAGTGAGCGATGGGCTGGCTCGGAGTTCTGCTGGCTGAGAGGACGCGGTAAAAAAGAAAAGAAAGTAAAATACATTCATGAGATAAAAAAAATAACACATTTGTGGCAACATCCGTTCCACCCCCCCTGCCGACGGAGAGGGGCAGGCGCGGTCCGCACGCACGGGGGATAAATATTGTTCCAAGGCTCCTCTCTACGACCCCACTATTGACTCTGACACCGCTGAGAAGGGGACTGGTATCCATTCTTCTCTCGTGGGGACCATTCTGACATATCACCGGTCCAAGGTCAGAGATGTCCGCTCTATAAAAGCCACTAGGCCATTTATGAGTCATTCTGTCACTGCCAATACAGCAGCAAGCCATCATTCGTACGAAAACAATGTTGATATGCTAAATCAAAAAAGATTATGAATACTTTAACCTTTCATTGGCATTTCTTTTTATAGTACACTACAAGTACACATATCAGTACCTTATTTGATTAAATATATGCATTAGGTGACATATATCCTGTCAAATATATTTTGTGAGAGTGGAAATAGTTGATATATTGACATTAATTTATACATGTCTTCATGTTTACAATGAATGGTTGTTCACGTGAATATATCAATATACACTATGATTCTTTGTTAAGTGTCCTTTAAAGCAGGGGTTCTCAATCCTGGTCCTGGGGGACCCCTGTGTATGCTGGTTTTCGTTGCAACCGCAGTTGCAATCCCAGAATTTTAACAAGCTGTTAATTTTTCTTAATTAGGTGCTTTTCATGTTTGGAGGAATTATTCGCCCACTTAAGACACATTATGTCAGAAATAGCTATGCATGCCATGTAGAACAAACTCCCCATGTTCACATTGTGCTTATTGTGCTATATTGCAACAATTACATAAGAAAAGGTTACAAAATAATGTATTTTCACTCAAATGAAAGAGTGAAGTGAATCAATAGGCTCCTAATTAGGTTGTTGAACACATGTGTTTAACTCAATTTTTTCTTTAAGCTTAAGACAATGCAGGTTTGGCTCGTTATCATTTGCTTTGTGTTTGAATTCTTCATTATCTACGAAATGGTTAATTTTAGTGGCCATGTGTCCACACTTTCACCAATTAGGAGCCTATTGATTCAAATCAGTCTTTAAATGGATCTGTTAAATAATTTTCTTATCTTTTTTAAATAATATAGCACAATGTGAACATGGGGTGTTTATTCTACATGGCATCCATAGCTATTTCTGATATAATGTGGCTTAAGAGGGTGAATAATTCCTCCAAACATGACAAGCACCTAATTAAGAAAAATTAACAGCTTGTTAAAATTCTGGGATTGCAACTGCGGTTGCAACGAAAGCCAGCATACACAGGGGTCCCCCAGGACCAGGATTGAGAACCCCTGCTTTAAAGTATGGATAAAGTGTTCAAAAAAGTGTTTTATTTGAAGATGGAGTCCTTATTTTCATCATGGTATACTCCAATGCTAACTGAAGATTACCCTAAACCTGGATTTCTTTAAGGGTACAACCCATGTTAAAAGTGCATTCCATGCAGTTAGACAATGCTATTTTGCTATTTCAAAATAAACATCACCTTAGACGGTACTGTGCTGCCAAATTACTGACTGATTCCATCCACTGCAATATTGTAATGATAATCAGAATTAATGTGCAATACTAAAATGTTAAATCATGGCCAGTAAATTAACACTTTGTGGAGTCAGACATGTACTGGCCTGTACATTCCTATGTCCCACTTAAATTTTTCACCCTTTCGCTCAAATCTCTATCTCTCTCTCTCCCTTTCTATACAGGGTCAAAAAAAAAAAAAAAACGAAATTAGGAAAGCGGTAGACAGGCGAAAGAAAGAGCATTCTGAGACCAAGGGCTCTAGCCCTTTCACCCAGAGATTGCTCTGCTTTGCTCTGTGTGTGCATAGACAATGTCAAACAACAGCAATTACCCCTCAGCCATACAGTCACAAGGTCAATGACCTCACTACTAGTAGAGTCTCACTGTTTGTTTACCTCACCTTCTTTTTCAAAGGAAACCAACTACCATTGTTTTTTGTTTTTTTGTTTGTTTTGTTTTGTTTGTTTTTTGCAGACACCATACAAAACAGAATTTTTTATTTTGTCCAGAACTGCACATCTACCTTGTAGTTTTAGTTGATTTCTTCTGGGTCGGTTTATTATTGTCTCAGTTTTGGGTGCACAGAGGGACTGGTGAGTGTTTGAGAGAGGGGTTGGTTTTGTTTTTTTTCCGCACATACTTTCTCTTCTCTCAACCCTTCATCTTGTCCTTTCATTGCAGCTACTCTTGCAAATAAATAGATTGTCATTTATATCACGTGGTGAGAGATTTCTATCTTAATCACATCAAACTTTAGCCCGACTCCACAGTCGAATGACACAGCGATTCACATCTATAAATATTTCATTACACTCTCGTATATAAAAATGTCATTCACGTCGTTACGCCTGTCATTAAATCACAATTGAATAAATATAAGTTCAGTGTAAGCTTGTGCTCTGTATATTAAAACTCGTGTAACGCGTTGCAAGACAGAATACATGAACAACCTCTCCTGTCTCTCCTGTGCTATACTTCTACACTGAAGAGAGAGAGAGAGCACACATTGCCCCATCAACTACAATAGTTTCAATGCGTCTGTGCAGTGTGACTGTTGTTCGGTTTAGTATGCAACGAGCGAGACACAGTCCTTCATTAAAACTATATGTGGGCCCGCAGGGCCGAGACTGTTGGGACAAATCAACATCTGCTTGCATTCATAAGAAAGGAAATAAGCTCTGCTAGAGCGGCCATTATGGTGCAGGCTACCCATATGCTGTTGTGAGAGGGATGTTGTGCTTAGCACAGCGCTTACAGGTTCTTGCGGCTTAGAAACATTGCTTACATGTTACAGTTTCTATGTTTTATTAATAATTAGGCTGTTTATCATATATATTTACAATTACCTTAAACAAAAATAAATTATAATTACATCTTTATGAGCATGTATTTTCCTTAAATATAAAAAAAATGACGAAAGACAGCCATTTTCCATGTTCTTCTCCACATTCCACCATGATATCCATAGGAGTATACAGTTTTTGGACTCTAAACAAACCCCTCGGTCATTGTTTCTTTATGTGCATTTTAGTTCTGGTTCTTACTTAATGTATTTTCAAACTGATCTGTAAGGAACAAGTTAAATATTTCGACTTGTTTATCTAGCAGTGCAACAAAGTTGTTAACTACCGCAGCAAACTTTAAAAATTCTAATGGGTTCTCATAGATTCACACTTCTTATTAATCAACCACCCTCTGTTTGAGATAGCAGGCAGGGGAAAGGGGGGTCAGTTTAATTAGTGGTCACATGACCAACAAATTGCCCTCGTTGGTGTCTCGGATTTCCACCTGCCCGGCAGTCCTGGCGCAGTTCATCATTAAAATCCTCCTGAAAAATCAAGAGGTATGTATTGTTATCGCAGACTTAAGTGCATTAATTAATTTCCCAACAGGAGTTTTTTCTCAAACCACACAAATATATTAAAGAACTAACCAACAGAAAGAGGCTGCCTGGAAATAAGAATTACCAGGTAGAAAATGTCAAGGGCATTATATATATTTAATTTTGCTTTCTGATTGCATTCATTCTGATGCTTTCAAGAACTTTTGCTCGTCATTTTGTTGTTTTAAAGTTTCTTGGAAGTGCAAATTTCATCTCAGGAGCTGAACGTGCATTCAGGTACCTGTAATTCTCGGAGAATCCGAGAACTTGCAGGTATTTACCAGATTTATGGTGTTTACATGCAGCGCACAATACATTTAGAGGCTGAACTGAAATAGTCTTCCTCTACTTGGAAAGCTAACATTCAATAGGGCGCAACTGGTACAAACATGACACAATATTGCATTCTAAACAAACTACATTGCATTCTAAAATACACTTATTTAGATTAGAAACCATTTTACCGTTTGGGAATGAAAAATGCTGTCCCGAGCACATATGTGTACACAGGGACAATAAAAAATGTATGACGTCTTAAAAGCATTCACAGCACTAAAAGGCTTGCGCAAGCAATTGTTTGAAAGTTCCCAATGCTGAGGGTGATTGTGAACACACTGCTCTGGCCTGCAACCTATAAATGGACTAAACTTCATGAGCTAAATTGTGGAAGCCAGTGAAAATTGCTCTCACATAATACAGTAGCAAATTGATAGAATGGCCATGATGCTGTGGTACCTGCATTGGCTAAGTGGCTTTACATGTACAAGTGTTACTCCGTGAAATACGATCACAAAAAAGAATACATTTGTTGTGTAGTTTGACATGTTATAGGACACATTGGAAGACAAAAAATTGTATTTTTAATGAAAGTGCATTGTACATTCGACATGTAATGGTTAATAAAAAATAAAAATAAATCAATGTGTGTGTTCATTCTGAGAACGGCATAATAAAATCACTATGTATGATGATAAGAATAATTCAATTTTATACCAGTGTAGATATATGACATTTCATCCAAATGTTGAAGCATTGCCAGAGCTTCTTGCGAATCCATTAACGTTTATTGCCAGATTTTTTTCAAGGTAAATCAGCGCAAATGATCACATTTTGTCTCTCACAATTATTCTGTAATTAGCAGGCAATTGATTATAGGCTTGTTTCACACATTGTCGCCAAAAGGACTTGTGTAATAGTTTCAATGGAGTCATGACACATTATCATGGAAAGCCTTTGCCGAGGACTGCTGGGGGGGCTCATTGGGTTAACCCTTTAATGGCCGCTCAACCGTTTGGTAGAGCACGTTTTGAGTCTTGATATCTTGTTGAAAAATATGTTGGACTTAACTCCACCTGATTGAGCCATCTCTATCGGGGTACGTGGTAGAGATGGCTCAATCAGGTGGAGTTAAGTCCAACATATTTTTCAACAAGATATCGAGACACAAAAGAGTGCTCCGCCAAACGATTGAGCGGCCATTAAAGGGTTAAGACACGCTGTGGTGCATGCACGAGCCTTACGACCTCCCATCGAATCAGGACCGTGCCAAAAGGGCGCTTGTAAGGCTGCATGAAAAGAAGCACATGAAAAGAAGTAGCTGTTGACGCTACGTGTTTCGGAGGAGAACCGTGGGTGTCCCAGCTCTCCCGAATTGGCCGGGTGGCACACGGAACACGGCTGCAGTCACAGACAGTTGGACATTCCAGATCGGGGTGGGAATTGGATATACTACAGTAAAAAGTGAGAGAAAAGCTTTTCCTAATAGCTGAAATGGACTTCACTTCCCCCAGTCAGAGCACTCCAGCACCAACGAGTGCTTCATGACTCAAATGGTTAAGTTATATTGGCTACATTTCATGTTTTATCTCTTTTTTTCCCTTTTTAACAGAATTTTTAACAGCTGAGTTATTCGATATTTGATACCTTCAAACACAAAAAGGCATGTGTGTATGGCTGTGGCCATTCTAGCGTTAAACTGGTCAAAGTAAAAGCATCATCGTCGTCTACAGCTTCTGTGACCAAAATGTCAACCAATGGCATGGAGGTATTTTGACAAGCTAATGAGTTTACCGTTCAGATGTTTTATTGACTATTTTCAGTCATTTTGCCTAGAGGGAATTGTCTGTGTAGCTCTTAGTTAATTATCTTTTGTTATGTAATCTAATTGTTTACGGGTATCGATTCACTTCATTAAAAAGTGTCATTTTAATTATAACAGAAAGTAATCTTTTTCAAAGTAACATGACGACGGCTTCACATTTTTAGAAACCGTTTCATATATCACAGAGGAAGTGTCAAAATCTACATGCTGTCAACAGCAAAATTCTTTCCATTGACCTTGATGGCTGAGGTTTTAGAGTTACCTATTGCTTTGTGGTGATTATATCCTATAAGCTTTGCCGTGTTATACACAGACCAGTGACTTAACCTTCTTAACCTTCCCCTGCGGTCATGGACCAGGCTGTGTGCTTCGCCATTTTGTTTTTATACCGTGGACAAGATCATCACCCAGCGAATCCCTCAGTCGCTAACTTCTACCAAACCTAGAAACCCTGAGCCCAGTCAAATTCTGCCTCTCCGCTGCTACTGAGAAATCTTTTGACTAAAGGAAAAAGGTTTGGTGGGGGTAAGGTAGTTTGGACTCTGATCAGATGTTGGAAATTAGCCATCTGATTGAAAGGAAGATAATCTGTGTGCTTGACAGCCTGGTTTACAGAGCAGATAAATGATACTTAAAATGGCTGCCTTCTCCCATTATCCATCTGCAGCTCCAAAACCTATGCTCAATAGAAACGGGTCCCCTGATCTAGACTGTGATGACATCACAGGCAATTTCTTGTGTCGGGGATGATACCTCCGTGGACGGCAATGGAGGAGACCGCCCCCTACAGTCGCGCCTCGAAGGTTTCTCGCTGGGGGGACGGGGGTCCAGGAGTCAAAGCGGTGTGGACGAGTTATTGCAAAATGCACTTTGGCAGCAACCGCGATGCCGCGGAGGCGTCCGGCTACCTCTGTCACCTCAGCCCCGCCCCCTTCCGCACCTCAAACTGCCAGATGCAGCCTCCTTTGTTCAGAATAATTCCATTACTTTTGTGACTCGAGAAGCAATAAAAGGGTAGAGGTAATAAAAGGATGTTATCCATCAAAAAGTTCCCAGACAAAACGATAAAGAAGAAGGGGTAGGGTCTCGGGGGGAATTCTGCCAAGCTGTGATTCTTGATTGTTCCTCATGTTGAGCGGTGATTTCACACAGTCCTGCGAGGGGAAAGCACACGGCAAATCGGGGAACTAGTGAATCAAAAAGAATGTTAATATTAGTCATCTGAAAACGGCACGGTGTTGACACGGCACTATTGCAAGACTTGTGCGGACGTCACCCTGATCTAGTTGAATGTAACATGTTGAACGTGAAATAGACACATTACAACACGGTTTATTTATTTACCAGGCACACTGATTCAGTTTGACTAGCATAGCCTCTTACACGTTACTGATTTTAAGGTGGAAAGAAAAACCCAACATAAATTGCAGCTCACCAGGATCAGGGTTGAGAACCCCTTACATTATACATATTTACTCATTATTTGCTATTATTCGATTTTTCATACAATTGAAGAAGTTGTGGTTGCATACAGTACCACGCTAAAATAATTGTTTGCTGTATAAGGAAGTGAACATATAATCTTTTGGTCACAAACCCCGAATCTGCTCAAAGTTAAGCAATTTTCTTTTGTGATAATTATTTATTTAGTGATGCATTAGATATTATTTGTAGCACAAGGAAATATATTAGAGCTGTTTTGCTTAACACCGTTCAACACAGATGCTATGGAGCTTACCTGTGTTGCATTGTCTATCACTGTGTTACCATTTGACCTGTGAGCCCACGTAGCCATGGATAACCGGGAAAACGGTTTAAATGGAATTTCCCATTCATAAGCATGCGGCGATTATTAAGCCATTAATGGATTTTGATGGAGACGCACGGTCGTCGCGGAGCCTCGGCGGCTCATCGAACCGGGGTTCCCTCTCGAGTTAATCTTCCGAGCGTGCTCGTGCATAATCACGCGCCAAGGTGACAGGCATCAAAGCGAGGCATCCTGGGAACCCGCGCGCTAATGAAGACGCAGCCTGACAGAGGCGCCGAGGCTGCCGTGCGAGGCGGGGGACAGCGAATGGGACTTAGCGCTGCGCGATTCAAACGCGACCAGTAACAGTAGCAATCAAAGCAAATGCGGGGGGGGGGGGGGGGGGGGGGCAAGTTCTGAATGTGTCTTTTTTTCCACTGCGGCAGGAGAAGGAGAAGAGCACAGATGCGCTATCATTAGCCTCCTTATTGCCCATGCTAATTTGACAGTCTAATCAATTTGTGGCGAAGACAACAAATTAATGTATAAGAAACAAAGGCGTACATCCCCGGGTCCCATCTGTCTGTGTGCATTACGTATATCTGTATATGTGTGTGTGTGTGTGTGTGTGTGTGTGTGTGTGTGTGTGTGTACGTGTGCGAGAGCACGGCGTGTGTGTGTGTGTGTTTTTTTTCTACCCCTACAGCATGTCTGTGGCCATGCCGTTGCGTGCGGAGTCCCACAGTCACCGTGTCTCCGTCTGTACCCCCGGTTCCCATAGCGATGCAGCTTCGCGGGACCCTCTGCCCTCGGGTTCAGGCCCGCCCGCCGCGTGAGGGGGGGGGGCCTCTATAATTAATTTAGCCGCGGAGCCCCGTGGAACGGGACGGAGTCGGCGCGCCGCACGTGGCGATAATCCGCCCGCGATCCGCCGCCGGCCCGCCGCGCATTCCGCCAACGCTGCGGCCGTCGCGCTTTGCATGTTTATACGCTGCTGAATCTAACCACGTCGCGTTCGACGCTATCGACCACAGCCTTAATCCCTTGAACGCGATTCATCCTGGGGACAGCATGTCAATCTTAGCAGTGTTGGATATAAACACAGGGGGAAATACCTTTATTTTGAACTGATCTAGGACTTAAATATATCACCATAGCTCACTCCCAATTACTCCACGCTACAACCTGTAAAAATTCAGAAATGGTATAATGGAGAAACAATCTTTATTTGGCACTGATAGTTGAAGTTCATTCACTTGATGTAAGATACTGTTGTGGATCGTTGCTTGGCACAATACGATCGCCGTCATAAGCGGTAATGTTTCTCTTAGGCCAAAAAAAAAAAATTGTTTGTTTCTGGTTGGTTGTCAGTTAAGGTCATGGGTAGGTAGGGAATTTATTTTATTTTATTTATTTTATTTTTTCCCATGGCGGCGATGGATAGGTAGGGATTTTGTTTCCACGACAACATAGATAGCCTACATGTACTCTACCAGCATGTTTGATATTCATATATCCATCTATTCCTATTAAACAGGTACCTGACATGAGATTTGGCATTTAGTTCTGTACCATTGGCATTGAAGACATCTAAAACAATATTTGATGTAATACCTTTAATAGTATTTATACCATGGCTTGGCTAAATACTCGATTCTGATTGGCTGGAGGGTGGGCATTTATTTCGTTAAACCACCCAGCAATGAAGTAGCGCCGGCAACATTTTAATCACCGTTCTAAATTAATACGCCGTCTACGTTATCTGCTGCCAGCGCCATTAGAGTCGACCCTTTTATGAATGGTATCCATAGCAACACCAACAGCTGATTAATAAAGCCGGCAAATAACGGTAGATCCGCAGATTTGAAAAGTTTGACTTCGCCAAATATCTTAGTTACAACAACTTTAATCTAGCAAAGAAGTTTTGTGGTTAGAGGTGCAGTATTTATTCAGTTTGGAAATATGAACGTAACATAGTAGGCCTTTACCTAATGTAATGTAACGCTGACGTGAGCAACGCTGGTTGCGAATGCGAACAAGTTACTTCACAAAGCACGTTAATCTGTATATTAAAGAAACCGCTTCAGAAACTCTTCTTTTTTTTTTTTTTCCCCCCAAGCTCATGAAATAAATATGGGTCGCACATAAATCGGCAGGGTCGGTCGGCAACCAGAAACAAACGATTATTTTTTTTAGGCCTTACAGATAACAGGCACTATGTGCATATTCATGTGAAAGCGGTGCTTTCCAGTGTAATCCAACACAATACACACAAGAATATCAGTTGTTGCAGCAAATAATTCTACTTTCATAAATGTTGATTTATCATGAAAGAATGTTAGCTAATTTCGAGCATTATATAGACCCTACATATCCTTTACATGTGCATGCACACATATACACCTATACTATTTATAAAGTATTTGTGACCTACAGTTGAAGTCAGAAGTTTACATATACTTAGCTTGAAGTCATTAAAACTAATTTTTAACCACTCAACACAGATTTCATGTTAGCAAACTACAGTGTTGGCAATCTACTTTGTGCATGACACAAGTACTTTTTCCAACAATTGTTTACAGACAGATTATTTCACTTTTAATTCACTATTTCACAATTCCAGTGGGTCAAAGGTTTACATACACTAAGTTGACTTTAAACAGCTTGGAAAATTCCAGAAAATTATGTCATGGCTTTAGAAACTTCTGATAGGCTAATAGACATTATTTGAGTCAATTGGAGGTGTACCTGTGGATGTATTTTAAGGCCTACCTTCAAACTTAGTGCCTCTTTGCTTGACATCATGGGAAAATCAAAAGAAATCAAGAACACAGAAAGAAAATTGTGGACCTCCACAAGTCTGGTTCATCCTTGGGAGCAATTTCCAAACTTCTGAAGTTACCACGTTCGTCTGTACAAACAATAGTACGCAATTATAAACACCATGGGACCACGCAGCTGTCATACCGCTCAGGAAAGAGACCGCGTTCTGTCTCCTAGAGATGAACGTGCTTTGGTGCGAAAAGTGCAACTAAATCCCAGAACAACGGCAAAGGACCTCGTGAAGATGCTGGAGGGAACAGGTACAAAAGTATCTATATCCACAGTAAAGCGAGTCCTACGTATATCAACATAACCTGAAAGGCTGCTCAGCAAAGAAGAAGCCACTACTCCAAAACCGCCATAAAAAAGCCAGACTACAGTTTGCAACTGCACATGATGACAAAGATCTTACTTTTTGGAAAAATGTCCTGTGGTCTGATGAAACAAAAATTTTACTGTTTGACCATAATGACCATTGTTATGTTTGGAGGAAAAATGGTGAGGCTTGCAAGCCGAAGAACACCATCCCAACTGTGAAGCACGGGGGTGGCAGCATCATGTTGTGGGGGTGCTTTGCTGCAGGAGGGACTGGTGCACTTCATAAAATAGATGGCATCATGAGGAAGGAAAATTATGTGGACATATTGAAGCAACATCTCAAGACATCAGCCAGGAAGTTAAAGCTTAGTCGCAAATGGCTCTTCCAAATGGACAATGAACCAAAGCATACTTCCATGGCAAAATTGGCTTAAGGACAACAAAGTCAAGGTATTGGAGTGGCCATCACAAAGTCCTGACCCCAATCCAATCGAAAATTTGTGGGCAGAACTGAAAAAGCGTGTGCGAGCAAGGAGGCCTTCAAACCTGACTCAGTTACACCAGTTCTGTCAGGAGGAATGGGCCAAAATTCCAGCAACTTATTGTGAGAAGCTTGTGGAAGGCTACCCGAAACGTTTGACCCGAGTTAAACAATTTAAAGGCAATGCTACCAAATACTAACAGAGTGTATGTTAACTTCTGACCCACTGGGAATGTGAAATAAAAAGCTGAAATAAATCATTCTCTCTATACTATTATTCTGAAATTTCACATTCTTAAAATAACGTTGTGATCCTAACTGACCTAAGACAGGGAATGTTTACTAGGGTTAAATGTCAGGAATTGTGAAAAACTGAGTTTAAATGGATTAGGCTAAGGTGTATGTAAACTTTCAACTTCAACTGTATACTATTTATAAAGCATTTGTGAGTTCTTTGCCATAACCTCCCATCAGCCGGCCTTCAGCTCCATCGCCTAATGTCTCCTAATACTACCGTATCCCAGCCTGCTTGCAAATGAAACACCATCATTAGCCTCCGTTACTGAAGCAGAGTTACATTATACTCCTTCCTCCCAGGGCCTCTTCACAGATCAGCCCCTGCAAGATATAATATCTTGCATCAAAGGCTTTTGTCAGCAGTTTTTCCTTTTTTTTTTATTAAGGTATCTCTAGCGTTGTTTAGTGAGGACATTTGGGGAGGGGAGGAGGGGTAATGGGGGAGGGGGGGTGCGTAGCGGTACAGCGCCGCGCTCTTAAAAAATGCATAATGGAAAGAAATATACAACCTTAAGCACCCAGGCCTCGTCGCCAAAGTTATTAACATATTCATTGTTGCCTCAGCCAAAATCAAGATTAAGCTGAACTCTCCTATCATTTCTCCTGCTTTCAGCTGTGGAGTTTGAGACCACTTTGCGAAGTTTCCTTGTCCTTGTTAACGCTTTTTTCTTTTGACGGGAGTGGTTTCTTCTGGGAGGCTGTTGTATATATATATTTTTTGTCTTTTTTTGGGGGGGGTCTGGGGGGCTAGGGTAGATCCCACCAATGATTTTGTCTCTTTATTCAACCACTGGAAGGCTCTGCTGAATTCAGAAGTACTGCCATGCCCTGTGTTGTTGACCTTGGTGGCACTTAGTCAAGCATTCATTTTTTTATAGAAAATATGCTTTGTTTTGGTTCCCTCTGTGATTGCTCTTGTTTTTAACAGTTGTCTTTATGTTCCATATACGTCTAAGAATCCATACGAATGTGTGTTGCGTTGGGATTGATCGGCTTGCGGCAGCTGTAATTAGCGTGAGAAGTGGAAGGAGTGCCGCCCGGAGCCTTCGCATGCATCCGCTCCACATCCTGCGAGCATCTCACGGTATGTAGGTCAAGCAGTTTACACTCACCGAGCTGAAGAGGACAATCAATCTCTGCACATTAAATTTATTCTGGCCCATTTATTGCAGACACAGGCGGCGGAGTCTCGTGCATCGGGCGAGTGGAAAGGCGCGGTGCACTTAAGCGACCGGACCGGACGAAAACGCGCTTTCAGACTGAACAGAAGTGACTCAACAGAGCCGCTGTGGCCCCTGTTGGGTGTTTAACCCTTTAGGGTGTAAGGTTAGAAACATGTGATCAGAATGTTCTTAACTGAACATTCTAATGGTGATGTAACAATCACTACTGGTAAATTGAGAGCAATGGAGTTCTAGAACACTGACTTATAATTTTGAAGAACTATTCCAAAAAAACCTACTCTTCAAAGGGTTTAATCCAGGGCCGGCCAACCCCTAATTTGGCACACCTCATTCTACTAATTAGCAGCTCAACTTGATCTCTAGCTGTTAAAAGGTGCTCTTTGTTAGATCTCCAGGAATAGGGTTGGGCAGCCCTGGTTTAACCTGTGGGGCCCGTGGTGGAATGTAGGGGCCCCATTTGGAAGGGCTCCAATTTGCAGCAGGCAGGCCGCATGAAGCACCGGCCAATCTCAGGCGCGGTTTTTTTACGGAGGTCGGTTTTTACGGCACTGCTGGAATCCTTCCTCGGTACAACCACAAATCCCCCACCCCAGACACCTCCCCCCCCCCTCCCCCTCCCCCTCCCCCTCCCCCTCGCTTTAATCTAAGCGATGTTCTTGGAAACCGTCCTAATTAATGACAGGATATTACATCGGAATCAGTTGATAGCGTGGAAATCCGATTACACGCGGATACGTTTATGGTCCTCCTCAATTAAGAGAAGGGGGAGATGAAGCCGCAGCAGAAGATAGCGCAGCGCACATATTTCAGTCCCTTTTAATTAAGGGAATGTGTTTCTTACGCCATCCCGGCGTAATAAGTCACGCGGCGAACACGGGAAGGTATGACAGCTCCGTGCCCTCCGGGCGTTTAACGGAGATTAATGGCGTGTCGGCGCGCGGGCGAGGCGCTAGGAGTCGGGGCGAGCGGTGGAAAAAACGTAATGGGCCAGTGCCTGTTGAACGAGGAGCTGAAGCGGAGAGGAAACCGTTAGCGGCGGGGGGTTTGCGCGAAAGCGTTCGTTTGCTTAGCGGGTTCCCTTGTCTGCGGGCGCGCCGGGGGGAGGCAGAGGGCCGGTGTGACAGCTTGACTTTTACCCAGCATTCCTTTCTATATTTGCTGAAGAAGATCATGTTAAATGCATTAATGCAAGGGCTGGATGGCAATGTCACGACTGGGATTTGAACCGGCGAGGCCGATTCCCTCACCGCTCTCTCCTGCAGTATAGCCTCTGCTCCGTTTGGATCCAAAATGCTGACAGAATATAGCCGTTTTAAATTACATGGCGATTTGTAATTAATATTGCAAATATTCAATTTGTAAAGAAAAAAATCCTCTCAGAGTGCATACACAGGTGGCGTGACACTATAGGGCGTATACGGTGCATCTTCTCTCGCTAATTATGCTGTTGGTTGTTCAGGCACTTGCTGTTTTTATTTGGCTGTTATATCATATAAAGCTCAGTATATTTCCCTGGACAGTAATTATAATGGTTACAAGCCAGACACAAGCTCAAGAGGACTCTCTAATAAATCCACATCCTGATCATTCATTTATCATACAATGTATTATGGGTTCAAGCACTAGAATAATGTAACTAGTAGGTAGTGATTTGTTTGTGGTTACAGTATTCCTAGAATGTGTTTTTAGGTTTACAATGTTTTAAAATGGACATCAGAATATTTTAGGAATTTGGCAAGAATGGTAATCAGAATTACAGTTAGAGCTGAATTGAGATGCTACTACTACTACTACTAATAATAATAATAATAATAATAATAATAATAATAACAACTGAAGGGAAACTACAGTCTACTATCAGTCTAATAAACTCAATGGGCCTCATTTATCATTCATGCGTACGTTCAAATCTGATAGTGTGCGTACGACTATTTTTAGACAATTTCCGGATTTATCAAAATTAACGTGGGTGTACGGTACGTTGAAATTTCACGGCAGCTCTTGACTTAGCGTACGCTTTTTCCAGCGGTGAGGCAGCGGCATTGGATGCAATGAACAGCGAGGGAAGAATATGATAGTATATATAATATATAGTTGTGCAGCCTAAATAATGAAAAAATTACTTTTGTTCCGAGCACTGCGGATGTGATGAACAAAAAGGTTCTCCTGGGAAAACAGGTTATGTGAGCTTATAAATCAGATTCCGCCTTAAAAAATGAGTAGCTGATCATAACGTCCATGGCGTTCCATTTATGAAAATATTAAAAGCCGTTAATGCATCTAGGCAATATTTTAAAATGCACTTGGCCTACGCGTTGCATCTGTAGACGTACGCTGTGTAGCCTAATTGGCAAAAATAATATCTGAATATGTTTTTCACAAGTTGACATTGTTATTAGTTTCACATCACGTGCAGCCTAAATGGAATGAAGCAGAAGCCGGTTAAAATGATTAAATCAGGAAAAAGTCTCTGTATAATGATTTATTGGAGACAGTATATGAAAATAATTACGCATCACCAGTCATGTTGTATGCAAGATGCAAAAATGTAGGCTAACCTTTTTCTATTTTTTTTTCTAAAAATCCGCTCTAGTTTTATTAGCTTAGAAGACCTAGCAAACGACGGGACCCGGCGTTAGAGAAGTCTTGACGAATCAAGTCGCAGTCGCCGTCTTCTATCACTCCTTCCATGGCCACTTTCCCAGTGACACCCCCATCCTCTCTTCTGCAGACGAGAGGTCCGGGATGCCCTTTCCTCTACCCGTACCGACAGAACTTTTTTTGTGAATGGTTATTTTCAGCTGTAGGCTATAGTTCGCAAATCAGATGAAGCATTTTAGCCCTGGTTATCCTCTGCGAGCGGCTTTTGAGCTAGGCTGCACACCACTACTAACGCTCCCAATAAGCACACGTTTATTTTCATGTTAATTCATAAGTATTTAAATTTTACCCTCACAGAATGTTGCCCGCCATGGCCTGTAATACTGGAGAAAACTTCCGTTGGCACGTGCACTTTGAAGGAGGTGTCCTTGCCAAATATGGTAGTAAAATGGGCATGTGAGTATGGTATTTCATAATGATGTGAACGCGCTTCCTAATATACAATCAAGTCTGATTTATCAACCTAGAACACATTTGCACTCAGATCAGTGATTTACACTGATTTACACAAGTTTTGATGAATCACACGTGAGATTTTTGTACGCAAGTTGGTAGGCACAAATATACGCACATTTTTGCGACCATATTGATAAATGAGGCCCATTGTGCTAATCAAATGTTCTTTGGGTATGGACAATAAATTACGCGATTATTATTCCCACAAATGAAATAATACGAATAAATCACAGTTTTGATAAATCTTCAAATGACTGTGAAAAGGGTCATACTGTTATTTCTATTTCTATTTTGATTATCTCTCACTCTCTCTCTCCATATATATATATATATACTGTATATCAGTTTAACTGTATGGCAAAAATACATTTCTCCGGTGTTTTCTCACCTGACTGTTATGGTGTGACTCTCTCTCTCTCTCAGGTTTTCTGAGAATGTACTTTCATGTCCGTTAGTAGATACACAGGGGTTGGGCAATGTGGTATTGGGAGTGGGTAAAGGGAAGGTGCTATACAAGATGTTGGCAAAGGTGATACATGAGAAAAAACTGACTTCTCATACAGACACCCCGTGGAGGGCTTATTTGGGGATGAAGGGTGAGGAAAGACCAGCATGGAGAGCGCTATACAAACCACTGTTAGCCGAGAGGGTTGGGGATCTACAGTGGAGGGTTCTGCACGGGATCATTGCAGTGAATAGCTTTATTTCTGTAATGAACCCGGACGTAGCATACCATTTTCCATTTTGTATGGAGAAGGAAACAATATATGATTGTTTTTCAGGGTATGTCAGACTTAAACCTCTGTTCTCTTTTTTGGAAAGTTTTTTTTAGTTTGGTGAGGGAAATATTCACAAATAAAACTTTTATCCTTGGTTTCCCATATAAACAAAAACAGAGAGTAAAATGGCAGCTCATTAATTTTTATCTTGGGACAGGCGAAAATGGCAGTTTAGACAAGTCGGGAAAAAACGTGATTGGTGGGGGGGTTAGACAAGATGTGGTTGCTGTAGTTAGGGGTATGATTAGGAACAGAGTGATGGTGGAGTGTCGATATTACGAAGCCATGGAGAGCTTGAATGTGTCTCAGAGTGTGTGGTGTTATAAGGCTGCTTTATGTTGTATCTCAGAGTGTGTGGTGTTATAAGGCTGCTTTATGTTGTGTTTCAGAGTGTGTGGTGTTATAAGGGTGCTTTATGTTGTGTCTCAGAGTGTGTGGTGTTATAAGGCTGCTTTATGTTGTGTCTCAGAGTGTGTGGTGTTATAAGGCTGGTTTATGTTGTGTCTCAGAGTGTGTGGTGTTATAAGGCTGCTTTATGTTGTGTCTCAGAGTGTGTGGTGTTATAAGGCTGCTTTATCTTGTGTCTCAGAGTGTGTGGTGTTATAAGGCTGCTTTATGTTGTGTCTCAGAGTGTGTGGTGTTATAAGGCTGCTTTTTGTTGTGTCTCAGAATGTGTGGTGTTATAAGGCTGCTTTATGTTGTGTCTCAGAGTGTGTGGTGTTATAAGGCTGCTTTATGTTGTGTCTCAGAGTGTGTGGTGTTATAAGGCTGCTTTATGTTGTGTCTCAGAGTGTGTGGTGTTATAAGGCTGCTTTATGTTGTGTTTCAGAGTGTGTGGTGTTATAAGGGTGCTTTATGTTGTGTCTCAGAGTGTGTGGTGTTATAAGGCTGCTTTATGTTGTGTTTCAGAGTGTGTGGTGTTATAAGGCTGCTTTATGTTGTGTCTCAGAGTGTGTGGTGTTATAAGGCTGCTTTATGTTGTGTCTCAGAATGTGTGGTGTTATAAGGCTGCTTTATGTTGTGTCTCAGAGTGTGTGGTGTTATAAGGCTGCTTTATGTTGTGTCTCAGAGTGTGTGGTGTTATAAGGCTGCTTTATGTTGTGTCTCAGAGTGTGTGGTGTTATAAGGCTGCTTTATGTTGTGTCTCAGAGTGTGTGGTGTTATAAGGCTGCTTTATGTTGTGTCTCAGAGTGTGTGGTGTTATAAGGCTGCTTTATGTTGTGTCTCAGAGTGTGTGGTGTTATAAGGGTGCTTTATGTTGTGTCTCAGAGTGTGTGGTGTTATAAGGCTGCTTTATGTTGTGTCTCAGAGTGTGTGGTGTTATAAGGCTGCTTTATGTTGTGTCTCAGAGTGTGTGGTGTTATAAGGCTGCTTTATGTTGTGTCTCAGAGTGTGTGGTGTTATAAGGCTGCTTTATGTTGTGTCTCAGAGTGTGTGGTGTTATAAGGCTGCTTTATGTTGTGTCTCAGAGTGTGTGGTGTTATAAGGCTGCTTTATGTTGTGTTTCAGAGTGTGTGGTGTTATAAGGCTGCTTTATGTTGTGTCTCAGAGTGTGTGGTGTTATAAGGGTGCTTTATGTTGTGTCTCAGAGTGTGTGGTGTTATAAGGCTGCTTTATGTTGTGTCTCAGAGTGTGTGGTGTTATAAGGCTGCTTTATGTTGTGTTTCAGAGTGTGTGGTGTTATAAGGCTGCTTTATGTTGTGTCTCAGAGTGTGTGGTGTTATAAGGCTGCTTTATGTTGTGTCTCAGAGTGTGTGGTGTTATAAGGCTGCTTTATGTTGTGTCTCAGAGTGTGTGGTGTTATAAGGCTGCTTTATGTTGTGTCTCAGAGTGTGTGGTGTTATAAGGCTGCTTTATGTTGTGTCTCAGAGTGTGTGGTGTTATAAGGCTGCTTTATGTTGTGTCTCAGAGTGTGTGGTGTTATAAGGCTGCTTTATGTTGTGTCTCAGAGTGTGTGGTGTTATAAGGCTGCTTTATGTTGTGTCTCAGAGTGTGTGGTGTTATAAGGCTGCTTTATGTTGTGTCTCAGAGTGTGTGGTGTTATAAGGCTGCTTTATGTTGTGTCTCAGAGTGTGTGGTGTTATAAGGCTGCTTTATGTTGTGTCTCAGAGTGTGTGGTGTTATAAGGTTGCTTTATGTTGTGTCTCAGAGTGTGTGGTGTTATAAGGCTGCTTTATGTTGTGTCTCAGAGTGTGTGGTGTTATAAGGCTGCTTTATGTTGTGTTTCAGAGTGTGTGGTGTTATAAGGCTGCTTTATGTTGTGTCTCAGAGTGTGTGGTGTTATAAGGCTGCTTTATGTTGTGTTTCAGAGTGTGTGGTGTTATAAGGCTGCTTTATGTTGTGTCTCAGAGTGTGTGGTGTTATAAGGCTGCTTTATGTTGTGTCTCATAGTATGTGGTGTTATAAGGCTGCTTTATGTTCAGTGGAGGAAGGTGAGCTTTGCTTTGCACACGGAATAGGGTGAGCAAATGTAAGTAGTTTTCTTTCTTTGTGACCGATTTTTGTTTTTCATGTGATTTTGTGTATTTGTTCCTTATGTTTTCTGTTATATTTCTTTGGTAATGTCTTTGGTGTGATGAAAGTAGAATAAAAGAGGGTTAAAATTCAAATTCTCTCTCTTTCTCTCTCTGTCTCTGTCTCGCTCTCTTTCTTTTCCCTCTCTGTCCTCGCATATTTTTATTGCTCTTGTGAGTAAATTTTAGGCGTCATTTGAATATGGTGTTGAGATGTAACAATAAAGCTGGTTTTTAAATTCAAAAATTCTCTCTCTCTCTCATTTTTGGCAGCATAAGGAGCCGTGCACTGTGGGAGAACCCCGAACGAGCCGTCCGTTCGTCCTCATTTAGACGAGGCCGTAGATTTTGGTCCCCTGCCACATCTGAAAGTGGCGGTGTGAAGGGTGGCCGCGCGGATGGACGGGTTAACGACCCGCCATTACGGGCCGCCGCAGATTTGTCACGGCCGCCGCCGTCGACGAGGACGGGCACCTCTGGTGTGATTTAGGGCCCCTCGCCGCGCGGCTTGTTCGCGCTCAAGTGGTTCACGAGGCTCCGCCGGCCCTGCTCGGGTTGGACAGCGAGCGTAAAAAAAAAAAAAAAAAAAGGCGGGAAAAAAATAATAAACGCGACATACCGAATCGTTTCGGTTCACCTTCAACTCCTCTGCTTCCCATTCAACCCCTCCTACGTCTTTTTTTCCCTTCTTATCACGGTTGACCCGACGCATCCTTCCCCCTGACCTGTACCGTAGCTTTCTTTTACGGCTGTAATAATATTTTATAGTTTATGCGCTCGCCCTCTGTGGATTGGCCCTGCGAGCTGTGCAGTTCTTAGGAGACCTTGGTTGAGACTGTCTCTCAAGCAAATGTTGGTCTTATACTAACAGAATGAGTCCTTGTCATAACTCATCTGTCTAAATGCTTAAAGCATTTAAAAATCAGATCATCTTCCTTAACTTTGGGGTTATTGGATTTGGACCCAGTCCAGTGTAATTATTGCTGCTGAGTGATTAGTTATGTTCCTATAGTCCTATAGTCCTACATCCTTAATGGTTATATCTCCAAACCTCAGGAGAAGGCTAACACGCCGACCTCTTTGCCCTCTCCGTGCGGTGAGCTGCTGGGCCGGCAGAAATATGTGTGCCTGTTGGCTTTGTTCTCTCAGTCAGGCTCGATACGGACGCTTTCAGAGGCGGATGCCGTGAGAAGTTAACCCCGGAGAGCGGATCCATTACAGTCCTGGCGCGGGAGCGGAAGCCGGGGTGGGGAGCAAAGCGGAGATGGGGGTGGGGAGCGTAGCGGGGATGGGGGTGGGGAGCGAAGCGGGGACGGGGGTGGGGAGCGAAGCAGGGACGGGCTGCTGTGGGGTAGGAGCGTTCGGGCCCAGGGACATGGCGACGGCACGACCCCGCCGTGGCGGGTAAGGGCATCATCTGCAATTCGGCGTGGCGCAACGTGCAGTCAGCAAGGAGCTCTAATGGCGGGTGGCGGAGCTGGGAGATCGGATTGGTTAACTGCGAAGTCGGGGCGCCGGCCAGTCGGGTCCCCCGTCTCTATTACATTGATGCTGTGCTGTTTCTGAATTTGCTAGAGCCCTATCTACTGCGTTCTGTCTCCTGTGTACTGTGTTCTGGCAGACTGTGTACTGTTTACTGCATACTGTTTAGTACATGACTTGCAGTATGCGAAAAATATCCTCCATACTATTTTCCAACCGTACTGTGGAAGTGTCGTAAGACGTCCTGCCCTTGCGAGGCCATGTCACGTGTTGTTTTAGTTGCTGTTGAAGGGAAATATCAGTTAAGCTGTGCCTCAGTTTTAAAGCAAAGCTGCATGTCATATTTATGCAACCAAAATGTTCACTTACTTCTTGAAAAGTAGGCTTCCAAATATACTCAGCAAAACCCCGGAAGTAAGCATATTATCCTGGGATTTTAAAATAAACACTATACATTTAGAGTTTGTCTATTTAATCACTTTCTCATCCAGTGTACTCAACTAGTATGCTCAAAAGTACAGAAGGGCGCTGATTCAGACACCAGATGATTCAGAATCCCATGTTGTTAGTTCCCCACAGTTCCCTTGATCTGATGACATCATGGTTCAGGGTCCCCCCTGAAGCGCAGAGAGGAGAGGGGAGGGGCAGCTGCGGACTGACCTTTGAGTGACGCCTCGCCCAGGGCTGACCCAGCGGAGGGTAATGTCACAGTCACTGCCTTTGTCCACCAATTCTCCCGCTCTGACAGGATTTTCCTGCGCGCCTCATCAAGACTGAGCGCATGTGTCAACTGGCATCATTGGCATTTGGACTGTGAGGAGTTTTCCACCCTGACGGATTGACGGACCTTATCCCAGCATGCCATCTGTCTTAGCGAGCGCATTAAAGTGAGAGTGGAAAAGACACAATGCAAGAAAACACTGATTTAATGAATTGCTGTGCGTGAGTGTGCTCGCGCAAGTGCACTTCATAGCATTGCATTGCACCTTCAAATGCTAACAGGGTAAATGATAGCGGCATTTTAGATTTGTATTTTTCCTGGTTTTCCTCACTTCCTCTGTTATATTTAAGTTACGAACAGCGTAGTCCCTTGGACAGTTTTACCACATGGGGTGCCACATCCAATCCTGCTGTGTTGCGTTTGGAAGCCCTCTTCTTTATTTGCAAAGGAGATCTAGTGATGATGCATTTGTGTGTGTTTTAACGTTTTAGTGTGCAGTGTGCATGCATATAGTGTACGTATGTCTGTGCTAATATTTTGTGTGCACCAGAATGCCAGTGCATTTGCATTTGTGTGCATGAGTGTGTGTGAGTGTGTGTGTGTGTGTCTGTGCATTCAGTTAACCATGGCAGAAAACCCCAGGATCCCTACTTGTGAGAAGGAGTAACTTTCACATTCATTTACACGTCTCCAAGTGAACAAGGGGCAATGAGCCCAGTTTATTATTAAAAAGTAAAAGTGTTTCACGTGGTTCTTTTGGTCAGATGGAGACTATTCGAATATTTGAATTGCTCCCGCCTCATCTCTCTTTTGAGTGTACTGTTTCATCTTTTATTTTTGGTTATCCTGTTATCGAGGGGAACATACAGAGTTGACCATATTATACATTTATACAGATCGGCTCTTACAGAAACAGTACTCTAACAAACTAGGTTAAGTGATAGTATGATAGTAAACATTATGCCATCTTAAATCGAACTTAAAGATTGACTGATGCAGACATATACTTTTTCATGGCAGTTAAAACATTTATATAAATAGGGGATCAATGAGGCAAGATAGCAACTTTTATGCATGGAACTGGCCTGTAGAATTTATCCATTGCTTATAATGGCTGGGTTCTAAATTTTCATTTATCTGGTTTGCGACTGAACCAATGGTCTATAGCATGGATATTCAAATCTGGACCTCGCCTCCAAATCCAACCCTGGTTTTCTTTCTCCCAGGTAATCAACTGAACAATTAGTGCTACTGATTGGCCAGACTGTCTTCACACCTGACTCCCAGGTAAAGGGAGGGTGGAAAACCAGCAGTTCTCTGCCCTCGAGGACCGTGCTTTGAATACCAGGGGGTCTATAGCAATGGTCTTTTCATGGAAGAAATATCTCCGGCCTGTGTTTCACTTTTCCATTAGCCTGGGAGCCAGGCCAACAGTTGCATTAACATAGCTATGTAACATACGTGCCCCGGTACTGTTAGCTTTGCAAAAAGTGTTCATGTTGGTTATTGTTGTTGTTGTTGCTGTTTTCTGCGCTAGCTTGCTAGCGGTATGGGTAAGTTTCTGGGTGACTTGCCAATATGACAAGACTCTCACCCTTCCACAAGTAAAATAAGGCTGAGCACAATTTATAGTCTTTCAAAATATTGTCTACTTACTTTTTTTTTTACAAAGGATTAAATGTGTTTGTTAACTTTTTGCAAACTTATCTGATCATTTTCACCATTCTCCATTTGGTTTGTACCAGAACCTAACTACAATTAATGAGAACATTATAGCAAAGGGCTGTTATTTTTTAAACAGAATCTCTCCCTTCCAAAGGGATATACTTTCATAGTGTAATGTGGTGTCTGAAATACTATAAATATACTTTTATGGTGTGATGTGAAATTTCTTTATAATAACACTCAAAAAGACATCACATCCAGCTTTTCTAATTCAACAATAAGTTTATATTAAGGGTTTTCCTGTGCATCTGCTCTCATAGAACAAAATATTGTTTTAGTGGCTTTGTTTATTTTTTGTTTATGGATTAATAACACAGAATTAATAGATATATTTTCCTGTTTTTTCGAACCTCGGGAAAATGTGGAAATTGTTTTATTTTAGTATTTTGTTCTTATGGAAAAACAACATAATTTCAGAGTCATACCAAGAAGTCTGAAACATTGCCTGATTTACTAAGACCTTTAGCTTGTGTAAAACCATTTAGCACATACAAAACGAATAACATGGCCACTGATTGGGCATGGTATTTGTTTTGCACCAATCACTGGTTGTGTTATTAGTTCTGCGCATGCTAAAGACTTTTGCTAAGGGTCTTAGTAAATCAGGCCCTAAGTCAACATCTCACTGCAATACATCATAAACACATTAACAAGGACAAACATGTTGAGCTAAAAATAATATTTCTTTGTTGTTGGGTTTCACAGGGTATGTGACATTAAAGCAACAACAAAAAAGTTTACAAATAAGGAAAAAAAGCCTATTTGCTTCAGAACTTCAAAAACAAAGTGTGCTGTGCTGTAATTGCACTGGGACTTTTGTATAATGACTTTTTATGGAAGTGCTGTGCCAAGTGCCTGGTCCACGGTTTAATAATGTGATTAAAAACCCCAAAAGGTTTGCCTCTTATTTAATCATTTTATGATTGACAGCTACAAAGGAGTCCGTAATGATAATTGTATGTGTGCCACTTCTACTAGTTCATTCACGTTTTGACAAATATATCTCTGCTTGCTCGCTATAGCAAATGCATGGTGACATTTGACTTTTGCCTCACTAAGAAATGGACAAAATGGTTGCCTGTCCGTAAATTATTGATGGTTGAATTCTTCCAATTATCCTGACAAATTGCTGTCCATTGTTTGTGCATATGATGTATTTATTACTTGAGATAGCTGAAAGTATAAACGCATTTTTATATAATACTAAATGTATTCAGAGGAATTGTATCAATTGTACTGACACCCATATAATGCACTTATGACTGACAGCACTACAGAAAAGGATTTCCATAGCCACAATATATGTGAATCTAAATAAATTTCACAAATTCTTTAACTGGCTCTTTTTTATACCAGAACAGCCAGCCCTCCAAACTCCTTTACACTAGACCTACGTATACCAGCTCAGTGAGATATTGTCATAGTGACGCAAAAACAGCTGAACAAGAAAGGTACACATGGGCTGTGTCCAAATCAACGTCTTTCTATACTATTGAGTATGCTAGTTGAGTACACTGGATGAAAAAGTAGGTGAAATGTTCTCTAAATGTAGTAAACTTAAAATCCCTGATGATATACTTATTTCCGGGTTTTTGCTGATAACAGTATGGAGGATATTTCTTGCATACTGCATGTCACAGTAAGCAGTATACAGTATTCTAGTACACAGTCCACAGGGTGCAGTAGATAGAGCTCTGTTTCACACACAGCCCATGGTCTCATACTCGAGTATTCCGAGGGTTCTGTCTTTATTTGTTCAAACGACAGGGTCAGCCATAGAGAATCACAGTTGGTGCAATTGCACCTGGCCACTGCAATTGCAATCACAGCCCACGTCTCCTGTCAGTCATTTATAACGTGAGTTGTGCAATACCAACTTTAAACTCCCTCCAGGGTATGAACACCTTCCACCGGCATGCGTCCTCTGGCCAATCACAGCGCACCTTATGTCAGTGTCCATCCCGGACGTTTGTAACGCAAGCAGAGCAGTGGTGGACTCGCGGCGACTTCATCTGATCTCCGCCGACATTGCCATCAACCGCCGAGATCTTCCGTCAGCAATATTTCAGTCGACATCCTCCCACAAGCCACTAGCTTTCTTTAGTCAGGCATGTATTATCGTTAGAGATGTCAGTGCGGAGGAGACGGGAAGAGAGGAGACATAAATCAAGCTGACAGCTGCCAAAAACACCTACGCAGAATATTAGAAGAGTGACTGCGTTGAACCCCAACAGTGTTCTCCTACATGGAACCCAGTCCCACTGGTCCAGCGCAGATCTGCTCTCGTTCCAGATGTGCACGGCGGGAAGATTAGGTGTCCTTATATCTCCTCGTATCGGCAGAGCAGAGACGCAGACTGAAATGTTTCATCTCATTATGTCACGGCAATGGTGCGGCTGTTCACATTCACGTTCGACGTGCCAGCGTTTCCAAATGTTTTATGTGTCATTTTTCCCTTCCTCCATTTCCTCATTATGCTAATGCATTCCCCTTAAATGTCCTTTGCGTCATTCTGGGTTTCCTGCTTTAATATGGGCTCTAATACAGTACAGAAAGCAGAACCCGACTGCTTTTATTGTCAAACCGCATCTCTCAGCTCTAAAAACAAAATTGGAGAAACATCAAATGCTGAATTAAAGCAGCAATTTCCAAGCAAACATAGACAACTGAGGAAAAGTATGCTTTTCTACAGTCACATAGCATTAAATAACATGTATTAAAAGCATCAATGTACATATAATGTCAAATAATAATTATAATATACATTATTATTATTATGGACAGGTTTCCATACTTTACTGTGCACTTTATGTAAGCCATACTGTACACCTCACTTCCAACCAGACGGTATGTACAAGTTTTCTTATGGCACATAGTGTTACGATCCTGATACGGGACGAACCCAAGTGCAACGACCAGGAGACAGATTACAGAAAGTGGAACTTTATTAAGCGTTGGGGTGGTCCCAAAGCTGTACACGGGAGCAAAACAGGTTAGTTAGTTAACACAGGATAGCGTCCAACTGAGGACTGCTCCAAGCCGGAGCTGGACTTGAAGAAACACGGAACTGTTCCAAGCCGGAACTGGACTTGAACGGAGGTGTCTAACACACCGGAACTGGACTGGAACTGGACTGGAACTGGACTGGAAACTGGATCGGAACTGGACTGGTAACTGGACCGGAAGGTCCACTCAGGAAACGGGAACGGCACGGAACTTGTTCCAAGCCGGAACTGGACTTGAACGGAGGTGTATAAAACACCGGAACTGGACTGGAACTGGACTGGGAACTGGACTGGAAACTGGACCGGGAGGTCCACTCAGGAAACGGGAACGGCACGGAACTTGTTCCAAGCCGGAACTGGACTTGAACGGAGGTGTATGAAACACCGGACCTGGACTGGAACTGGACTGGAAACTGGACCGGAAGGTCCACTCAGGAACACAGGGGACGGCACGGAACTTGTTCCAAGCCGGAACTGGACTTGAACGGAGGTGTCTAAAACACCGGAACTGGACTGGAACTGGACTGGAAACTGGACTGGAGCTGGACAGGAAACTGGATCGGAACTGGGCTGGAACAGGACTGGAAACTGGACCGGGTAGCTTGAGTAACCGGGCAGAAAGCAGAGGTTAAAGGCAGGGTGTTGTGACAGGACTGTAGCTGGTGAATGCACCGCCGAGTTGGAAGGTGCGGCGTAGCTCGGGCAATACTGGCGTAAGCCGGCTGGCATGCAGAGGTCCTGGTACCGCAACACGAGTACGGGAGGTACGTAACACGGGGAGGACAAACACAGCTGCGGGAAGACTGGAACTGCGGCGTCTGGAGGTTTTGAAGGGAAACAGGTAAATGCATGCAGCCGCGAAAGTTTAGCAGAGATAGCTACCAGTCAGGAAACCAGGCGAACAGGTATGAACCAGCAGGCTCACAAACACTGGACCAGAAACGGGATACGAAACAAACACGGTAGGTTAGTCAACGAACTGGCGCTGAATAGCAGCCAGCCAGGGGTTTAAATGGTGCAGGAAGTGAAGGAGAAAACGAGAAACAGGTGTGATGTTAAATCAGGAGTGATTGCCGAAGCACAGCAGTGAGGAATGTGAGTCACGAGAGGGGCGAGTGATAGGCGGAAGCTAAAGTGGAAAATGAAACCAAAAGTACCCGAGGGAGACGCCCAGTCCACAGCCAGGAGGGAAACACGGACAAGGGATCCAACATGACACGGAAGGAAACAAGGAAAACATGGAAAACGGACAGGACGGGAACGGAACGTTACAGTACCCCCCCCTCAATGTACGCCACCTGGCGTACCCGGAGGCCTGGTCTTGTCAGGGAACTGTTCGTGGAAGTCTTGGATTACTGAATGGTCCAAGATCAGGCTCTTGTGGAGCCACGACCTCTCCTCAGGACCGTACCCCTCCCAGTCGACGAGGTATTGGAAACCCCGGCCCCTGCGGCGGATATCAATAACACGGTTCACCGTGTAGGCCGGGGCGTTGTCAACAACTCGGACGGGAGGAGGCGGGATGGTAGGGGTACTGAGGGGGCTGGAGGAGACAGGCTTAACCTGGGACACATGAAACACAGGGTAAACTTTGAGGGAGGCGGGGAGGGAAAGTTTAACAGACACCGGGTTAACTAGACAAATGATGGGGAAGGGACCAATAAAACGGGGCTGAAGCTTTCTGGATGAAGAGGGAAGGGAGATGTTTGCAGTGGAGAGCCAGACCTGCTGACCGGCCCTATACTGTGGGGCTGCGGTCCTGTGAAGGTCCGCCAGACGTTGGGAGCGGGAATTGGCGTGAAGGAGTGCGGTGCGTGTGAGTCTCCAAATGTTTTTACAACGAAGGACATGGGCCCTAACAGAGGGGACAGCTATCTCGGCCTCCTGGGTCGACAGAAGAGGGGGTTGATAGCCTAAAGCACACTCAAACGGGGATAGGCCAGTAGAGGCACTTTTAAGGGAGTTATGTGCGTACTCGACCCAGGGGAGAAAACGGCTCCAAGAGGCGGGATTGCGCACTGTAACGCACCGCAGGGCGGCCCCCAGGTCCTGGTTCGCCCTCTCTGCCTGACCATTAGACTGGGGATGGAAACCCGAGGAAAGACTAGGAGAGGCACCCAGGGCTGCACAGAACGCCCTCCAAACTCGGGAGGAGAACTGGGGCCCACGGTCTGACACGATGTCAGAGGGGATCCCGTGCAGCCTGACCACGTGTAGCACCAAGAGCTCAGCGGTTTCAAGGGCGGACGGGAGCTTGGGGAGGGGAACAAAGTGAACCGCCTTGGAGAACCGGTCCACTATTGTCAGAATGACGGTGTTACCTTCTGACAACGGCAGACCGGTTACGAAGTCCACACCAATGTGACTCCAAGGACGGCCAGGGACGGGGAGGGAAAGGAGAAGACCGGAGGGAGGCTGGTGGGAAGCCTTGCTCCTGGCGCACACCGAGCAGGCCAGGACGAAGGCACGGGTATCCCCTTTAAGGGTAGGCCACCAGAAACTCCTCCTGACGAGGGCGATAGTTCTGGCGACACCTGGGTGACATGCCAGGCACGAGGCGTGAACCCATTCGAGGACCTGGGAGCGGACGGAATCGGGGACAAAAAGACAGGAGTTAGGGTTATTGCGGGGGTCCGGTTGGGAAGTCTGGGCGGCCTTCACAATGCCCTCAATCTCCCAGGAGACCGCAGCCACCACACAGGAGGCCGGCAAAATGGGCTCCGGATCAGCAGGACTGGAGGGAGGGGAAAAAATGCGGGACAGGGCATCTGCTTTAATATTACGGGAACCAGGGCGGAAAGAAACAGAGAAATTAAAGCGTGCAAAAAATAACGACCATCTAGCCTGACGAGAATTGAGCCTCTTGGCAGATCTTAAATAAATGAGGTTTTGATGGTCGGTAAAAACAAGAAAAGGGGTACCTGCCCCCTCCAGCCAGTGGCGCCACTCCTCAAGAGCCAGTTTTATCGCCAGCAGTTCCCGATCCCCGACATCGTAGTTCCTCTCGGCGGAGGACAGCCTCCGGGAGAAGAATGCGCAGGGATGGAGCTTGCTATCAGAGGCGGACCGTTGAGACAGAATGGCCCCCACGCCGGTGTCGGATGCATCCACCTCAACGACAAACTGCCGAGAAGTGTCAGGGTGAAGGAGGATAGGTGCTGAGGAAAACCGAGCCTTGAGTAGCTCGAAAGCTCGCTGGGCATCGGAATTCCAACAGTAAGGCAGGGCAACGGAAGTGAGTTTAGTCAGGGGAGCAGCAATGGAACTGTAATTGCGAATAAAGCGGCGGTAGAAATTTGCAAACCCCAGGAACTGTTGAAGGTGCTTGCGGGAGGTGGGTTGGGGCCATTCTGTCACCGCCTTGATTTTCACAGGGTCCGCCCGGATACTGCCCTCCTCGATAATGAAGCCGAGGAACGGGACCGTGGAAGCGTGGAAGGAACATTTCTCAGCCTTAACAAACAGCTGATTCTCCAACAGCCGCTGGAGAACCTCTCGAACGTGACGGACATGCTCCTGCGGGGATTGAGAAAAAATTAAAATATCATCGATATAAACAAAAACGCTCCTCCCTAGGAGGTCCCGCAGGACGTCGTTCACCATGCTCTGGAAGACTGCTGGGGCGTTAGTAAGGCCGAAAGGGACCACCAGGTATTCGTAGTGGCCCAACGGGGTATTAAAAGCAGTCTTCCACTCGTCCCCCTCACGGATACGCACCAAGTGATACGCATTCCGGAGGTCGAGCTTGGTGAACGTCACAGCTGGAGAGAGGGCTTCAAAGGCGGTGTTAATGAGGGGAAGAGGGTATTTGTTACGGATGGTGACCTGGTTGAGGCCCCGGTAGTCGATGCAGGGTCGCAGGGAGCCATCCTTCTTCCCAACGAAGAAGAACCCTGCACCGACTGGGGATGAAGAGGGACGGATAATACCCGAAGCGAGGGAGTCGTGGATGTATTCCTCCATGGCTAGTTTCTCCGGTCCAGACAGACTGTAGAGGCGTCCCGATGGCAGTTTAGCTCCAGCCAGTAGGTCAATGGCGCAGTCATACGGCCTGTGAGGAGGTAAGGACAGAGCACGTGATTTAGAAAATACTTGCGCGAGGTCGTGATACTCGCTGGGAACATTCGTTAAATCCGGTATAGGTTGCATGGAACAGGGTTTACTGGGCCCCGGAGGGGGTAGTGCAGAACGGAGACAGCTGGCTAGACAGTGGGCACTCCACGCCAGGATGCGACCGGCTTTCCAGTCAATATGGGGATTGTGGAGGCGAAGCCAGGTCTGACCTAAAACTAGAGCAGATTGTTGGGAGTTAATCAGTAATAGCTGAATGGACTCCCGATGATTGCCAGATAGAATTAACTGGATAGGAACGGTGGAGTGGGTAACTAACCCCAACCTCCTACCGTCCAGAGCTAGAGCTGAAATGGGTGAAGTGAGACGTTCCGTGGGAATGCCGGCCCTCCTGGCGAAGGTGATATCCATGAAGCTGGCGTCAGCTCCGGAGTCAATTAGGGCCGAAGAAGATAGGGTCTTGTCCTTCCAAAGGAGAGTAGCCTTGAACATGAGGCGGTCCTGGGCAGCATGGTTGGGGACGATGGGGCTCGTCAGTACGCCCAGTCTTACTGGCGAGCCCCTTCTTTTGGGCGAATGGGACAGGAGGCGATCTGATGGCCAGGCTTGCCGCAATAGAAACAGGATCTGGTGCGCTGACGGCGCTGACGCTCCTCGGGATTGACCGCAACTCTGCCCAGTTGCATGGGCTCTTCCTCGGACCCGCCCGTAGGCGCCCGAGATCCAGTGATGGAGTGTGAATGAACATTAGAGACGACGGAGGGCGAATGACGCCCGGAACTTCCTCCCCGCTCCCGGGCCCAGATGCGGAGACGATTATCGATGGCTATAGCGAGGCTGATGAGGCTATTAAGGGAGTTGGATTCCTCCCGAGTGGCAAGCTGGTCCTTGAGTTCCTCGCTGAGAGCTTGGCGGAAAGCCCCCTGGAGGGAGGCGTCATTCCATCCTGACTCCGCGGCGAGGGTACGAAACTGAATGGCCATTTCTGCGACACTGCGGTTGCCTTGGCGAACTTGAAGCAGACGCTGGGTAGCGTCACGTCCACAGGTCGGGTGTTCAAACACACGTCGCATCTCTGCCGTAAAGGCTGCGAAGTTGCTGCATAACGGAGCCTGGCTGTCCCAGATGGATGTAGCCCACTCCAGGGCGCTCCCTCCCAGGCTGCTCATAATGAACGCGATCTTGCTGGAGTCAGAGGCGAAGGAGGAGGGCTGCATCCGAAACACTATGTCACATTTAAGTAGAAATTCACGACATCTCCCCAACCCCCCGCGATATAACTCGGGGTGTTGTACACGGGGCTCACGGCTGGAAGTGGGAGCCGGTGCCTCCGGATGGGGTTCGGGAGAGGAAGGAGTAGGGTTGGCTGGAATCCGTAGTAGCGGTTGGTGGAGCGAAAGTTGGGATACTTGCTCCGTGATGCCCCTAACTACTTCCAGCACATCATCCAAACGGCGACCCTGTTGGTCGCTGATCGCAGTTTGGCAGGAGAAGGCGTGGCGAATCTGTTCCAGATCGGCTGGGTCCATATTGTGGGCCAGTTCGTTCTGTTACGATCCTGATACGGGACGAACCCAAGTGCAACGACCAGGAGACAGATTACAGAAAGTGGAACTTTATTAAGCGTTGGGGTGGTCCCAAAGCTGTACACGGGAGCAAAACAGGTTAGTTAGTTAACACAGGATAGCGTCCAACTGAGGACTGCTCCAAGCCGGAGCTGGACTTGAAGAAACACGGAACTGTTCCAAGCCGGAACTGGACTTGAACGGAGGTGTCTAACACACCGGAACTGGACTGGAACTGGACTGGAACTGGACTGGAAACTGGATCGGAACTGGACTGGTAACTGGACCGGAAGGTCCACTCAGGAAACGGGAACGGCACGGAACTTGTTCCAAGCCGGAACTGGACTTGAACGGAGGTGTATAAAACACCGGAACTGGACTGGAACTGGACTGGGAACTGGACTGGAAACTGGACCGGGAGGTCCACTCAGGAAACGGGAACGGCACGGAACTTGTTCCAAGCCGGAACTGGACTTGAACGGAGGTGTATGAAACACCGGACCTGGACTGGAACTGGACTGGAAACTGGACCGGAAGGTCCACTCAGGAACACAGGGGACGGCACGGAACTTGTTCCAAGCCGGAACTGGACTTGAACGGAGGTGTCTAAAACACCGGAACTGGACTGGAACTGGACTGGAAACTGGACTGGAGCTGGACAGGAAACTGGATCGGAACTGGGCTGGAACAGGACTGGAAACTGGACCGGGTAGCTTGAGTAACCGGGCAGAAAGCAGAGGTTAAAGGCAGGGTGTTGTGACAGGACTGTAGCTGGTGAATGCACCGCCGAGTTGGAAGGTGCGGCGTAGCTCGGGCAATACTGGCGTAAGCCGGCTGGCATGCAGAGGTCCTGGTACCGCAACACGAGTACGGGAGGTACGTAACACGGGGAGGACAAACACAGCTGCGGGAAGACTGGAACTGCGGCGTCTGGAGGTTTTGAAGGGAAACAGGTAAATGCATGCAGCCGCGAAAGTTTAGCAGAGATAGCTACCAGTCAGGAAACCAGGCGAACAGGTATGAACCAGCAGGCTCACAAACACTGGACCAGAAACGGGATACGAAACAAACACGGTAGGTTAGTCAACGAACTGGCGCTGAATAGCAGCCAGCCAGGGGTTTAAATGGTGCAGGAAGTGAAGGAGAAAACGAGAAACAGGTGTGATGTTAAATCAGGAGTGATTGCCGAAGCACAGCAGTGAGGAATGTGAGTCACGAGAGGGGCGAGTGATAGGCGGAAGCTAAAGTGGAAAATGAAACCAAAAGTACCCGAGGGAGACGCCCAGTCCACAGCCAGGAGGGAAACACGGACAAGGGATCCAACATGACACGGAAGGAAACAAGGAAAACATGGAAAACGGACAGGACGGGAACGGAACGTTACACATAGGCTTACTTGGACGATTTTCTATATTTACTTTTACTTCCAGTCCTGTATCCTCGCGCCAGTTTTAATCAGCATTTAATCTGACTTTAATGGAGCTATTGAAGTAACATGCAGAGTTGTTCAAGCCTGTCCTGTTGTCACATACCCAGGGGCTAAAAGAGAGCAGCAATGCTTCTCAAGAACAAAGAAGAAGAAACTAATTCACATTAATGCTGTTTATCAAGGGTGACCATGGGTGTGTTTAACATCTGTGATTGTGTAATGAGCCAATTGTAGGCTCTGTCACTCCCCTGGTTGAGGATGTAAATCTAGCCAATCGGCACCATGGACACATTTATTTTGAGGTCAGTTAAGAGCAAACTTAAGTTGATTGAATCAAAGCCCAAGTATGTTTTTGAATTATGTTTGAAGAAACAAAAGCCTTTTATTTTAAAAAGAAAAAAAGAAAATTCTGTTTTACTCTGAAAGCACCACTTGATACTTAATGGCGATTATGGGTAGGGTCTAGGTAAATGTAAGGTTGGTGGTCTAGACAGCTGTCTTTTAGAATATGTTCCAGTGCATACAATTCATATCAGTTCATTTATTCCACTTGTGGAACTGTATTTACTTTTTAGAGTGTTGTGTACTTCACAGAGTGTTTTCAAAAGTGTTTTGTGTTGTGTACTCAATAGAGTGTTTTCAAAAGTGTCAAATGTGCTCTGAAACACAAGCTCTTGAGTAGATATTGCCACAAAATACTGATCTTGGGTCAGATTTCATTTGTAAAAGCTGGAACTGATCCAACTTGCTTCCTGACCATATTTTCTCTTCTGACATCGCAGAAAACACTTTTAGTAAAAAAAAGTACTCATTATTGAATATCGGACAATATTCATAACATCTAATGATGAGGTCATTTCAACAGCTGAGTTGCCACAGTGTATTGGTGACAAATCCAACCCCTCCCCCACCCCCACCCCTTCAAACAAAAAAGAAAAAGAAACAGATAATGGCACTGTCAGAGATTCACTGGGCTGACAACAACCTCCTTAAATGGATAACATATCTACGGGTGACAAAAAAAAAAAAACACCACCACAAAATGCTGTTATCTTACATTAGTTCAATTAGAACTGTAATTAAAGACTTTAATAGTCAAAGAAAACGGGTACAGGTGGTGCGTTTGCTGGGGGCCTCTGTGCCAGATTCACATGGCCTCTTTATCTGATGGTTTTATTGATGCTAATTAGCTCTGAACCTGGATAAGATGTTTTTTCTTTAACTTGAATAAAGTTTCCAAGGAGTACAGCCAACAAGGCCTCCATACGTTTTGTTTACTTGCTATATTTACAAGCTCAGTTCAAGGTCTGTTGATGGTCTGTTGATGATTATTTCTCCTAATCCAGACAGCCATGAACAAGGAAAGAGGACCTACAGCGTTTAAGACTGAAAAAAAGTGAAATTACTGTCTACGACTTCACGGCTTGTTGAAGGTTATATTCAAACTTTCCATATCCGAGCATCAAAGAGTGATACCTTGTGTAAGAATAGATTAGCGGCCCCTTCTGCGGTTTGGGGTTTGATATTCTCGGTGAAGGAAATTAAAGAGAAACTTTACACAGATGAAGTGGGGACTTGGGAATGCATATTTTCATGTAAAAATTCACTGGACATATTACAAAATACTTCGATTATTGCCCTTTCATTAAAACAAAATGAAAAATTTAACCCGCATATGTCTTTGGATTATTCCCTCAAAAAGAAAACTCAAGTTTTTCCATCTTTTATTCTTCTGCTACCAATTATTCTGCTTTCTTATAAATTTTTGTTTCTTATTTTTTTCCGCATTTTCTCCCAATTTGGTATCCAATTGAACCCCTATTCTAATTCAATTCCCCCCGTGTAGCAACTGCAAGAGAATCACCGCTACACAACCCCGTCAGCCGGTAGTAGGAAGGAGGGCGCCACGTCTTCTTCAGGGCGCGACTCCTCGTGCTCCTGACCGTGATTCCAACTCGCCCAGGGGCCGTTCTGTGTGCAGCGATTCCCTCCGAGCCCCTCCCCCCCACCCGGGAGCAGCTGCCAGATCCCAGCACCGGCCGTGCTCGGGGCGCAACTGCACAGACAAAGCCCGCCCTAGCCCGCTGCACCACCGTGGTGGCTCCAATTACTCTACTTTCTAACTGAAGAGCCTTACTGAACCACGGACAAACACAGAGGGCTGCTTCATTGCCTGGCCCAACCCCTCCCTGGTACATTACACAACTACTGCAGGGGTGTCAGCCATACTGCCAATTACCACGACAACTGTCCCCGCCCTTGTACCCCCCCAACCCCCCCCACCATTCCTCCCCGTTTTTAGGCGGATGCCTCGCGGCCACCCGCCCTTTGGGCTTATCCACCCGCGGCACAGCTCGAGCGACGTAATTAAAAGTCAGCCTCACGTCTCGGGGGGGGATACCGTGAGCGACGTCTGAAAATGAAGGCGGCGGAATAACGAGGGGGGTGGCGCCATACGCGGGTACCGTTTTTTAATCGAGGCGCATTCGCAGCTAATTGGAGCTGAGCCAAACGGCTCGGCCAGGAGTCGCACAGAGGCCCGCTGCTCCCTTGCTCCCAGGGACAACAGCCCTCAGTCCACACAGCTCCCGCTGCCTTTCGTTCCATCTTAATTGCCATATTGAGTTATGTTAATATTATTATTTTTTTCGTAGCTGATGATTTGTACACCACTATATGCGGTCTGCCCAGGAACAACAAGAGGCTAATGTAGCAGGATTCTGGGGGCTGGCAGAGGGCATGGGGTTAAAGCCCATTACGCCTAATGAGCCAGCCACACACATGTACAATAAGAAAAGCATTTTATTTTTGTTTGTATTTGGTTAATGAAAGAGATTTTTTTTTTTTTACTCAAGATTCACATACCTCAAAACTTTTCAGTTTCTGCCAAGAGCACAAGAGATGCTGACTAGAAATATTCTTCTCAAGATAATAATAATAATAATAATATCATACCTATGGTGGCATATCTTTGACTTTCTGGGGATACCAGGCAGCCAGTTTGGGGATCAACAGGCGGCCGAGCATGGCGACGAGTCTGTCCCGGATAACCTTGTTCTAGGACGAACAAATTAACGCCGACTTCGCTATTTCAACTCGTGACTTTTGTCGTCGCATTGCCACGAAGCAGAGAAGGACGACGTTCCCAAACAAATGTCCCGTGCCCTGCGTGTCACTGTGATTTAGTCAGTAAGGGGGTGTAACGGTCTTGAGTCACACAGACCCGGGGCTTAAGGAGGACGTTGTTCATAGCTCCACGGGCTGAGCCTGCGGTGTGGAACCTCCCGGTTAGGCATCGCGTCGGCGGCGGTGTATGCGCCCGCATCTTCATTAATGCAATTAGCTCAATCTGCTCAGAGACAAGTGCTGGGGCAGACATGGAGCCCTCAGCTGCATAGAGCCGCTTAACCCGTATACGGTGGATGTGAGCGATATACGTGTCTTTATCAGTGACTTGGCCTTGTGAATGATGAGATTGCAGCTCCTGTGGGCGAATACACAACGCACATTTATTGTGGAGGAACGCATAATCGTTCAGGTCGTATTCATGTGTGTATACTATCGCATTCCTTTTTTTAGATGCAGACGATGTGAAAGGCGGCCTGGATTTCCATTGTGACATACTGTAGAGGCAAGGTGCCGTAGAGGAGAATGTATGAGAAAATGTGTCTGGGGTTTGTTAGCGGACAGGTCACAAGCTACAGGCAGCTCCAGGGTTATACGTCTGCCGCAGCACCTTTTTGATGTTGGCGCAGTTAAATTTCCCCTAGTTGGAGCCGCCCCCCTGAACGGCTGTCGCGTAGATTCCATCTGACTTGGGGACTCGGCTGATGGCAGTGCCCGACCAAGGTTGTCATTCAATAGGCAAACACGCAATTAGTTCTGGCACGCGAAAAGAACCACTTAATGCCACATCCACTGGCATGGATCAAGCCCTTACCGGGAGGCATGTCAAAAGTGCCGCAGGAAGTTGGCAGGCTGGAACCCGAGCTGTTTCCTTCACAAACACAACCGGGCCTTTTACGCAACTGTAATTACAAGAAAAAAACAAACCAAAAGTTATTTCTCCCTCTATCTAGATTTATTTTCTTCCCGCTTAACACGTATTCAGGCTACCACAGAATTTATCAGAACGTTTGAATAATGGACACCAGCATCTTTCCAATTACGTATTTGTTTATGAAAATGGATTTTGGCACCTTAATTACGAGTAAATTAAATTCTTTTGACGCAGATAATTTATGGAAATGTATTTATACAGTGCAAGTTCATTCCCACATGTAGTTTTTTATTTATTTTCAGAAAACCTTCCTGCAGGCAGCTGCATGATTGGAAAACTTTTTAAAAACCTATTTGACGAAATCCAATAGAACAGAAAGCTTCAGAAATTCGGATTCTCTAATACTTCCTATAAACCCTTTATAGCGTTGAGTTGCGAAGGAACTCCATCACGGGCCTTTGTTTATTTACTTATAAATGCTTTTGAGAGCTTTGTTTAAAATAAAAAGAAAAAAAACTTGATGAATCCAAAAATAACACATGTTTTATTCAGTATTTTTATTTTTTTCTTTTGAAGTGAATTTTCTCTTGCAATTTCTGTATGCCAATGGTTTAAATTTAGTAAGGGGTTCATTATAAAAGCAGCCTAATTTTACATTCATATTTCTGAATAAAAAGAAATTAAAATTAAAATTGCACCCGGGGAAGTCCCCAGAGAATGTTATCCCCCAGGGAAAAGGTCTGATTGGACATGATGAATCAACCTTTTGTAGGCCATATATTTTCTGTGCTCCAAGAACATAGTCTGAGGATACTTCCCACATTTGTTTAGAGGAAAAGGCTGTTGAAACAGTACTGTTCTCACTATTTCACTTGCTGATTGGCTGACTTCAATTTATTTCTCATGCTCAGTAAAATGTTCAGTGTTAATTATATGAGCAAAAGTTGGATTAAGTATCAAATCGAATCAATATTTATTTATATAGCGCATTTCACAACTAGTTGTCACAATATGCGTCACAGAAAAACCAGGCCTAAACCCCCACAAAAGCAAGCCTAAGGAAACTTTATTAGAGTTGATTAGAGTTAATTTAGCACTAAGCATTTTACTGTGTAGTATGTTTTAAATACACAGTTGAGTAAGAGCGCAGCATTGTTTTACAACCCAGTGTTCGAAAGTCCAGAGCACGGCCTAGTTTTTGTTGAATGAGACGTTTTATATTCAATTCTCTAGAAATAAATGCAGAATCAAGTACTTAATGACATATCTGTACACTGACTTCTATTTCAGATAACATAACAGTTGTATGTGTGACCCATTCATTTCAGCATAGCAAGCCCCCTAAAATAAAGACTTTTAGATTATAATTATAATATATATTTTTTGTTTTTCCCCCCGCAGCCTTAGAAAACTATATTTTCTCATAAACTATTAGAAGATTATGTAACATATACAATAAAATTGGGTTCTTGATTTCACCTTTATTCCAGTTATTTATGAATACAATTATCTTACCTTTTACATATAAGTCCCTGCATGCTGTAAGAATATGTTTGACAAAGGATACTGTACTCTGAAGATGAGTCGGGAAGCAAGAAAAGTACATCGCTCCGTTGGACAATAACATTGCTCATATTTTCAGACACCCTGTGGTGCTGACAGTATGTATCAGTTAACGACTGCAATGACAATGTGGATGCATCTGCTGTTCCATGTCTTCATAGCAAAACACAATCGGGAAGAGCACGCGATATTTGGATAAATGAAGTGTTCATGAGTCAATATTCTCTTCATTATGACTCTTCGACTGCGAAAGATCAATTTCCCTCATCATTCGGCTCGCGGGAAAGAAAAAAAATGGGAGCACATCAGCGTTTGTACAGCGAAGGCTGCAGGCGCGGTGCTCCCGCTCTCCTGGCATAGGCTGGAAGCAGTCATATCCTTCGAAGTAAGATCAATGTCAGTTGTTACTTAATGTTAATCTGGGGTCCTCTTCACCGCGTCACCCCCTGCTGAAGCATTTCTTTCCTATGGAGAGGAGTGTCTTCCAAAATGGCGCTGCCCCTGTACTCGGAGCGCGGGTAGTTGCCCAAAGAATTGAGGATCAAGGCACTGATGTTATTGATGCCGTCGCCTTCTCAATCCCCAGACTGGAACACAATAGAGCAAGGATGCTCAGATCTGTCCCACGAGGCCAGTAGCGCTGCTGGTTTTTATACCTGATAGTTCATTGATTGGTTAATGCCAACGATTGGCCAGAGATTTAACTCACCTGAGGTGCGTTCAAATTCAGCGAACAGAGCCGAAACGTGCGCGGCAAACATGTCTTCTTTGAACGGTTAAATTTGAACGGCTTTTTAAGAACGTTCCAAATTGTTCACACTACCCGGTATCTTCAATTGAAATCTCCATCTGGGAACACGTTTCCCTCGGTCCGGCGTCCATTTTTGCTCGCCGCGAAACGTTTGCAAACACAGGCGAACGGTCTGAAAAGGTAACGGAAAAAAGTTTGAAATAGTTTGCAGACGTTCGCCTTGTTCGCTGAATTTGAACGCACCTCAGGTGTCCCAGGTTTAAATCATTCCCTGATGAGAGGGGAATAATGAAAACCAGCATTACTACTGGCCTCGATGGCCATTTGAGTATCCCCGCTGTAGAGCATTCATAGGATATTGTGTTACGGCTCCCCGTGACAGCAGTCCTACACAATGGCAAATGCTCGCAGGCCCTATTCAGAGTACACACAGGTGTTATTAGCCCACCAGCCCCAAAAAGTAACTACATTTTTGCTTATTTTTTTTTCTTCTGTGCTGAAAGTGAAAGCTTATGAAGATTACGGTGCACATTACATTTAAGAATATTGCATACATTTACGAGTGAAAATAACATTAAGAACGAATCTGATTAATATGGATGCCGTTTCATAAACCCCTGAGCACAAGGAGTGTCAATTCCTGACCCTGTTCTCCCAAAATGACATTTAAATGAAATAAGAATGGATGAAATTGGAATGAAAATTGGAAATTTTGATCTCTACGGATCTTCATCAGGATACATGACACAATTACCAGCAGAAATAAGATGTGCAAATTGTCACATGATGCAATTCTATTCTAATGATGTGGGAAATGATTAGTACCAATCAGCCCAAGACAGAAAATGACAATTAATTAACAATTAACCAAAGTTTCAATTAAAATTACATTCAGTGAATCCATTAAAGTATCTGTAACCACAGCTTCGCTATTTATTTCTGAAATGAGAGAACACAGAAAAGGATAGAATACATGTTTCCTCTGACAGAATCCGCCATTATACAAGCACAGAAAATAGCCTTCAAATTGAAGGTCAGATATAATTCAAATTACACATTCTGAGGCCCCTATATCCTCTAAGCTCTCTTTCTCTCTCTCTACCTCTCTATATCTCTTTCTATATATATCTCTCTATCTCTCTCTCTCTCTCTCTCTCTCTGTCACACACACGCATGTACACACACTCTTTCACAGCACAATTGCTCTTGCTAAATAGTGGTCAGATTAGACTGGCAAAGAGACAAATTGAGCTGAATCAAAAGAGCTGCAAGCTGTGAACATAAGCGCTGCATTTTGCATTAAGGACTTTAGTATGGACATGCCCGCATCCACCCTACACTAAGGGCATGTTTAAGGACTTTAGTATGGACATGCCCACATCTACCCTACACTAAGGGCATGTTTAAGGCCTTTAGTATGGACATGCCCGCATCCACCCTACACTAAGGGCATGTTTAAGGACTTTAGTATGGACACGCCCACATCCACCCTACACTAAGGGCATGTTTAAGGACTTTAGTATGGACATGCCCACATCCACCCTACACTAAGGGCATGTTTAAGGACTTTAGTATGGACACGCCCGCATCCACCCTACACTAAGGGCATGTTTAAGGACTTTAGTATGGACACGCCCACATCCACCCTACACTAAGGGCATGTTTAAGGACTTTAGTATGGACACGCCCACATCCACCCTACACTAAGGGCATGTTTAAGGACTTTAGTATGGACACGCCCGCATCCACCCTACACTAAGGGCATATTTAAGGGCTTTAGTATGGACACGCCCACATCCACCCTACACTAAGGGCATATTTAAGGGCTTTAGTATGGACACGCCCACATCCACCCTACACTAAGGGCATGTTTAAGGACTTTAGTATGGACATGCCCACATCCACCCTACACTAAGGGCATGTTTAAGGACTTTAGTATGGACATGCCCACATCCACCCTACACTAAAGGCATGTTTAAGGACTTTAGTATGGACACGCCCGCATCCACCCTACACTAAGGGCATGTTTAAGGCCTTTAGTATGGACATGCCCACATCCACCCTACACTAAAGGCATGTTTAAGGACTTTAGTATGGACACGCCCGCATCCACCCTACACTAAGGGCATGTTTAAGGCCTTTAGTATGGACATGCCCACATCCACCCTACACTAAGGGCATGTTTAAGGACTTTAGTATGGACATGCCCACATCCACCCTACACTAAGGGCATGTTTAAGGACTTTAGTATGGACATGCCCGCATTCACCCTACACTAAGGGCATGTTTAAGGACTTTAGTATGGACATGCCCACATCCACCCTACACTAAGGGCATGTTTAAGGACTTTAGTATGGACACGCCCACATCCACCCTACACTAAGGGCATGTTTAAGGCCTTTAGTATGGACACGCCCGCATCCACCCTACACTAAGGGCATGTTTAAGGCCTTTAGTATGGACACACCCGCATCCACCCTACACTAAGGGCATGTTTAAGGCCTTTAGTATGGACACGCCCGCATCCACCCTACACTAAGGGCATGTTTAAGGACTTTAGTATGGACATGCCCGCATCCACCCTACACTAAGGGCATGTTTAAGGACTTTAGTATGGACATGCCCGCATCCACCCTACACTAAGGGCATGTTTAAGGACTTTAGTATGGACATGCCCGCATCCACCCTACACTAAGGGCATGTTTAAGGCCTTTAGTATGGACACGCCCGCATCCACCCTACACTAAGGGCATGTTTAAGGACTTTAGTATGGACATGCCCGCATTCACCCTACACTAAGGGCATGTTTAAGGACTTTAGTATGGACATGCCCACATCCACCCTACACTAAGGGCATGTTTAAGGACTTTAGTATGTTCATGCCCACATCCACCCTACACTAAGGGCATGTTTAAGGACTTTAGTATGGACATGCCCACATCCACCCTACACTAAGGGCATGTTTAAGGACTTTAGTATGTTCATGCCCACATCCACCCTACACTAAGGGCATGTTTAAGGACTTTAGTATGGACACGCCCACATCCACCCTACACTAAGGGCATGTTTAAGGACTTTAGTATGGACACGCCCGCATCCACCCTACACTAAGGGCATGTTTAAGGACTTTAGTATGGACATGCCCGCATCCGCCCTACACTAAGGGCATGTTTAAGGACTTTAGTATGGACACGCCCGCATCCACCCTACACTAAGGGCATGTTTAAGGACTTTAGTATGGACACGCCCACATCCACCCTACACTAAGGGCATGTTTAAGGACTTTAGTATGGACACGCCCGCATCCACCCTACACTAAGGGCATGTTTAAGGACTTTAGTATGGACACGCCCGCATCCACCCTACACTAAGGGCATGTTTAAGGCCTTTAGTATGGACACGCCCGCATCCACCCTACACTAAGGGCATGTTTAAGGACTTTAGTATGGACACGCCCGCATCCACCCTACACTAAGGGCATGTTTAAGGACTTTAGTATGGACACGCCCACATCCACCCTACACTAAGGGCATGTTTAAGGACTTTAGTATGGACACGCCCACATCCACCCTACACTAAGGGCATGTTTAAGGACTTTAGTATGGACACGCCCGCATCCACCCTACACTAAGGGCATGTTTAAGGCCTTTAGTATGGACACGCCCACATCCACCCTACACTAAGGGCATGTTTAAGGACTTTAGTATGGACACGCCCACATCCACCCTACACTAAGGGCATGTTTAAGGACTTTAGTATGGACACGCCCGCATCCACCCTACACTAAGGGCATGTTTAAGGCCTTTAGTATGGACACGCCCGCATCCACCCTACACTAAGGGCATGTTTAAGGACTTTAGTATGGACACGCCCGCATCCACCCTACACTAAGGGCATGTTTAAGGACTTTAGTATGGACACGCCCACATCCACCCTACACTAAGGGCATGTTTAAGGACTTTAGTATGGACACGCCCACATCCACCCTACACTAAGGGCATGTTTAAGGACTTTAGTATGGACACGCCCGCATCCACCTTACACTAAGGGCATGTTTAGGTTTTGTATGATCTCTGGTATAAGGCCTTTTAATCCCATTAAAAAGCCAGCTAATACAAAGAGTCTGCTCTGGCTGTCCACGGGTAAAACCTTTATTACATTACCTTAAAGAAGACATGCCATTCTCCCGTTTTAAACTGCGCCATTTATCTACATTTCGCCACTAATTGATGCTCTGCGATTCCTATAAATGCGTTTTAAAGCCTTCGCACATCGGCAAGTCTGTTTTTCTTCTCCAAATTGAAACATATGAGGTGCCATTTTGGACAAAAAGTGATGGGAAAATGTTCCACACACCAGAAAATGCAAATTTTTCCTGTACATGTGCTGAAAGTGTGTTAATTCATGATTTATGAATTATCAATGAAGTATAACTATTTCTAGTTCTGGTCTATGAATGCATCTTGCACAATCATGTGTAAAATGTCCACTTTCATTTCCACAATGAAGGCCTTTGTCCCCTCCCTTAAAAATACATTCCTTAAATAATATACAGTGGTATTTTTAACGTGGTAAAAAAAAAAGTGGCAACAACCCTTAATCAACATTGTATGATACAGTATCTTATTTTGATCTCTTTGGAATTCTACTTTAAGATAGCTATCTACACACTCAAACCCAGGCCGACTGACCTTTTCACTCTGTTTTATCCCCCAAACCTGGACACCCCCACCCCGCCCCCGGACTATGATTGGCCAGATGATTACACTTAATTTAGGCATGAATCTGCCGTGGTATTTTGACAAAATCAAAGACAGTCCACTCTGCAGTTCAACAAATACAATGACGAGAATCTCTTTGAATTATGTCACGTTCCAAGTTGCACACAATGGTCACTGTGTGAAATGCAAGGGACACGTCAGTTACATTCCCCTGTGTGTATTACATTTAATTGTGGCACGAAAACGGCACACCGGCGTTGAAAACAATACACCCCATTGCACTTCAGTAGAAGTATTTTAGACAGAACATGTAATGGAATGCAATAAAATATCGTTTTGTTTTTAATTATGTCATCATAAATGCACATCATTATGTAAAAGAAAGTGCAGATACTGTATGTATTACAGTTCACTGTGTGTCACTATAGTGATTGCATTTAATAAAGTCACTGAAAATCTTCCTTATATTTTGACCGCACAGGTCTAGAAAATATCAGGTATTTCATGTGTATCTCAGACATCATACCAATGATGGAGATGACAGGTGCCTTGTAGACATTTTTAGAATGCTGTTGAAACATTGAAATGAAGAGGCTGAGCTTCAAACAGCATCAAAGTTAATAGATACAATAAGAAAAGAATGCGTATCAAAATGGAGACCCGCCAACTTGACTTAACAGATGTTTCAAAACACCTTCAAAACTTTGCAATTTGAATAATGCTTTCAAAGTTACGTTTTATATTCATGAGACGTTACACCTGCCAATGATTAATTAATGCAATTAACACACGGCATATCGCAATATCGGACCAGCATATCCGGGTTACCATTCATGACTTACATATTGCTTCATTACGTATGTATAGATTGACATTTGCAGTCCCTAAAGGCCAGTGTAGCCATGTTCCTTCAAAGAGAAACAGAAATTGCATTTGAAAAAAAAGAAAGGCTTTCCTTATTCCGGGATCTTCACACACGCAGGATCAGGACCCTATCAGTCCCGAGCACATATCTATATTCATGTGCGATGTATCGGCTGATTAGTGATTCAGGTCTATACTGTGATTAACATTTCTCATCAGGGTCTAACACTTTGGTGCCAGTAAATGCATCTGGTTTTCCCTTTGTGTGGACTGAGTAGAAGTGTTAAATCAAACTGTCCAGCTATGATAAGGTCACAGATTCATTTTCCGGGGCAGGGAAGAGTAAACAGTAATTAAGGGCTCGTTCGCGCCCTCCGCGACACGCAAGGCCTCTGGGGGAAGATGTTGCGTTACACCCCCCCCCCCCCCCCCCCTGGAGGGATCCCAGCCATTTTTAATTTCCGAATTAAATAAAAAAAAGAAAAAAAAAGAGCTCATTAGAATCTGTGACTTCAAACACTAACTGTGAGCTTTGAAGACTTCCAGCTCATGCAGTATCCAAATTAAAGAGGAATATGCGTGTGTGCGTGTGAGTGTGTGCGTGCGTGTGTGTGCGTGAGTGTGCACGTGCGTGTGTGTGCGTGAGTGTGTGCGTGCGTGTGTGTGCGTGAGTGTGTACGTGCGTGTGTGTAATTAGTTACCGTGTAGGTGAGGTACGTCTCAGGGAAAGACGTGAGAGGGAACGCTTTATTCCTCTCCCAGATTTTCAGTCACCATGACAGCCCCTGAAACAGACGGAATTACTCTAATTATCTGGTAGAGAAAACAAAGAAAACAGCACAGCAAATTGGTCAATAACCATGAAAAGGATACACACTCCTTCATTGGGAAGATGCATTTTGTTATTTCTGTGAAGCAGAGACAGAATCAAAGTCCTTTAATTTAGAAGAAAATCAGCTCATATACTGTCAACATGCCCATTTTGTTGGCAGTGTAGTGAACTGAATAAGTGATTGAGGACTGTTCTTATAACTCAGGTTCAAATGGCAGGTAAGGTGCTGGTGTTGTCCCCTTGAGGGAGGAACAGAACCTGAGTCGTGTCAGTAAATATCCAGACGTAATAAAGGATTAAAGGATAACGTGTCAGCTCTGCAAGCTCCTCGAGATAAGGGCATCTGCAAAGAAAATACATTTAAGAAAATAAGTAAATAAAAGTTTGTGAATCAAACGCCCAAATCCACAGCTGAATACAATATCATGTTCATGCCAAGAATGGCTAATGCCCCAACTTAGATTAGAAAACAGAACACTGCTTCCTGTTCTGAACACTGTTTCCTGTTCTAGACACTGATTCCTGTTCTGAACACTGATTCCTCTTCTGAACACTGTTTCCTGTTCTGAACACTGATTCCTGTGCTGAACACTGTTTCCTGTTCTGAACACTGATTCCTCTTCTGGACACTGCTTCCTGTTCTGAACACTGATTCCTCTTCTGAACACTGATTCCTCTTCTGAACACTGATTCCTCTTCTGAACACTGATTCCTCTTCTGCACACTGATTCCTGTTCTGAACACTGATTCCTGTGCTGAACACTGATTCCTGTTCTGAACACTGTTTCCTGTTCTGAACACTGTTTCCAGTTAGGACACCTCACTTCTGCTCTTATGTTTTGAACAGCACATCATTAATTACTTCTTCATTCTTCACATTGCTTCTTAAATTATGCAAATCTGGCTGTGAAAACAGCCAGTTCCACCCAGTTGCGTTTTCTTTGTGCCAAACGGCTGAAATTACATGGAGCAGCGCCTGGTTAATACTTGGGCTGCAGACAATGACATCATTGATGGAAGCAATTTTGGGAAGCCAGTGAGGAACTGCCTTCTCTTTGGCCCTGAAAAATACTCCGCTGCGTTGAAGCCAGCGGGAGCTCGGTGCTGTAGGACATGCCATCTGTGGAAGGAGCGGTTAACCCTTTGAAGAGTAGGGTTTTTTGGAATGTTTTCCTCTTTTTCCTTTTAATTCTAATTCGGTTTTCTAGAACTCCGTTGCTTTCAGTAGTGATTGTTACATCAGCATTAGAATGTTCGGTTAAGAACATTCTAATCACGTATTTGTGATCTTACACCTTAAAGCATTTGAGCTCCTCAAACAGTGTGTGTGGCTCTCACAGCACGTGCAAAGAGTAGCGTTGCAGAGGAGGCAAGGTGTTACAAGCAGGAGGAAAAACCCACTTCCACAGACACCAGCATTGACCTATTTGTCTCAGTTAAAATCCTCTAAATAGTTTGTTTGCTGTGGATGTGAGTTACTGAATTGCAATAAGACAACAATGAATAGGCAGGCCTAATTTATTCATTTAGTTACTGTGGCTGCCACGCTAACTTTATCACAGTGAAAAGTAGAAGTAAAGGGAATGGATTTGTGGTCATGATTCCTTGCTGGATGTCCTCTTTTGGCCATGATACAGGAGATTATTAAGGATCATTTTAAGAGACAATAACTACTGATAATAACTACCGCCGAGTCAATTATCAGATGACAAAGGATAAATAAGACAGCATCTGCTATGCTAATGCATCTGTCCACGGCATCAGTATTGATGGGTGTTAGCGGGTAGCAGTGTAGCGCGCAGGTTAGGGGGCTGGGCTCATAACTCAGGTTGCAGGTTCAAACCCCAGTGGGACACTGCTGTTATACTCCAGACTAAACAATGCAACCTGAATAACAACAATGGATATCCACCGTTATAAATTAATTGTATGTAAGATGTGTATGGTGCTATAAATTAATTGTATGTAAGATGTGTATGGTGCTATAAATTAATTGTATGTAAGATGTGTATGGTGCTATAAATTAATTGTATGTAAGATGTGTATGGTGCTATAAATTAATTGTATGTAAGATGTGTATGGTGCTATAAATTAATTGTATGTAAGATGTGTATGGTGCTATAAATTAATTGTATGTAAGATGTGTATGGTGCTATAAATTAATTGTATGTAAGATGTGTATGGTGCTATAAATTAATTGTATGTAAGATGTGTATGGTGCTATAAATTAATTGTATGTAAGATGTATGGTGCTGTGTATGAAAGGCATCTACTGAGTATCCCAAAAATTGTTAATGCTTCATATGTGACGTCTACGTGTGCGGTTTTGTGATTTAAACACAATTAGTCATAACCGAGCGATGTTTATTTTTTTTACACGACAATGCATTGCTGCCATTGCCCTTATCCAGAGCCACTGTGATACTCGAGCAGTGCATGCTCTTAGAGATACTCAGGTAATCGATTAAACAAACCGATTTCCTCAAATAGATGCTATAAGTCAATTAATTGCGTGTAACGGTTTTTTTCCCCCCCATGTATATGAATGTGTATGTCTGTACATTATACTGTTCTGTAAAACGTTTGGAAAATGAACGCCTCTGGCCAGGCAGTATCCTGGAGCAGCAACACCCCCCTCCCCCCCTTCTTCTTTTCGCATTTCGCCATAATTATCATCTCCTTTTAGGGAATCGGAAAGCAGAGCACCCCCACCCTCAGGTTCTCTGAGTGACTGAACTTCCGCTGGGGCCGGTTCATTAACACTGCAGTTAGAGAAGAAGACCCGCGATAGACCTGCCGTGCGGCCGTGCCGCCGTAATGAAGACCCCCGGCTAGGCCAGACAGAGGGCGAGGGCGAGCTTCGTCTGAACAGTGCCCAGCTCCTCTCGCTCGCCGCGGATGTTAATCAGTGCCAATCACAGCAGCCGCTAATATCCCCCATGAACCCTCATTACGTGACCGCGCTCCGGCTTCTGCGCGCAGACAGCTCGCCAACTGTGCAGAAAGAGGCGGGAATTAGCTGGGCGGGGTGGGGCTTGATTACAACTTCGTCGAATGACTAACTCTACGGCGAGAGGGGAGGCGAGAAACTTCCATAGGCTGTCTTTTAGTTCACAGCACTGGAGGTGCCACTTTGTCATTATTTATTCATCAAAAAAAATAAGCCAACACATAGTAGTAGTAGTAGCAGTAATAGTTGTAGTAATAGTAGTAGCAGTAGTAGTAGTAGTAGTAGTAGTAGTAGTAGCAGTAATAGTTGTAGTAATAGTAGTAGCAGTAGTAGTAGTAGTAATAGTAGTAGTAGTTGTTGTAGCAGTAGTAGTAGTAGTATCCTTATTATACAAAATTAGTGAAATGCACTATGCAAAATAAATGAAACATAACGAAATTGAATTGGATGTAGGAAGTAATTCTCAAAAACATATAATGCACAGTAGAACATTGTACAGGTTTGTCGCACTAATTCCAGAGGTAAACCCCGTTGCTTTGAGGTTTTATTTTGGCTCTGTTTAATCTGTTTTTGTCTATTTTCCAAACTGTGTTTTTGCCTTCAATACAGGGCCCTAGGCATTTTCAGGTTAAGTTTGATGACACATATTCAAAAAGCCATTCTGGTTCAACAAATATTCTTATAAACATGCTTATAAGAATATCTTTTTTATTTTTCATAACCGACATTCTTTACGAGAGTCAGTCTGACAGCTGCCTTAGATCTTAAGAATTCAGCTAAAACAAAGGTGGGCCTTTCCAAACAGTTGAAAACATCTGAAGAAATAATAAAATGAAAAAAGATGCTTTTTTAGTAGGCTATTTATGACAGAGCAAACTATAAATACAATGAATCCCTCAAACAGTGAGTTTTTAGAACTGGTAGTTTTGTAAAGCTAGTCACTCCAAGCTAGAGCACCAATGACAAACAGCCTATTTCAAGACACAGCAACCAGCTACAGGGCATATATTATTCAAAGCTCTATATTAAACCGGTGGTGAAAGCAAGCGGTAAAGTCTGTGGTTATATCAGAGCTCAGAGAGAAGCAGGATTCCTCTTTTTCATCCACATTTAAAAATTTAAATTCCTTTAACATTTCCGAAAAGTAGAATACTTGATTATAACCTATCTGGAAAAAAAATTGATAATCAATTTATCTCCTGTGGTGATGTTTTCTAGTTGTGATATAAGGTAAGTGCTCACACTCCTCGGCAATTATTATTTTTTTTTTTTACATTACATTACATTACAATGAAAAACAATGAGTGCAGTTCTAATGTGCAACCAGGGGTCGATTTGAAAGGGGGTGCAAGGAGATGCCATCCCCCCAAAACCACCCCCTTTGTAAAACTGCCATCACCACTTTCCACCCCCCTTGTTTTAATGGTTTTCTGTGACATCACAGACCCCGCCATTATACAAATCGACCAGTGCTTGCAACAATCAAATTACCCCCATTTGATAGTCCCCACTGAGGACTTCTGATTGGTCGGCCTTCCCTTCCATCTACTCGGGTTTGAAGCCAAAGTCTGTGGGGAGCAGACTTAGGGATGTGACTGCAAGCAAAAATATCCATATAAAATATTTAGCGGGAAAATGTGCCATCGTTTGTTGGGGTACATCATGAGATAGATGCTCATTATAAACACAAAGAGGACAAATGATTTTGCCGGTAAATATGATTGTGGAAGGGTTTTAGAAGAAGTTATATCTATCCTGCCAATTTCCTGTTCCTTGTTCATCGAAATCCACTCGCTGAGACACTGGTTGGCTGCTCTTTAAGTACTGTTATCTCTGTATATTTACCTAAAGTATAAGTGTGAATGTCAAACCTCACAAAACTTTCACTTAAGCTATTGCAGAACATAGCCTTATTGAATTATTAAACGGCTCATATACTTAGTGCTGCTTTTCATCGACTACCGTCTCCGCTGACCACAAACAACTTGTGGAATGTCAAGCGACAGGTAGTAAAATCAATGACGAGAAAAGGACATTTCCTGAAAGGGAAGAAGACCTCAGTTTATGAATATTACATTTTTTTTACTTTTTCTAAAGAGCTGTGGTAAACAGCTGGTTATTGGTACAGCACATGATACTACCACCATTGACTAATTAATTCCCAATTTAACAAACCAGGCTCTGACGGGATCAATCGTCCCTCCGTTTGCATGAAGCATTATGAGCTGGCAGTCGACTGTGGAGAAAGCACACCACCTCCATCAATGTGCCAACGTGGCTGAAGTTGTTACGTTCAAAAACCTGCTTTTCTTCAGCGTTTTTGAGGTGCTGTTTACATTACCTGGCAAAATGTCACCAAAATTTGGCTGGTGGCGGGTGGTAATTTCACACCCTGGTGTTGATGCAGAGTAGGGCCTGTGTGTGCGTGTGTGTGTGTGTGTGTGTGTGTGTGTGGGGGGGGGGGATGCCAGGGGGTTAGAGCCTCACTTGGGCAGCACAAAATGGGGGTCCTCACGCATATTATTCAGGGGGAACCTCAGCTTGGTTATGGATTTTAAAAAGCAACACTTGATCTCACCTTCATTTTTAACTCTTTGGCAACTTCAGGTTCGCTTTAAGTTACCCATACCAATGTAGAGTATTATGGGGGCAATTGTAACAGGGGTCAATTGTAACACAATTTTTTGTTACAATTGCCCCCAACCCTGAACACATGAAACTAGCTAGCTTGCTGGATAATATCTCAGCTCTAGCTTGTTTCAGATTGGTGCAATTTTATTGTGTTGCAATTGCCCCGTTACAATTGCCCCCAGAATACTCCATGCCTTAAACCATGCTGTCTGCGCCTTTTGTATGTGTTTCTGCATTTCCCTTGTGCTGTCCCACAGAAGCCCGGTGACTCGTTATAAAAAGAAGGCCAGTAGTGTCGTGTGTGCGGCCAGGCCTGGAAGTCGAGGCAAAGCTCGACATGCACGAAACAATTAGGTGATAAGTTGACTGAGTTTTGTTCCGGCTGCACGCGTTGCATGGCAACGCTGCGATGTGTTCTGTGACACGGGGGAGCCATTGACTCGAACTAAGACATGGATGAAATAAGCGGGGAGATTGAATTCAAAGTGGAGGACTACAGCGCGTGCTGGGCGAACTGCTCTTTTCTAATTACTGCGACTGACGAGAACCCGTCTCCTGCTGTTTCATTCGCAATAAAAGACAAAAAACTCTCAGAGACTGTATATTTCTGTATTTAAAAAAGAAAACACGCAGAAATTAATGTTATTTTTATCGTATTTGCCATTTTATTTGGAGGGGGGGGGGGGGTGCTTGTTGCTATGCTATCATGGCAGAATCAGCGTGATCTTAATTACACAGTGAAACCAATGTGCATTTGGACATACAGTAGGCCTAGACAATTAGCAAAGCACAGATATTGCTTTGTAATCCCCTTAACTTGCAGTGTTATCAGTGAATGGGACAGGGTTGGAGATCCAGCTGTATTCGTACAATTTAAACGCCCATTTGCTAGTCCTAGGGATTTACAGCGTATGTTACAGGGAGAACTGACGTGCAGTAATCACTATATCAAATACGGATATTTCTAACGGTGTCAATACTTTGTCTTTCCTGCAAATTTGTGAGTTATTCTATATGCCTCTCTGAAGAATCAATAAATCAAGAGAAGCTGCTCTTATTTCCTCCTTCTCACCGTGTGACACAGCTTTGCTAAAGGGCGTGTCAGGGGCAGCTGCTTTTCAGCATTCTGTTTTATCTGTGTGGGCGGGGATTATACTGCCTGGCCAAAAAAAAAAAGTCGCACACTCTAATATTTCGTCGGACCGCCTTTAGCTTTGATTACGGCGCGCATTCGTCGTGCCATTGTTTCGACGACCTTATGCAACGGCACAACATTCATTTCCGTCCAGAGTTGCGTTCATTTTTGGCCGAGATCTTGTATTGACGACGGGAGAGTCGAACCGCTCCGTCAAGTCTTCTCCAGCACATCCCAAAAGACTCTGGTGGCCAATTCATGTGTGAAAATGATTCCTCACGCTCCCTGAACCACTCTTTCACAATTGGAGCCCGATGGATCTTGGCATTATCGTACTGGAATATACCCATAACCTGGTCATTCAGTACATTCAGGTACTCAGCTGACTTCATTTTATTGCTGCATAACGTTGCTGAGCCTAGACCTGACCAATTAAAGCAACCCCAGATCATAACACTGCCTCCAGAGGCTTGTACAGTGGGCACTATGCCTGACGGGTGCAACGGCGACTTTTTTTTTGGTCAGTGTATAATGAAGGAAAGAAAGAATGAAAGAAGGAAGGAAGGAAGGAAAGAAAGAGAATAAATTACGCTTGAATAATATTCAGCTGCAGAAAGTCTGGGAGATTGTTTTTGTTGTCTTTAAACAATAATCTTATTACATGACTGTGTCTCCTCAGTAATTACGATAATTTGTGAAAAGTTAGCAGCTGCTGCTGCCTGTTCATCATCAGAAACAGAAACAGTAAATATGAACATGTATCTCCTTAGATTTTGTTTTTATTGCAATGCATTTCAGCAGTTTAAACAGCGAACTGGGCAATTTTCATACGAAAGTCACACGTGAAACTTAAATCAAAGCTCAGAATTGCATCTGATCATAGCATATAAATGTATGACTTAATATGGCACCATTTTTTGTCTAAATTCACAAATGATGTTTTTTTTTCTTTATCCGTACAGGCCTCATATTATCTTCACGGGTTTTTAATTAATAGGGTAGGACAGTTTGATTTGTATGTATGGTCAGCAAGATGTATGGCTGGACTGGAGGCAGAGAGTGGAGGGAGTTTCTTTCAGCGTTTTCTGCCCAAGCAATTTTAAAATCTAATGGGGAATTGTCTGGGCTGTGACCTTCTGCCATTTCTATTCTTTGGAAATACAAGACATCAGCCTACGCAGACTAAAGGGCAGAATCAAGTCCCTAACATGCTCCACTGTACCAATTAAAGAACTGACCGTCAATGCCGCGTGGCCAAGTTCTGTGACAGTCAACATTATTACATTGGGTGAATTTATGATTTATGGAGGCTTTACTTAACCCCTTATACTTACTGACCAAACTCTTAATGAGGTGTCTCCGTAAATCCACGGGTGCTTAAAAGGAGCCCTAAAACTACTGTGTTTGGACGGTCCAAGGAGTGCATCTGATTAGATTCTGTCTGGAGCGCACTGAGCAGGGTGCCTAATTCAGCCCGTGCTGCTTATCCGACTAGATACAATTAGAGGCACTTACAGGTAGGTGGCAAAGTCAGCTCAATAACAAGCTGAAAATAACCAAAGAACACGGAGATACCATTCACAAGGGACCCCGCCTTCCCCTCCTCCTCCTGTGCAGCATTGGTTTGTTCGACCAAAATCCCCACAGAATGACAGAGGTCAAACTTGCCAGAATACCATCCCCAGGTTTTTTGAAGGAAGTAGACAAATGGAATTCCTCTGTCTTTTTAAGGGCCATCAAGTCCTATTATTTTCTAAAATAGTGCATATTAAAATCAATATTAATACACCTTATCTCTTTCGCCGGAGGCCAGATCATCACTCTGTGTTTCGGAGTTTTGAGAACTTTTGGAGTCATCTATGAATAATTACGTGCCGAGTTTGATTTTAACAGCTCTATTCATTATTATTGCTTTAAGTGGAAACTATAAACGTTTCTCTTGGAATCTGATGAGGCAGCCTGCTCCTGATTAAAGCATGCTAAATCCCATTTTCTCTGCCGATTATTCACTTTTGAGCATTTGTCAAAAATTACCTTTCTTTTAATTATGACACTCCTAAACAAAAACCACACAAAATAGAGCTCTGCTCTGCTTAAAGACATGGCTAAACGTGTTATGTTTTAATTATGTCTGACAGGTGATTATTTCAAGGCTGTTTGCAAGAAAGTGCACGGCCAATCCCCAAGCAAGCGAAGGAAAGTTTTTTTTCTGAATCGTTTGATGCCTTTATCCTTATCCGTATGCTCTGTTGACCAAACGTGACTTTACACAAAGGGAAAGCGTGTCGACATGACACAAACTAATTAAATCTTTCTCTTGCAGGCAGCTGTTGATGGAGAGCACAGTACATTGATTCCTGCCCACCGCAATTACGCAGAAAGGGAGAAAACTGGCAGAGTTGTGCACCCGGGCCGCCCTGGCGCAGTTCCCCAGCTGCATTGTCACGCCCAACGAGAAATATGTGACAAGGAGCCGCCATTAAATTCATGGCAAAACTGTGATGCAACGCTGCCAAGGACTGATTGTGAAAATAAGAAAGATTTGTGGTCATAAGGGGAATCTGAGAGAGGGAGGGGAGAGGGGGCGGGGGGGGGGGCAACGAGAAAGGCACGTTTTGTGGGTCGCACGTGGGCTGTTGTGAAACCCAAACCCCACTACGAGAAAATTCTGGATTAGAGGCGGAATATTTGCGCAATATCCCTTATCTCTCTGCCACATTCTCCCGCTGAACTTGGGGAGCTGAAGACTAGCGCAATATCCTTTGAGAAGTTTAAGATGGTCGCGTCGTCCTAACAGTCTGTGGGTTTGGATAAATCTGAGTGTTCAGACTTATCAGAAACGGGTCTTGCTTTTTTAGGTTTTTTTTTTTAGGGTTCAAACTTATCAGAAACGGGTCTCGCTGTCATCTTTTCACTGGTGATTCAGTTAATCTGTCCTTTTACTTACAGTTTGTGTGTGTGTGTGTGTGTGTGTGTGTGCGCGCGCACGCGTGTGTGTGTGTGTGTGCGTGTGCATGTGTGTGTGTGTGCACGTGTGCGTGTTCATAGGCGGTTCACTATTTGTAAGTTAAAGGTAATGTTAGGTATTTACTATACTCCAGTTGTAGGTAAGGGGAAGGCAGTTTGAGAAGGAGTTCAGCTTTGAAGTTTGAATCAATGGATCTGGTAATGAACCCCTACGCTAAACACTTTTTACTTCTCGTGTTCAAAGGGGTTCATTTGGTTTAGCCTAATTTCTTTGCAGCTGTGTAAGGTTGTCATGGACAACAGACACATCAAGGAACTTGAAATATCCAGAATTGGTGTTTGAGGATTATTATTTCTATTTGCAGAGTAGACACTCGTATCCAGGGCAAATTAAACAGCTTACATCTTACATGTTTTCAGTTCATGCAGACGGATATATTACTGAAGCAATTAAGGTTAAGTACCCTGTACCCACGGACACAACATCAGTACCCCACCTGGGATTTTATCCTGCAACCTTGAATTAAAAGCATGTTTTCCAGTGTCAGGTTTCAGTCAAGTCATCCATTTAACTCAGGTCATCCATTTTGTTCTTCCTGGGTGCTAGATCCACATCAGGCACTATCTCAGTAATGTACCCTATCTAGTCCTGATCATGGCTGAGAGTCCTGTGAACCAACACATAACTGAAGAGTGTTTTTCCAAACCTCACTAAGTCCATATTTTTCAAGGTGGGTATAATATTTTCTGATGAATGGTTAGATACTTGCAGTTTTACCTTTACACTATTGTTTTTAGCGGCTAAGTATAAAAATGTTAGTCATGTCACTGCCAAGGGTTGGGTACTCTGCATCACATCGGCCTATATTGCCACCCCTGGTCAACAAGGCACCTGTCATATCCTCCTAAGACCCAACAATTCATGTATGTCCCCTGTAGGGGACAAAAGTATCTGATCTTAATCTCAAGAACCATGTTATACTATGCCGAAAGGGTCATTCTACAAGGGTAGAATAGAATAGAATAGAAATAAAATAAATAATATTCTTGAAATTAATATTATATTTTTGCTGCAACATCCAAGACACTTGTATTATTTAAAAAATAAATAAATAATACTTTATAATAATGTTTTTGCTGGGTCTCAGGAAAAGGAAAGGAACGATGACTGGTCCTCGAATCCAAATCCGGTCCAGGTTTTCTTGCTCCCCGGTAATTAACTGAAAATGAATGGGTTCTCATTGGCCAGACTGTCTTCACACCTGACTCTGACATAAAGGGAGGGTGGAAAACCAGCAGTACTCAGCCCTGGAGGACCGTGATTGGCTACACACATTTCGGACGATGCTCGGCCTAGCGCGCGCTCTCCTGAATCGATAGGGGGGGGCGTCCGATCTGTAACCCGTCTTCCTGTCACACCTCTGAATAAAGCAACTATGAACGAAGCATGCGACAACTTCACTTCAGTGAACGCAGCGCTTGCTAATGTTGCTCGAGCAATCAGAGAAGCGATGCCTGCTGGGATACGTAGGACATAGGAGGGCGCCCAGCGTTCAGTTTCAATCGGAGTGCGCCGTCGACGGAGCTCGGCGTCGGCACTAATTCGGGCTCTGCAGACTCGAAGGCGCCGACATCAACTCGGAAGGGAATCATCTCCTCTTCCCTCTGTGGAACTGATTCTCCCGGTGCCAATGGGGATTATTCAATTATACAAATAGATGTGTGTTAATTGTGTCTAACCGGGATGGCTGCAGGACCCAAACTAATAACACGTTGTTCCCCATCTCCCTTGCTCTTGCATTGATTTTAATGATCTCATTAAGATTCCCTTTCCTTATTCCACTGCAATCACTGTCTATTATTTATGTATTATTAGCGCATTATTTCTTTTGCTAATTCTCAGCTGTGGGCTACGAGTTGTCACGGTGACCGCAAATGCCTCGGTGTGCCGCCCGCGGGCGCTGCGTGAGTCAAGGCGAAGACAGATTCTTCCCAAATCGATAACCACATACTGGGAACTTTAGAGAGACGTCTTCCCTACCACCGTCAGAGAAGCCTTTCTGCATATACCGTATGGCTGATCTTTAATTATTTTTATTTTTTGGCTGAAGTGATTTGGAGAGGGGGGGGGGGGGGGTGTTATGTGGTGATTGAGTGGTGCAGAGGTAACCTGGATCCAGTCAGACATTTTTTTTAAATACATTCCTACTTTTTCTTCACAAACGGTTTAGAGAGGAGAGCAATTAACTGTGAGGATATTTAACTGTGAGTCAAGTTAAAGTCAAGGCCAAATGTTAATTGAATCCAGGACTGTAATATTTTCATGGACGCTTCGCCGGTTTAGGCAGTGGTTCTCAAACCGTGACCCTGTGTATGCTGGTTTTTGTTCCAACCACAATTGCAATCCCACAATTTTAACAAGCTGTTCATTTTCCTTAATTAGACGCTTTTCATGTTTTGAGGCATTATTTACTCTCTTATGCCATATTATGTCAGAAATAGCTATGCATGCCATGAAGAGTATAATTCCCATAACTGTGTTATATTGCCAACAATTAAATGAAAACAGGTCATTTTGAATTCAAATACACAGATAACGAGCCAAACCTGCATTGTGTTAATATGTTTAAGGAAAAAATAATGAAATAACTTAAGCATGTGTTCAACAACCTTAATTAAGAAAGGAAATTGGCTGTAACAAAACCTACACGTATACAAGGGTCCCCGGGTCCGAGCTTGAGAACCACAGAGTTAAGGCGACATTACTGTAATATGAACCCTGAACAAAAATACCCTCCAACAAAAAATAGCAAAACTGCAGTTGTGTGGTGCTACCTAGGCCCTCTCTATGCGATACAGCACCTGCAGCCCTTTGATATGCCGAAAAATTAAAACCATAGAGGTTGTCTCATCCCCTGGGACTTCAAATATTTATGCAAAACCCAGCCAGAGCTTTCCGTCGCCATGTTTGTGCAACAGCTGTGACAGCAGAAGATTAAGCCAAACCGCAAAACAAAGTTAACCGTGTGTCAACTGTGGATGGCGGTATGGCGGTATGGCGGTGGGGGTGGGGGAAGACATTCCGTGCGACGTATCGCTTTGTCATTCCTCGGGAGACGTTTGTAGACATCAGCGGGGAAAAAAAGAAAAAAGGCAGACGCCGTGCGGCCGTGCCTGTCACGCGTCCTCAGTGTCACAGGAGATGACCTCGCTCCCGTGGGGGGGGGGGGGGGATAAACACGGAGACGAGGCGCGGCTTTCTGGGGACGGGTCCCGAAGACGAGGGTGTGTGCGCGGCATCGAAATGTTAGCCCGTCTGCACTAGAGCCGGTGGCCGCCTGCAATTTTCCCCAATGGAATTTTTTTCTTTTTTTCTGCTGTGTTGATTATTTCAGTGAGGCTTCTGTGCTTCACTCACAGCAGAGGTCCCCAATCCTCTTCCTGGAGATCTGCCATCCTGTACGTTTTCACTCCAACCCTAACAAAGAACACCTCATTCATCAGCTAGAGATCTACCGTCCTGTAGGCTTTCACTCCAACCCTAACAAAGCACACCTCATTCAACAGCTAGAGATCTACCGTCCTGTAGGTTTTCACTCCAACCCTAACAAAGCACACCTCATTCAACAGCTAGAGTTCTACCGTCCTGTAGGCTTTCACTCCAACCCTAACAAAGCACACCTCATTCAACAGCTAGAGATCTACCATCCTGTACGTTTTCACTCCAACCCTAACAAAGCACACCTCATTCAACAGATAGAGATCTACCATCCTGTACGTTTTCACTCCAACCCTAACAAAGCACACCTCATTCAACAGCTAGAGATCTACCGTCCTGTAGGTTTTCACTCCAATCCTAACAAAGCACACCTCATTCAACAGCTAGAGATCTACCATCCTGTAGGTTTTCACTCCAACCCTAACAATGCACACCTCATTCAACAGCTAGAGATCTACCGTCCTGTAGGTTTTCACTCCAACCCTAACAATGCACACCTCATTCAACAGCTAGAGATCTACTGTCCTGTAGGTTTTCACTCCAACCCTAACAAAGCACACCTCATTCAACAGCTAGAGATCTACAGTCCTGTAGGTTTTCACTCCAACCCTAACAAAGCACACCTCATTCAACAGCTAGAGATCTACCATCCTGTACGTTTTCACTCCAACCCTAACAAAGCACACCTCATTCAACAGATAGAGATCTACCATCCTGTACGTTTTCACTCCAACCCTAACAAAGCACACCTCATTCAACAGCTAGAGATCTACCGTCCTGTAGGTTTTCACTCCAACCCTAACAAAGCACACCTCATTCAACAGCTAGAGATCTACCATCCTGTAGGTTTTCACTCCAACCCTAACAATGCACACCTCATTCAACAGCTAGAGATCTACCGTCCTGTAGGTTTTCACTCCAACCCTAACAATGCACACCTCATTCAACAGCTAGAGATCTACTGTCCTGTAGGTTTTCACTCCAACCCTAACAAAGCACACCTCATTCAACAGCTAGAGATCTACAGTCCTGTAGGTTTTCACTCCAACCCTAACAAAGCACACCTCATTCAACAGCTAGAGATCTACCGTCCTGCAGGTTTTCACTCCAACCCTAACAAAGCACACCTCATTCAACAGCTAGAGATCTACCGTCCTGTAGGCTTTCACTCCAACCCTAACAAAGCACACCTCATTCAACAGCTAGAGATCTACCGTCCTGTAGGTTTTCACTCCAACCCTAACAAAGCACACCTCATTCAACAGCTAGAGTTCTACCGTCCTGTAGGCTTTCACTCCAACCCTAACAAAGCACACCTCATTCAACAGCTAGAGATCTACCGTCCTGTAGGCTTTCACTCCAACCCTAACAAAGCACACCTCATTCAACAGCTAGAGATCTACCATCCTGTACGTTTTCACTCCAACCCTAACAAAGCACACCTCATTCAACAGATAGAGATCTACCATCCTGTACGTTTTCACTCCAACCCTAACAAAGCACACCTCATTCAACAGCTAGAGATCTACCGTCCTGTAGGTTTTCACTCCAACCCTAACAAAGCACACCTCATTCAACAGCTAGAGATCTACCATCCTGTAGGTTTTCACTCCAACCCTAACAATGCACACCTCATTCAACAGCTAGAGATCTACCGTCCTGTAGGTTTTCACTCCAACCCTAACAATGCACACCTCATTCAACAGCTAGAGATCTACTGTCCTGTAGGTTTTCACTCCAACCCTAACAAAGCACACCTCATTCAACAGCTAGAGATCTACAGTCCTGTAGGTTTTCACTCCAACCCTAACAAAGCACACCTCATTCAACAGCTAGAGATCTACCGTCCTGCAGGTTTTCACTCCAACCCTAACAAAGCACACCTCATTCAACAGCTAGAGATCTACCGTCCTGTAGGTTTTCACTCCAACCCTAACAAAGCACACCTCATTCAACAGCTAGAGATCTACCGTCCTGTAGGTTTTCACTCCAACCCTAACAAAGCACACCTCATTCAACAGCTAGAGATCTACCGTCCTGTAGGTTTTCACTCCAACCCTAACAAAGCACACCTCATTCAACAGCTAGAGATCTACCGTCCTGTAGGTTTTCACTCCAACCCTAACAAAGCACCCCTCATTCAACAGCTAGAGATCTACCGTCCTGTAGGTTGTCACTCCAACCCTAACAAAGCACACCTCATTCAACAGCTAGAGATCTACCGTCCTGTAGGTTTTCACTCCAACCCTAACAATGCACACCTCATTCAACAGCTAGAGATCTACCGTCCTGTAGGTTTTCACTCCAACCCTAACAATGCACACCTCATTCAACAGCTAGAGATCTACCGTCCTGTAGGTTTTCACTCCAACCCTAACAAAGCACACCTCATTGAACAGCTAGAGATCTACCGTCCTGTAGGTTTTCACTCCAACCCTAACAATGCACACCTCATTCAACAGTTAGAGATCTAGTTGAGCTGCTAATTACTAGACTCAGGTGGGCCAAAGTAGGGTAGAAAAACCTACAGGAAGGCAGATCTCCAGGAACAGGGTTGGGCACCACTGCTGTAGACAGACAGGAAGAATGGGAGCGAGAAAGAGGGAAAGTCCTGTGAAAAAGGTTGCGCAGCCGGATTCAAAATGGAGGAGCCTTATTTGTTTTCATCGCAGATCGCGATGAGCATGTGGACGCCATCAAGACACCCCGGTTCTTTGTACTTTACCCTATCAGTATTACATTACATTTATTTAGCAGACGCTTTTATCCAAAGCGACGTACAGTAAGTGCGTACAGAGACATCATCATCATTACAGAACAGACAAGGCAAAGCACATCCTTTGCATGAGACCAAATGTTTTCATGTTGGCGTGAGTGAACGTTGCCAACCGACTAACTTAACACAGAAGTACCAGGGAGTTTTGTCCTTCTCAGCTCCAGCCTGCTCCAATATGTTTACCAACCGCAGTAAACATTTCAGTGTGAAAACCTGGCTACATCAGGAGAAATCCCAGCTACACTTTTGTTGACAGGTAAAGGTTTTCTAGCCAAGTAGCACGTAGCCAGGCTATATCTGGGTGAAACCCAAGCTACATTGGGGTAACCTAGTCCGTTTATGTGAAAACATCTCTCAACCTAGATTTTCACCCCTCGAGACGTCTATATTCCGGCTTTTTCTCACCGGGGCCACTTTGGTCAGATATCAGCCAATTGAGGCCAGGGGCCTGAGTCCAGTTTGGGATGGTGGACAGGGGGGGGAGGGGAGCAAACAAAATATATAAAACTCTATTTTCAAACTGGCACTCACTAAACTGTCAAGTTTAATCATCGGCCATACTATAGACCTACTCTCATACCCATTGTGTTTATAGGTAGGTCTATCTGACCATAATGATGCTAAGTGATCCAATAGAATTGTGTCTTTGCCTTTGGATAAATGGTGACCACAGTATTTGCATTTCATACGTAACAGATGGTTGAAAATGAATGTGATAGAATAAAAGAGAAACGCACGTTTTTTTTTTTTTATTGTCGTTCAAATCCAAAAACCATATGTTAGTCCGACAACCACAAATCCGTATGCGACTGCAAAAAATTAAAAGATAAAAAAAATGTAGAAAAAAATAATAAAAATGAAGAGAGGCCAAAACACATGGATGTTTAATGACGGTTATAAAACACAGAGAAGGCATTGCATTTTGGGGTATAATTCTGAGGGAACGCATTAGCTTAATGTGATAGATTGGGCTTAATTGTAGCCTCTGGCTGCAGGAACTTTCAAGAGCAAGGTTGGGGGGGGGGGGGGGGGGGGGGCTCACTTGCAGTTCACTGTGCTGTGAGACGTCTCTGTGACCTTGGTACGTTTTCCCCTCCTGTGGAAGACGCATTTTCCTCTCGCAAGTTCCATTAACCCTTTGAAGAGTAGGGTTTTTTTTTTTGGAATGTTGTTCCAATATTCTAAGTCATTGCGTTCTAGAACTCCGTCTCTTTCCGTTACCAGTAGTGATCGTTACATCAGCAATAGAATGTTCATTTAAGAACATTGCAAACACATTTTAGTGATCTTACACTGTAAAAAGGGTTAAGGCTCGCTAAACGCTCCCCGCTTTGTGTCTACCCCAGACAGACAGTTCTGTAATTGCGGCCGGATTTTGCACACCTTCAAGGTTCTGGCTTAATCAGCTCCTACGCACCTTCGACTCCCATCCCTTATGTGCGACACCAGAGAGCCATACTCATCACCACAATGCATACTGTAGCTGCTCGACTCCCATCCCTTATGTGCGACACCAGAGAGCCATACTCATCACCCCAATGCATACTGTAGCTGCTCGACTCCCATCCCTTATGTGCGACACCAGAGAGTCATACTCATCTCCACAATGCATACTGTAGCTGCTCGACTCCCATCCCTTATGCGCTACACCAGAGAGTCATACTCATCACCCCAATGCATACTGTAGCTGCTCGACTCCCATCCCTTATGTGCGACACCAGAGAGTCATACTCATCACCCCAATGCATACTGTAGCTGCTCGACTCCCATCCCTTATGCGCTACACCAGAGAGTCATACTCATCTCCACAATGCATACTGTAGCTGCTCGACTCCCATCCCTTATGCGCTACACCAGAGAGCCATACTCATCTCCACAATGCATACTGTAGCTGCTCGACTCCCATCCCTTATGTGCTACACCAGAGAGCCATACTCATCTCCACAATGCATACTGTAGCTGCTCGACTCCCATCCCTTATGTGCTACACCAGAGAGCCATACTCATCTCCACAATGCATACTGTAGCTGCTCGACTCCCATCCCTTATGTGCTACACCAGAGAGCCATACTCATCTCCACAATGCATACTGTAGCTGCTCGACTCCCATCCCTTATGTGCTACACCAGAGAGCCATACTCATCTCCACAATGCATACTGTAGCTGCTCGACTCCCATCCCTTATGTGCTACACCAGAGAGCCATACTCATTACCACAATGCATACTGTAGCTGCTCGACTCCCATCCCTTATGTGCTACACCAGAGAGCCATACTCATCTCCACAATGCATACTGTAGCTGCTCGACTCCCATCCCTTATGTGCGACACCAGAGAGCCATACTCATCACCCCAATGCATACTGTAGCTGCTCGACTCCCATCCCTTATGTGCTACACCAGAGAGCCATACTCATCTCCACAATGCATACTGTAGCTGCTCGACTCCCATCCCTTATGTGCTACACCAGAGAGCCATACTCATCTCCACAATGCATACTGTAGCTGCTCGACTCCCATCCCTTATGCGCTACACCAGAGAGCCATACTCATCTCCACAATGCATACTGTAGCTGCTCGACTCCCATCCCTTATGTGCTACACCAGAGAGCCATACTCATCACCCCAATGCATACTGTAGCTGCTCGACTCTCATCCCTTATGTGCTACACCAGAGAGTCATACTCATCTCCCCAATGCATACTGTAGCTGCTCGACTCCGTCAGGTGTCTTTATGTGGAGTTTTACTATGCATAGCACGCTGAATCACATAAACTTATACACTGTTATGGGAATGGCCTCATTTCACTTCATTTTGAGTTATTAATAGCAAGATCCAATTGTTGTTCTATAGCAAACTGGAGACGAACACCCCAATGCACTGCACACCTGCAGGAGTTCTATTCACCCCACAGTGTCTGATTATGTACTATTAGTAGTATTATATATCAAGCAGGTATGTCTATAGTGCAGATATTGTAGTACTAATGTGTAGTGTTTGCACCTATTTGAGGTTCAAATAGTAAGGCAAGTTATCTGAACAACACAAGCACTCAAATTCTAATTGCTATTCCAGTCTCACAGGCTATATATGATCCTTTTTACAGCGTGTAGTTTTAGATACCATGTAAATTGAACATGGAAATCAACAAACTATAATGTCAACTAACCATTTTTTCTCAATTGAAACCGGACTAAGTGTGAAACCCAATTTTGAAAATGTTGCACTTCTTCCTTCCCTTGGAGCCAGTTTGTTAGGGGAACGTTGGTAATTTGCACAGCACAGTCCTTTTTTTTTCTTTCTTACAAGAGAACAATGTATTCCTAAATGCTCTTCCTGCCAACACGTGGCTTACTTCCTGGGCTGGAAATTGTCCAATAGCTTAGAACAGTGACTCAAGGGTGGGTTAATTATTAATCTCTTACAATGCTCATTCTGTTGCTGACATATCCGTGTATTTAGATCCACTTTACTGATCTTCATCTGCAGAATGAAAATACATATAAGATAAATATGGAGGCCCCAGGAATAATCCTACAATGTAAAAACAAAAAAATGAGATGCTCTAATTAATACAACTGCAGACACAGAGAAAGTGCTGAATCCAGTCCTATGGACACAAAATATTTACTCATTGCCACATTAAAGTTTAATTCCTTTTTTAAGTGGGAGAACAGAAAGAAAAAGCTTTGAACATTTGACCCTTTAAAGTGAAGAAAAGAAGAAAAGAAGTACATTGTATGAAATGCTTCAGGGAGTTCTCTGGTCATAATAATGGCATTGTGGTACTGAAGGAGAAATCGCCTCAATGAATATTTAACGTGGCTCTACCCATGTGTGCTGCTCATTCCAATGGAGGAGCCTTATTTGTTAACCCGGGGGTCACGCACAAACACAATAACCATGATCCCAGCAGTACAGGAACAATATTTTTTAAGCAAAGTGAAAATCATTCTCAGAGATAACGGTGCCTTTTAACAACTTCGCTGAAGGAAAAGTGCTGTTTTTGTAGAGCTCAGTGGTCCATACGAGTGTAAACACATCACCTACTCTGAAAAATGTAGTCAACAAAGTTACCAGTGATTATAGATTGGAAGTAGTTTAACTATAGCAAGGCTATTGTTGAGAGAAAAGTGGTAAACAACATTTTGCTCTACTTTTCATAAGTAGCTAGTGACATGAAAGCAAATTTTTGTGATTTTATCCCAACTTCAGGTGACAAATATCACTGACAAGATGTCACTGCAAAAAAATCTATTTACTCTTGATGCAAATACCCAGTAAATATATTTGCCCCTGTGAGTGAAGAGTTTCCTCTGAGATATATCAAGACAAATGGTTTGTTTGTCAAAGACAGACTCTCCCGCCATTACTGAAAATGTTTCTGTTTAAATGAATGAAAGAACTAAAGCTTATGAGGACAGAAGACCCATAATCTATCGCTAGCCTTTAAGCCTGCCAAGCGTTTGCAACCTGCATCCTAAAATAGTTTTCCCTTCAGGAAGAGTTCTTATCGAAACGCTCAGTTAACGTCAGCGTTACAAATGTGCCTGGTCTTACTCTTATTCAAAATAAGGGCAAAGTAAGCAGAAAAATAAAATACCTACTTAGTAGGTAACTTTGTTTTTAACTTTTCTAATGTTATTGATGGCTGATAACCGCTTTGTTTGCTAGCTAATGACGCTGGCCAGCAAGTCAATTGTAGTTGATTATTTACCTGAATGCGCACCTGAGTTTGGAGCCGAAAGTAGCTTCTGTTCAAGTGTGCACAACGGGCTTATGCACTGTATGCTATGCTATCTTTATCAGTAGCATTTGCTGCGCTTCATAAATCAGGCTAAATATGGTCAGGATGTTGGCAGCTCATTTGCGGTCTCATTAGCGAGCCTTTCGCTTTTGTCCTTAGATGGACTTGATTGGCGCCGTGTCATCAGGTGGAAATTGGGGGGGGGGTTTGGCTCTTTGGCTGCTACTCTGTGAAAAAATGAGCTCAACTTCGTGAAAGCTACTTAATCTAGGAAGATACACACGGTACCTGGGAAACGTAGTTCAACTCCCAGCGCTGCTCACTTCTAGCTTCGCTTCTCCTCAACATGACAACTTAACATAAGTGACTGTTTATAACGAACTGGCAGCATACAAAACATTACTTACTCCTACAGTAAGCTCCCAGACCTTAATTAGTCTGACCTCTGAGCTTCCCACTCCATGTTGATAGCCTTCGTATAGCTGATGACCTCCTCTCTATACACAAGGCCTCACCGTCTCCAAGGCTACCCTTGATCAAAAAGAGGCTTTCCGAGGTTCTCCACCGAACCGTTTCTTTGACAGGGCGGACCTACAGCAAGTCACCTGTTCTCTCTCTCAAGCCTATACCTGTAAAAGTTTATCCTTTGGTAAGCAGGCCATGATAGAACGCCCTTCCAGAACACAGAACAGTGAAATGGCCAGTGGCCATTTAAGCAAAACAAAATACACCCGGCTGAAAACATAATGCCGTCCAGGCCTACTTTCTAGTGGTAGTTGTGCTTGGCTTCAGGGGTTCTGGGGATCCAGCCAAATCAATGATTGTATCCATGAAGGTCCCTCCCCAAAGCCACAGTTTTATAATAGGCTTGGAGAAGTCAACGAGCAACAGCTGTGCCGTTTACCAATCTTTTGCAGCTGTGCTCCTCTGTTGGGGAGGCCACTCCTGTCCTTAGTCCCGAACGTCTCGTAGAAGTAAGCTGTGACAGCAACCCTCCCTTCTCCTCCAACACCCATTCCCCAGCATCAAAACACATCATTATCCTCGTGGGAAACTGAGGCTTAATTAACCACTTTTTTTTTGCGTGGAGCTACCATATACTGCCATTGATTTATTAAAAACATAAACATCAAGAGCACTTTCCTCCCCACAGAAAATTTTTCAGGAGATAACCCACGTCAGCTCCATGTACCTATTTCAGGTCCCATGCTGCCTCATTCATCCTGTTAGGTAGCGACAGCATTATTTTCATTTACTCATTCTTCTGATTTGCGGGTACCCTTAAAAAGTATTTATGTATGTATAATCCTCTCTGTGTTGTAGGATAATAACAATAATAATAATGATGCTGATTATTATTATTATAGAAAATCAATGCCCATTTCGCTTTACTCAGTTAACTCCAGGGCTCAGCTTTACAGATTTGCCTTAAGCACTACATACTGTCCCAGTATGAAGGACAGCATTAGCTACAGTAAGTCTGAGTCGATATCCACAGAGTTCCTGCAGAGGAGAACAGATTGTAGACTCATTGCCTGAGACTCAGTAAAGTAATGTTCTTAAGGAGCCATCGATAGGGTCTTCCTTTGCATCGATGGTTTGGCCTGGATCAATTCTGCTTCTGCAAACAATGAGCCTTTCCTGATTTGCGGCATTAAGATGTGTGTTATGTTTCCACGGTTACCGGGAATACACTGAGATCGCTTTCTGCATCCCCAAATCATTGTTTTTTTAACTTGTTTTTTTACTGGGGAAGAGAGAGAGAGAGAGAGAGAGAGAGAGAGAGATATGTAATGGGTGTAACAGCTGCGTTCTTGTCAGACTATGAATGCAGTATTATTGCCCAAACACAAGGCCATAACCCATACTTAGTAAGAGAACAAACACTTATTTTTAAATATTAACCATGTGCAATGAACATCTGGATATCTACAGAAAAGAGTTTTCTTTGTGGATTTAAAAATACAATTGAGTCCTGAAATTGTTGTGTATTATGTGGAAAATAAATCAATTGAAATTCCTCGCAAAATCAAATGATCATAAATCTTCTTCATACTCATTTTGACTGTATCAACGTAAGAAATAAAAATGGGGAAGTAGAATGTTTTGTGGTTAATGATCTCACATGCAACTCAAGCTTTTTTTCACAGGACAAATATAGCCAGTGCGGTCGAGCTTGCTCTTGGGTGGCTGTGGCAAACACAAAACCGTTATGTTCAGGCAGTTAAAACCAGATTCTTTGAATAGCACGGGTGCTGGTGCAACTGAGAACATTCGCTGGTTTTCTCTGATGCTGCAAAACTGCATCTTCCTCCGCAACTGCCGGCCCCTCCCTTTGCCACGCTCTCTAGCATGATAACTAGGCTGACCAGACGTTCTCTTTTCCCCCCGGACATTTCTTCTGTTTGGGACCGAAAATATCTGTGAAGGTGGGATTTCTAAAATCCTGAAAACTGTCTGGTTAGGTTTTGCTCATTCCACAGACCATATACATATGCAAACAAATAATAGCAGTATTATGCTCATAACACCCACCCTCCCCTGTTCTTTTAAAAAAAAATCCACTATATGGTCGCCCTAATGAAAACACACAATGTACATGAGTCAGACTCCAATAGCATTGCCTGCGTCTGAAGAGATTTAACATTCTCTTTGCCTTTAACCTAGTGAGCAATGGATCGCCTGCGCGCGTATGTCTTATAACACTGCCGGCTCAGCCAGCTTTGAGATTCTCGCCGAGCTCGTGGAGTGACGAGGAACGGAAACGGGGGGAACGAGGGAGAGAAGGAAGGAAGGAGACAGAAACGTGTGGAGATTTTCAGGGTATATAAAGCTGCAATCAACACGTTCAGGGTTTGAGCAACAGCACCCGGCCTGCCTTCCTGTGGGGGTGCGAGGATGGTGATGAGAAAAGTGGAAAACGGCAGCGTTTCTATCGATGGGAAACTAACCAATGAACCGTCCCCCTCCGGGATGCCAGTTCCCAGGGGCCTCGGCCGCCTGGCAGCTGCTATCAAATGCAAACACCTTCGTTTTTCAGGGTTCATGTGAACAAAAGCTAAGCGCACAGGGATGCCAGGACCCTGTGTTCCATCACACGTCAGGGCAGGCAAGTGTCGTCCACGGCGTTTCCACGGGAATCTCAGGTCAGGGGAAATCCGTTGGGCCTTAGGCTGACTGCTCAATTTCCTCTGCGCATTCTAACGTTGCATGCTGGGACAATATCAGAATTGGATATGGTGCCTCGTCTGGTCCATTTAAAAAAGAGCCGTACGTGGTGACGTTCAATCAAACTGGAGGGGGACCTCGAGAAGGCTTTGGCAGTCACTACTTCATCGACTACTGTGACATAAGCATAAATAAGCTGATAAGAATCTCTGATTATGATGTCAGTCCACCTACATGCCCATAATGTCTAGCGCCTTCCAACAGTCCATAACGCCTACCGCCTACCGATAGTCCATAATGCCTACCTCCTACCGATAGTCCATAATGCCTACCGCCTACCGATAGTCCATAATGCCTACCTCCTACCGATAGTCCATAATGCCTACCGCCTACCGATAGTCCATAATGCCTACCGCCTACCGATAGTCCATAATGCCTACCTCCCACCGATAGACCATAACGCCTACCGCCTACCGATAGTCCATAATGCCTACCGCCTACCGATAGTCCATAATGCCTACCGCCTACCGATAGTCCATAATGCCTACCGCCTACTGATAGTCCATAACGCCTACCGATAGTCCATAATGCCTACTGCCTACTGATAGCCCATAACGCCTACCGATAGTCCATAATGCCTACCGCCTACCGATAGTCCATAATGCCTACCGCCTACTGATAGCCCATAACGCCTACCGATAGTCCATAATGCCTACCGCCTACTGATAGTCCATAATGCCTACCGCCTACCGATAGTCCATAATGCCTACCGCCTACTGATAGCCCATAACGCCTACCACCTACCGATAGTCCATAATGCCTACCGCCTACCAAATTGTGGATTCTACTTCAATATTCTCGAATTTTAGAAAATCTCAGTTGCTTTTTTTTCAAATGCCGCTCTTTGGGGGATTACGTTTCCCACAGCATCCAGCTCAGATGGGATCCCTCTCAATTTTGAGCCACACTAAGATCACTTCTTTAATTCCTACTGATTTCTGTTTGATGATGATATTTTGTTTGATGGTGATATTTTGCTAAACTCTATGAAATCCAGTATATCTTCCTAAGACCAAGCAATTCATTCTGTTCCCTGTTGGGCGAAATATCTCAAGAACCATATACTCTCCATATACTCTGCTGAGACCTACACTACAAGGGACATTCAGTAAAAAATGTATAAATCATCATAAAATAAAATATTTTCACTGCAACTATATATTTTGCCATGCAAAGCACTTGTATTATGTCAAAATTAAAATACTTAAACTTCTTTTCTGCTGGTTCTGAGGAGGATATTTGTTTAAAACCATACTGAAAATCCCTAAAGACAATTTTCTTGTGTGAAAATCTAAAAAATCATTAATTAATTATTTTAATATTTTAATGTACTTGATATTTTATATATAATGTAATATAGAATATATGAATATAATAATAATATAATACTAAATATTGTAACATTCTATTTTAATTTTAAAAGCCTGTAAGTAAGAGGCCTGTAAGTAAAAGGCCTGTAAGAGGCCTGTAAGTAAAAGGCCTGTAAGAGGCCTGTAAGTAAAAGGCCTGTAAGAGGCCTGTAAGTAAAAGGCCTGTAAGAGGCCTGGAAGTAAAAGGCCTGTAAGAGGCCTGGAAGTAAAAGGCCTGTAAGAGGCCTGTAAGAGGCCTGTAAGTAAAAGGCCTGTAAGAGGCCTGTAAGTAAAAGGCCTGTAAGTAAAAGGCCTGTAAGAGGCCTGGAAGTAAAAGGCCTGTAAGAGGCCTGGAAGTAAAAGGCCTGTAAGAGGCCTGGAAGTAAAAGGCCTGTAAGAGGCCTGTAAGTAAAAGGCCTGTAAGAGGCTTGGAAGTAAAAGGCCTGTAAGAGGCCTGTAAGTAAAAGGCCTGTAAGAGGCCTGTAAGTAAAAGGCCTGTAAGAGGCCTGTAAGTAAAAGGCCTGTAAGAGGCCTGTAAGTAAGAGGCCTGGAAGATTCTAGTCGTCAGACATGACTCAGCTTTGCAATACTCATTTCCGGTTTTTAAATAATGTCCCCTAGTTCAAATATATTGATATATGCCATTGAGGCGTAATGCCTTTGTCTTAAGTTCCTGTCAGTTTCTATGCTTCACCATCCATTATCTGATATCTACTAAGGCCTCCTGGCTATTCAGTGTAATTGCAGACATATTTTGACCTCTTCCCTGCAAAGGTTTTTTAGAAAAGTATAATATTGTCGACTGCTTTGGAAAAAAAAAAAAATATTGGAAAATTTCTTACCCCATTTAGCCTTTTAAATCATTCCGTTTTCCGTTACAATAAGAAAATAAATAAATAAAACACTCGGCATTGCTTTTTCCATCTCGAGTCTTTTCTCAGAAAGATTTGCAAAAATATTCTGACCTCAGAGCTTTCTTTCAGCTGTGCCTCTCTTTAAAGTGTACCGTAACCCATTATCACAAGGAACAGGTATTAAAGAAACTGAATACGCAACCTCTGAATAACTCTCCTCACCCGCTTTGCAAAAGGAAAAACCGCGGCAGCCCACCAGGTTCAGGGTTTCAGCGCTCTTTTCTCAAACTGAAGGTTCGTGGCTACAAGATGAAATCAACCGAAGAACGAGAGCACGGCCGGAGTACTGTAAATAACAATTACAATCAAGAAAGGATTCAAATGTTCCCGTTCGAGACGGCTTCCCGATGCGTTTGTATCGGCAGGGTTCTACTGCTTATAAATCAACAGATGCAGAAAAAACAGCACAACACCAGGAGGCCATGTGATGCAGTCTGTAGGGTCGGCTCTAAACCTAACTATGAACCCTCCCGGGGGGGGGGGGGTGTTACTTTATGTACTGTGATCACATCTCTATCTTTACCAACCCCTTGCATTCCCCCTGGTTTAATGCATCAATACAACGTGCACTCTCCCTTTTATATACATAAGAGAAAAAGGTTGTGATACCGCTCATAGAATTAGCTCCGGTTACACGTCCACCCTCACAATTCGAAAGAGATCAGTCGCTGTATTTAAAATGACATTGTTAATTTTCTTTGCCACCCACACATCTTAATATTTTAGCGATCTCACTTGTTAGGCAGGGTGATGCTGCTTGGAAGAGCACAGCAGCCTAATCGCCCACGTTGCCAAGCAGCCGAGTCTTTGTGCGACGAGGTAATATCACTGGGCTTCAAAATTTGGTTCCCGCCCCTGGTAAGAGTGCTTCGCCTCCTCAAGAACCCCCTCTTTGCCATAATATATTTGAAACAACTGGATATATACTGAAATATTTCAGTTGTTCTGTATGTTTTTCAAGGGCAGGTACAATGCAGATCCTGTAAGCCATTTTTGTGACGACCAGTTACTTAAATATTTTTAAGTAATTCAGTGTGTCTAAGCATTCTCTACACTTGACATGGAAATATTCTGATCATCATAGGAAGAGGGCTACAAAAATTAAACTTAAAAGATTTAACGTTTTGGAGGTTCTCTGAGAAAGGTGCACCTTGAAACATATCCCTGTCATATACTGGAGTAACTGACAAACAGACAGACTAGCGGAGAATTTCATTTTGAATGCAGCAACCAGGGACAAGGCCCTAGACAAGGAGGGCTTTGTACAGTACAACATTTTTAACAGTGATTTGAAAACACATTGATTGAAACACAAAGAGAAATGACAAAAGCCTGCGCGCATTGTGTCAATCAATGTGCTTGTCAGACGGAAACCAGCAAAAATAAAATTGCGTAGTTAAAACAAAAAAAAACATTTCTTCCTTTGACCCCTTAAAGTCAGATCTGCCAATACTAAATTCAGTCTTCCCTGCAGTTAAAATCGCTCCCTCCCACAGCAGCTCGACAGCCAATTACGTGCTGCCCTGCCGGGCTTCTGGGCGCAGTTAGAACGGACGCGGCTAAGATTCGATACCAAACCGCGGGGCCCGTCCGATAACGCAACAGGGTCTTAGCAGAATGGGGCCTACAATCACCCTGGCAACGCCTTTTAAACTTAATTACTAAATCCACACCGGTCCATTCAGCCTGAATAGAGTGACTGGGATTCAGAGAACAGACATATTATTGCAACAAGTCACTGTCCGAGCCATTGTTTTATTCATAATAGCTGTGAAAGATGGTGTCCACCTGTTATTCCTGCATTGTATGTGTTAGAATGCAGCAGGGTGATTCGCTGGTGTGGGTGTTGGATGACTGATGGCTCTGAGGTAGTGAGCCCACACCCCCCCAGCTCTACATGGTCTCACACACATTGACGTCCTGCCAGCGCCTTCCACTGTCACTGCACGACTTGACATTTAATGATCTTTAGACGGAGTAACGTCACATTTATCACTCTTCATGAGACAACCAAATAATCCCACACACAGTGTAAACAGAGGCCTCTAATACGCACACACACACACACACACACACACACACACACTCAGACATACAGTTGAAGTCGAAAGTTTACACACACCTTAGCCAAATCCATTTAAATTCAGTTTTTTCACAATTCCTGACATGTAATCCAAGTAAACATACCCTGTCTTAGGTCAGTTAGGATCACAACTTTATTTTAAGAATGTTAAATGTCAGAATAATAGTAGAGAGAATGATTCATTTCAGCTTTTATTTCTTTCATCACATTCCCAGTGGGTCAGAAGTTTTTTGATTTTTCGATTTTTACTCATTAGTAGGACACGAAAATGTATACATTTTCGTGTCGTATTAATGGGTAAAAATCTAAAATTTACAACAGTTCAAGAAAGTCTGGCCCATGAGTTTATGTTATGTATTACATGGCTATATGAAGTACCACATACAAGTAAAACTTTCCCATAAAGTAAACACAAGACACTTTGGTAAACAAATGAAAATCACTTTAAAAAATCTCTCCAGTATCATATTTTTACCTATACACACAAACATACGCGTGCGTGCACAAACGCACGCACGCGCACATATACACCACACATACACACACGCAGGTATGCGCACTCTCACAGGTACAAAAACGCACATACTCACACATACATACAGACACACACGCATAGTAGTATACACTAATTGTAATGGGAAGTTGATAGCAGGTTCAGTGTGATAACTCTCATTCACAAATATTTTTGGAAACGATGAGATCAGTTTTCGATGAGATCAGTTTTTCAGTTAGAGGAACTGAAATTTTTATTTTAGATTTTGAGAGGGCTTCCTCTTTATATGCCCAATTATATCTGTAACAAAAATTCTAGCAGAGGCCCTTCAGCGATGACATCCACTGAAATCCCAGAGGGCGAAGATTAGCGCTAACTTTGTTAGCGAAGCCAGTCCGCTTTTTTTCCCCACCTGGTTTGGTCTGCCCACAACTAGTCAGTATAACACACATAAGAGAGCGCTGCTTTGCCTGTTACAGGCGCAGATCTCGCAAACTACTAGTAGAGGTGAGAGGGAGAGAGAGTGACCCTGTTCGACTACCCCTGCTGTGGGGATGGCCAATTCCATCCGGAGGGTGTCCCCTCAATGGCCAACTAATGACCCAGCAAGATCTCCAGCAACAGTGGTCTGCTCTCTACCTAAACATGGTGCAATGGGTAGCCCCATGTATTCTCTCGAATTAATAAAGCATTTATTTCTCAGTAGCTTGACGTTTGGCCCTCCCAAGCGTCATATTCCCTATTTTCTACGCGTTAAAAACAAGACGGTCATAAACATAATCGTCATCGCAAGTGACGTCCACACATATGTTGCGGATTTACATTAAAGGAAACGATCATTCCCAATATAATCTGTTCCACGCTGTTTTTGAGCTTCTTTTTGGCTTCTGATGGGCTTTCATGTAATATCACACTGAGATTTAACACATCATTACCATCTTTTTCATGTGGAGATCTGCAGTGGACATGCATGGAGCATCGAGACTCATGAAGCAAGAAAGGCAGTCGTTAAAAAAATAAAATAAAAAAATACAAGAAGAGACGAGGTTTGTTCGAAAGATTTTGTCACATAACTCCAGGCTCTGCAATGTGACTCACTCAAGACTCAAGCATCTTCACTGGCGAAGGGTTTTGAAAGGTCATTCACAAGGCGAGAAAGCAATCACAAGTTTATAATGATGAAAGTTGATGTTATAGTTCACCAGGCAAAAAAATAAATAAAAAATACATATCCATGACTCATGATACAGCTGTCCAGAAATGGGAATACAACGGGTCAGGTCAATATGTGTTCAGATTCTCCACTGTTGTGTGCTTTGAATTTTTTTATTTTTGTTGAATACTGTAATTTTATGAGACGTGAGTTGAGGTAACAGTGGTAAAGGTGTAACTTCGGTTTTAGTAGTAGGTTACAAATGTTTTTTTTAATTTATTTTGACATAAATGAAAAACAGCAATGTCAACGGCAGTCATTTTGCTCAGAATAAAAAGCTGAAGAATCCAAGTAAAATACCAGGAACAGTCTGGATGTGTTTGGTTCACTCACAGTGGAAGTGACTTCTTTATTTTGGCCCCAAAATTAAACCTCTGGGGGGGGAAAAACACACAAAAAGAGCCATGGGTAATTAGACACTGGCGGTTTTGAATGGTTTTTTGAATAACAGATGGGGTTTGGGGTTCAGTCTTCCAGACTTGCCGCTTACAACAGGTGCTTTAACACCGAATTCACAAACAGCCCACCGGCACACTTTTGTTCTGGCAGAAATTAACAGTTACAGGAGATCCTGGACGGACGCCTGGTGTGATCTTTCCGCACTGACAATAGCGAGGAGCTACCCAGCATGCAATATTTCTGCTGGGGTGAGATTGCAGGCCCCTGTCTATCAGTATTCATGCATGTTCCTTTTATAATTATTATTATTATTAGTAGTAGTAGTATTAGTAGTAGTAGCAGCATCAGCAGCAGTATTAGCAGTAGCAGTAGCAGCATCAGCAGTAGTAGCAGTATTAGTAGTATTAGCAGTAGCAGTAGTAGCAGTAGCATCAGCAGCAGTAGTAGCAGCATCAGCAGTAGCAATAGCAGCATCAGCAGTAGTAGTAGTAGCAGTAGCAGTATTAGTAGTAGCAGCATCAGCAGTAGTAGTAGTAGCAGCAGTAGCCTCAGCAGCAGCAGTAGCATCAGTAGCAGTAGTAGCAGCAGCAGTAGTAGTAGTAGTAGCAGCAGTAGCCTCAGCAGCAGTAGTAGCAGCAGTAGCATCAGTAGCAGTAGTAGCAGCAGCAGCAGTAGTAGTAGTAGTAGCAGCAGTAGCCTCAGCAGGAGTGGTAGCAGCAGTAGCATCAGTAGCAGTAGTAGCAGTAGTAGTAGTAGCAGTAGTAGTAGCAGCAGTAGCATCAGTAGTAGCAGCAGCAGTAGTAGTAGTAGTAGTAGTAGTATGCACCTGTTCTGTGAAGAGTGCTGCTCCATTCCTGCACAAAATCACTAAGAGAGAAATGAGACGCTACATGAAGCAGGATGGACAACACACAGCATATACATGTAATTTTATTCCTGTGCATATTCAAGTGATATGCAAGAAACCCAGATTTTAACCGGACGTAGGCTATAGCGGATAAAGTTTGTTAAACTTTGGACTGGCTTTGTTCACATAATACCGTAGAGTATTGTGCACTTTAGTCAAAAAAAATAAAACTTTTTTTGTTTGTCATTATTTATGTATGTGCAATTCTTTCATGTGGACTCTTGATCCTTCAAACGTAACCCCTCAGGTCAATTCTGTGGTTTACCCCGCTACATCAGAAAGAGATCAGGATCTCATTTCTCAGCCCTCACCAGAAAAGATATCATCGAGAGCCGCAACGCTTCAAGCCACAAAAACATTCACTCAAATGATGTATTAGCAGTTTTTTTTTAGTAATTAAGTATGAATAATAATGCACAGTTTGCAGCTTGAAAGAGCAGATGGCGGTATCTCTACCGATCGTGATCAAACAGAGCAATTTCCATTATGATTTATGGCACGCCTTCCACTATGTTACAGAGGTGTACAGAAAAACGTCCTGCGAAAACTACACTAGCTATCATTTATTTTTTTTTAAAGTGATGGAGTAGCAGTACCTGCTTTTTTTATATTGCCTCCTGTAAAATAATAGATGATTCAAAGATAATGCCCCGTTTAATCATACTCGAGTAACACATCAGATATCACAACCTAATGGCGTAATTCATTTATTACGAGACGCGATTCCCCCAAAGTCCCTCGTATTAGCAGTCTGTTCGGATGGCGCGGCGAACCGCGATGGAGCTGATTAATTAGACCGACAGGGCTCTGTTTTACCCTCCTTATTACTCCTTGGAGGGGTGATGATTTGGGATCCTGGGAGCTCTGGCTGCAGATTTATTGGGGGATTTAACACCTTGGCCTGGCCATTATAGCCCTTGCATGATATCCTATTAAGCCATGTAATGCTGTGGCAATTTAGGCTCTGGTGGTACTGCAATGAAGTTATTGAGATTGTGACCTCCCGTGACGTCTCCTAGCGTAGCGAGGTCACGGAAAGGGCTAGCGGCGTGGGCAGCATGTGGACGGTTCAGTCAAACCACAAATGTTCACTCGGAGCAGTTAATTATTGTACAAAGAGTTCGCCTTTTTTTTCTTCTTCTTAGTATTGCACATCACTATGCGTGGTCTCTGGAAGGAACCAAATTTGTTTATGATAAATTAAACTGAGGATTATATTCTGCAAGTAGCTGGTTCGGTTTTTGTGACAAACTCTTTTTTTTTTTACCCGTTAAGCCAGTTTCAAAACTAATTTAAATTCTGCAGCAGTCAAGGTTGTATTCTAGTGTCAACCCTATGCTGTGAAAATACACGGGAACAATGACTATGGACATTGACTTTTTAGAAAAGTGAAGTAAAAAAAAAAGTCAATAAGCATAAGCTGTATTGACAACTTTATAAACATAAGTTTAAATTATGGACTTGCTCACACGTAAAACACACTATAAGACAACATTTCAGCATTTAAACCTGACCATCCAGGGCTGCTAAGTTAATCTTTCTGTTAAGCCAACTGTTCTAGTGTGTGGTACTGAATCAGTGCCCGGACCACCTGTGGGTAGTGGTCCCACAGAGAGTCGCCCGCGGAGGGAAGCATCTCAGTTGGCTGGACATCCGTGTCTCATCACAAGCCACACCCCTTCCTCTGATATCACATGCTTTAGGAGAGAGGTATTCCAAAAAGTGATAAACTAGAAATCACTCAAACACACGCACACACAGAAATACACACGCACACACGCACACACAGGTGACACGCCGTATCTGCATGTCCGACCAAGTTAATGTGTCGCTATACTATATTTCCGCTACAAGCAAGGTGGCCTGCGATGAGCAGAAGGGATTCACCAGCGTGGCGTTGAGCACAAGCCAGAGGGCCGCAGGTTCCACCGGTGCTCTACCTCGTCCAGTCCACCCACATAAATCAATGACAAGCTCACCCCGGGACGGAGACAGCTCAGTCATGTAAGATACACGCTGTCGCGTCACGGCAGCGCCTAAGAGTATCAATTCAGTGTGGCAGGGGCCGTGCGACCGAGCCGGAGCGGGGAAAAAGAGAGAGAGCGTGAACGGATGTCCACCCTCAGCCGCCATCTGCGCCATCCGAGCTTCCGGGGGCATCATCTGCGTGCGCGCGGGGCATTACCGAAATTAGCGCTCGCAAATCTTGCTGCTGGAAGTGTTAATGAGCCCGGGTGTCACCGCTATGTATCGCCGCGCTTTTACGACGACGCGCGGCGCTTCTCTCTCTCCGCGGTTTGTCGAGAGCAACGGATGTGTCCCGCGGTGTGTCGCGTGTGATCTTGCATTAACCTGCCGGGACGTTTTTCTTCCCTGAAAATGCGAAATCAAATTAATTGATGCACATGCTCACACGCCGGTGTGCGTGTGTACATATGCGTGCAAATGTGTTAAATGCATTTAATAGCAAGATGTGCGTTCTTATCCAGTGGAGTATTTAAAGTTCAGTGTGGTGAAGATTTCAAAATTCTACGTCTGTGTTCTAGAACTCGATCACCAGTAGTGATTGTTACGTCAGCATTAGAATGTTCAGTTAACAACATTCTAATCACATGCTTGTGATCCCACACCTTAAAGGGTTACAAGCAAAAAATACATTTTAAGAAAGTACAATAAAAAAAACATTGGAAATATTTGCTGGGTTTGAATCAGCTCAATAGATGCAGCTGGCAGTTTGTGCAGGACTGTGTGAGGAGCTCAGTAGCATCGTACTGAACCACAGAAGCCAGTGGGCCTTTTTTAAATTTTTTTGGGGAGAATAAATTATGTATTCCTTAAATCTGCCACCGGGTATGGTTGCAGGAACACGAGGGCACATTTAGAAGATTGCAGTCACACAAAAAAAGAAAGGTTTTTTTTGTAATTGCGAAGAAGTCTGCTGTGTTTAATATTCGTTCGGTCGCCCACAATGTTGGCAAACTAATGCCGGTTGTGTTGTGTTGGGGAGGTCAGGGCCTTAGCCAGAACAGAGGTCACACACTTTGGCCAGGGCTGGTAAGGATCCCACTGAATTCAGAGTTGTTGCAAACTATTACATTACATTACATTACAGGCATTTAGCAGACGCTCTTATCCAGAGCAACTTACATAACTTCTTATTACATTTATCCATTCATACAGCTGGATATATACTGAAGCGATTAAGGTTAAGTACCTTGCTCAAGGGTACAACGGCAGTGTCCTACCTGGGAATCAAACCTGCAACCTTTCGGTTACAAGGCCAGTTCCTTAACCATTATACTACACTGCCGCCCACTCTCCAGACAACTATTGTCTGGAGTCTGGCCCACTTAGCTGTACGTTCTCCACCTCCGGCTTTATTAGACTTCCATGTGACCCACGGGGTCACAGGTCAAGACCCATGTGAAGATGTCAAAGCCTGGGGTTTTTATACAATTGCCAAATATTAGAATATGCTGTAGGGGGGGCCCAAATATGAAATGGATTAGGATCACCTCCAAGATTGGGCATTGAGGACGTGGTAATCATAGGGATCTCTCGTTTATTTCCCATCTGCGTCTCGTTGCGGTGATGACCGCAACAACCGTCACCTGTTTGCGTTTGACCCGGAATGACCTTTGGCTCTACAGGTCGACGTCAGCAGCCCGAGGGGTGCGGCACAGCCTCCCTGTCATCACAGATCAATCTCATGGAAGTCGTCGCCAAGGGCGACGTCAAATGAAGATGCAGAGAATGGGTGGGGATGGGCGGCTTTGATCTCTCGTCAGTTGCCATCCTCGCCTCCCGTACAATGTCATGTAGGGCTGTCTGAGGGGCAGTCGAGAAGAAGGCATACCAACCTAGGAAAACTGTCTTATGACACACGGTTATTGTACAGAATACAGTACCAGTCAAACGTTTGGACACACCTACTCATAGGTTTTTTAAAAGTTTTTTTTACTGTTTTCCACATTTTAGAATAGTAAAGTCATCAAAACAATGAGATAACACATTAAATTATGCAAACAAATCAAAAAAAGTATTATATTTTATATTCTTCAAAGTAGCCACCGTTTGCCTTGATAACGGCTTTGCACATTCTTGCCATTCTCTCAACCAACTTCTGTGGTAAACAGGTATTCCACAGGTAAACAGGTGATGCTATCATGACTCTGTATAAAAGGATATCGAAAGACTCTTGATACCTTATTTCCAGGTAGAATGTGCAAAGCTGTTATCAAGGCAAAGGGTGGCTACTTTGAAGAATCTAAAATATAAGACGTTTTTTATTTGTTTTACACTTTTTTTGGGGTCTTTGCATAATTCCATTTGTGTTATCTGATAGTGTTGATGTCTTTACTATTCTAAAATGTGAAAAACAGTAAAAATAACGAAAACAAAACTTTCTACAAGGTGTGTCCAAACTTTTGACTGGTACTGTATATTTTACCAAAATGAATGCAATAAAAATGAAACACAGAAAGAATAATAATAATACAAATATTATATATTTTGTTATCAAACAAAAGGGACACAACAGGCAAAAATTGAGCATCAAAAGCAATAACAGTTCCTCATCTGCCTTTACTGTCTTGAGATGTCCAATGTCATTAAGCAGTCTAACAGCTGTAGGGACAAAGCTGTTTCGGGCTCTTTTTGCTTTAAGGGGTGATTCTCTCTCTGGGTTGGCTATCTATAACAATCTCACGATGGACACTTTGGGTTCTTCTACTGACTAGTGTCTTACTGATATTGGATGTTATTTTATTATACGATTTTTGGAATTCATTACATGCATAATAGGATTATTTGATAACATGCCTTAGCTACTCTGTCACTGATGCATGTATATTTTGCTTGTTTGAAATGTGATCACTGTCCCTTGAAAACAAAGGGTTAAAGTATATATTCCATGGTATAATTTTCAGTTTTATGTTATTGCTGCAGTATGCATTTTAAGTTACAAGGTTTTTAAGTAGATAAAATCTGGCTTTATATGGCATGGCAATGTTATGCAAAATGTAATTAGTTATACTTTAGTTCTAACTTTGAGAAAAATTGCAATGAAAAGACACTGACAACAGCACTTGCATATCTGATTAGCTTTGGAATATTTTCTTGAAATACATACAGTATTTAATAAATGCTCTGACAAATGTACATGTGTGGCAATATTTCATCCAGTTTGTATCAATAAATAAGGGTTATTTTGTGCGGTGTGCATAAGTTGTTTATTACAACAAGAAGAAAAGTTATTAAAATTGACGGGAAAAAGCTATTCAGATCAAAGCCAGAGAGAGGAAAAAAAGCAAAGGAAAATAATTCTAGTGTAGTCTATTTTGTTGTCTATTTGCCAAGGCCTTACCCTAATTAGATGGCAGAACACAAGTTGTCAATCTAACGATAGCGTATTGTCTGCACTTATCTCTGGAGTGCATCAAGGCAGCCCAATTAAATGATGCACGGAGACAGCTGCAGCCTTAAGTCCTCTTATTCAGTTAATTTATGGTTGCCAATTAAAATAAAATACTGCACAAAGTTGTAGAGCTGTCAGGAGGGGCGGGCAAAATTACCCCTCTCTGCTTTTAATGATTAATGATTTTATTTGTCTTCAAAACATAAATAAAAACAAGACCATGGGTGGTTCAAAAGTCACATCATCACCAGTAAAGAATCTGTCATATTAAAAAGGAGGCGATAGTATTATAGCAGATAGTAGATAAAGTATTTATCTTATTTTTAGACTTTTTCTTGGCTGCATTTATAGCACTAGAAGATCTGATATGTTTTATCTCTTCTTTTGTTTGATTCTTATACGGATTGGTGCCTGCGAGACAAACTCTTACCTTCATAAAGTAAACGGCCAAGTTTCATTTGCTATGAATTCCCAATGCCAATGGTCAACTGCCTTCCCAAGCTGCACTGAGTAAAACCTGGAACAGCTACTTCTGTCCATGTTCCAGATCTGGGAGGGTTCTGTGGTTTTCTCTGTGCAGTTAACCAGCTAACTCAGCAATCCCACTTTGTGAAATACCCCCCTGGATTGCCGTGCTTATTTAAGGTTTCTGGCGACCCCAACTGTGTTAACCTTCTGTTAAAGTTTATTCAGTTTCTTTTTTTGTTTTGGGGAAGGGGGTCTGGTAGTATACTTTACGTGGCTTTGTTTGGTTGTCCTCTTTTCCATCGTCATTAGTTTAAGGTATGTCCTGGGGCCTGTATCACAAAGCAGGATTACTGAGTTAGCTGGATAACTGCACTGAGTAAAACCCAGGACAGCTCTTTTCACTTCAGTCCATGTTCCAAAGGGTTCCGGGTTTTGCTCAGTATCCAGCTAACTCAGTAATCCCTGGGCTCACTGACCCACTGTGTGGGTAGCCAAGCAGCTTACCTTCCTTTTGTTCTTCTTGGCCAGATCCCTGGACTTCTATTGTTTCTTGTGTAAAAGTATTTTGCATTTTGGAGGAAAATAAATGTTTACTCTCTCGTATCTGGTCTCACAATATGTTCTGCGCCTGATTGTTAAACGAGTCAGGTTTGAGGACATAACAGTCACCACAAGAGAGTTTCCTTCCAACATCCACTCCGGGCAGACACTGGGCAGGCTAATTAAAGTGATCACTGAGTATGGAGAGATTTGGGTTAAAGTAACCGACAGTGCACAGTTTGCCGAGTGGGATTCTGAGGTTACATCCAGCCAGCCTCCTGCACCTACACCAAGTTCTGCCAGATGTGGGTGGACCTGTATATCATTTGCATATCATTAAGGTGATAACAAATGAGTGTGATGAAAACATTTTTGGTAGCTTTAGGCAGGTGGAGATATAGCCAGAAGTTTGTAAGTCACTGGGAATTTTTACCTTTTGGTATCCCTTGGAAACAAATGGGAAATTCAACCTGCCTATATTCTTCAACTTGGAATGACATTAGCACCATAACCTACCTTCATAAAAATCAAACTACTACAAATAAATGCCCTCAGAGCACCCTGGCTATAGCAATCACCCAAAAAACTGTCTATTTCACTTATGGATTTGCTCAAGTGAGAATGCCACCTGGGCACACTAATGCAATTCAAGTGATACACTCGAGTTTGGTGTCAGAAACACGTCATATATGTCTAATACGCTCACGGAACAGTATAACCCCTAGCCTCTAAATCCACATCAGAGTCTGTCATTTTGTAAATTCCCAACAGCATAGTGAGAAACTTTACGCCCATTAGTTCTTTGTTGTGTCTGTCACTTGTAACAGTGCCGGTCCGTACTGTAGTGCTTCATTGAGTTCCAATAGTATATTGACGATCTATTGATATATAAAGGCAAACATTATTTTACATCAGGACAGTTGTGTACCAATCACTTTCGGTAATGTTTTGACTCTTTGGGCGGAATCAGGAGGGGGCATTGGCCGTAAGAGAGAAAGATACTTATCCAAAAATGGAACAGCGTGGGGTGTATCCCTGGGATACTGAAAAATGTACCCCTGTAGAATTTATTTTCCCCCTTATTGAAGGTCTTCTCATTTGTTTGTGCTCTCATTGAGTTGCATATTTAACCATCGTTTTCTGCATAAATGTCAAAAGAATTTGGTTTGAGGAGCCTGAAGTATATAACTAGATCTAGTTTATTGATCAAATCTCTGGGGTGTCAGGGTCAATCTAGCAATCTCTCTCTGTTATGGCTGACTGTTGGACAGCCGGGAGGCTCTATATTCTTTTCGATAACAGACATATTGTTACTCGTTGCGAACATGTGTCTTTCAGGCCTAGCCATGACAGCTTAAGAGAGGAGTCATTAACGTATCTATTACAGAGACCGGCATGGCTCATCCAATAGAATTCACCTTGCATTCACCTTTACCATTTCTCACAGTCCTATAAAATCCCTACGGATTTTTGCACATGATTAGCATCTGATTAGGATTCCTTTTTTTTCCCCCACACACCAGTCACTGAAACAGCTCCGTGCCAAGCTCATCTTTTTCATTGTGTTTTTGCATTACTTTATACTATTACTCATTCCACATATTTTCAAAATCTTTGTCAATCAATTTATTTATTGCCATCCCAAGAAAGATGTAGGCTACATTTTTTTTCTCTCCATTTTTCCTTTTTTTTTGTTTATAAGCGTGATAATATTGTTTATGATAAGAATGCTTAGCCATGGCATATTGTCATCTCAACAAAAAAAATGTCTTAAATGTAAATTAAAGCCAAGTTACTCGCACATGTACTGTATGTAATATCGGTATTATTAATCAATACCTTCATTGTGAACATGACATTTACATCCAAGAGTCCCATGTAAGCTCATACAAGACCGAATAATTGCCTGAAGTGATATATCAGCTTAATAGGGCTGCAAACGGCCCTATTTACATTTTCAACGAGCCGGCCTTTAGGTCCAAAGCGTAATTAGAGAAATGTCACCAGCCCAATTTCCAGAAGAATAATTATTTCAAGAGGAAGGTTGAGCTATTTGAACATTACAGCCATCTCCTTCGCTTAAACAATTTGCTTCGGAATATTTTACTTTTTATCAGATCCTGTGTTAACCACTTGGACTATTAATTACCGTTTGCCAGACGAATGAGAGGGTTTTTCGTCTTTAGCTACCGCACAAGGTCATTATTGTCGCTCACTGAAGGCCCTGCGATGAGCTGGATCCAGGAGTCTGAATCTCTAAGCTCTGGGATCAAAAATCACTCAAAATTGTGAAGCTTCAATGATGGCTAGAGATAAAGTCATCATGCCAAGTCAGACGGCAAATCTAATTTGCACCTCTTCTTTCCCACAGTTTTACCGGGGATTGGGCCTAAAGGTACTGATATAGGCAGCTTGTCTGATGAAAGAGCGCATTGGGCACCCGGCGAAAAAGTCAACACGGGATCGTCACGGTGACGCAAGAAAGAAAGGAAGACCGAACAGATAGAGAGAAAGGAGGATGAGGTCTACAGATAGAGAGAAAGGAGGATGAGGTCTTCAGATAGAGAGAAAGGAGGATGAGGTCTTCAGTCTTCTGTTTGCAGGCTTTGAGGTTATTGATTACGACGGGGAGCTGCAGTTCTGATGCCGGTCCTACGGGGGCCTGGGTTTTTTCTCAACCCCTACCCCCCCCCCACACAAATGGGTGTTTTCGTATGATGCTGAATGTCATAAGACGCGCAGCCATTCGTCGTTATGGCGACACAGCTCACCACATTGATCGCTGTGGGGAAACGAAACAGTTGCGAAAGCTTTGAAGCTTCTGCATCCTTCCAAACTAGCAGAGAATTTTGCTGCGATTGGGCGGGCTTCAGAAAAGGCCCGATATGGGTGCACTTTTTTTGTTCTATCCCACCACGAAGACACTCGATTCTACTCATTGTGCTAAAACAATACAGACTACACAACTGAAATTAGTATTTTTATTTTTATTCAAATCCATTGTTTTATCCATTTTATTTCATAATTTTTATATTTGTCCATTTTTAAGTTCAGGATATTTTCTCTTATTTATTTTTTTCCCCCAGTCTCCTTGTTTTCTGCAGTTTCTTACCAGCACTCAGCGGCTACTAATATACAGCTGAAAAATTAGATTTCAACCTGTTATTTGGCCTTTTTTAAAGCCGTGTTTTCACTTAGTAGTATTGTGACAGAAGAATAATAAACGGGGCTTAAATCTGGATTTAGTCATGAGGATATTTTAAAGGTGAGAATACATAAATATAAATATTACATTACATTATAGGCATTTAGCAGACGCTCTTATCCAGAGCGACTTACACAACTTTTTTTATCATGTTCTACATATTATCCATTTATACAGCTGGATAAATTTAAATAAATAATGTAGCTTTACACATTTTAAATAATAAAATGTGTAAAGCTACATCATCTGTTATAAACAGCCACCAGGAAACATGGTTTGTCCTTAAACCATTTACCTGGCTTTTCCCTTTAATTCCATAAAATTTATTATTTTGCTTTTTTTTGGAATAGTTTAGGGATGGTACCGTATACCGTTTTGTGAAGAATGCATGAAACATCCAGTGAGTGCTGAGTGTTGAGAGAGTCTACAGAAGGACGACACAGAGGAGGGAGAGATTATTGTAATTTTACGGTAAAATCCAATACTTCTCAACTGGGCTTGCAATCAGACTAAAGCAGGTCCATATTTTAAATGGACACACTGCCTTATATACCTTTCAGCAAGGCATTGAAGATAATTATCACCATCATCGTCGTCGTCGTCACTGGTGGTGGTAGAGGCGAGTTTCCCTCTCATCATTGTAAAGCGCTTTGAGTATCTAGAAAGGCGCTATATAAATGCCATGCATTATTATTATTATTATTATTATCAACATTCGCGATTATTGAACTTTCAGAAATAAAGGGGACTTTCTGTTTATATATTTTTTTTGCAGAAATTTCATCTTTAATGCCCACGTGTTCCCCTTTCAGAGTGGAATCGGGTCACATGACATGCCATTCGCCACCTGTTGAAGGTCACGCCTCAGACGGAAATGCCAGTTATCCATCATGCAACGGGCCCAAATGTCACACCAGGCAACCGGCTTTTAATTACAGCAGTGCTTCTGCCATGGGCACATCAGTCTTACAGCTGCTGCCCATGTTCAAGGTTACATGCTGCGCGTACCGCAGAGCAGTGGCTCAGTTATATTACATTTATATAAAAAAGATAAAAGAAAGGCTTGTGCACAAATGCGTCTTTCTGTCGACGAGGTGCTGGTTACGGCAAGAGGAAATATAAAAAAAAGGAGAACTTGGAAGGATATGCTGTCTATGTCGAGCTCCAATGTTCAAACCGCACACGCACAAAAATGTTAAGGGGCTGACCTTCACATGCAAAAGTGGTTTTATTCCGTTTAGTGAAAATAGAACGAACCGCGCATGTTTCGCACGTATCTTCATCGGGTTCGTTCCGTATTTACATTTATATTAGCGGGAATATACACACTTGCAATAAGACGGTGAAGTGGTGCATTAAAAGGAAATTTAAACATCCAAATGATCGTTGTATCATTTTTCAATTACCTTTCTTTTGTCATAAAGCCATCTTCATGGCATATCCACACATATATCAGGCTCAGTTCTGTTCAATGGCAAGTCCATAAAAAAGCCCTCGGTAATAAGTTGTTGTAATTGTGTCAGTATTTTTATAAAGCATGCAGAATGAAATAGTAATATCTATTTTTCAGTGCTTAATAAGTTTCCCAAACTCAGGCCGTAGCTCCTTTTTCTGCCTGCCGACAAAGGGTATTTCAGGTAAATGCAGTTAAAGCTGCTGAATAATGTTACTAATAACGTTACGAATTATGACAATTGTGCAATAAATACCCACCGAATTCCTTGTGAGGTGAAAAGGCCACACTTTTATTTTAGAAGTTAATGTGCTTTTAATTAGGATCTTTAATATAATGACAAAGACAATTATGGAAAATTGCACGCACAGGCTTCATTTTGGATTCCACAGTTATGGAGATTAATGTGCTGTAATTGATGGATAAGTGACTTATAGAAATGTATTCTGCCACAGTGTTTTAGTCAGACAACTAGTCAGACGATAAAAAAAGCAGTCACATTAAAAAAACATATGTGGGGAAAGGATAATAGTCTTTTCCAAGCAAATTATTTTAAAATGATATATTTTTACATGTATTCGTACCAGGAAAACAATATACTGTATGACTTTTACATATAATTCTCTAAACGTAGGGAAACATTACTGCTTGCATAAAAAAAAAACTCAATGTAATCCTGTCCTCACATCGTTCTCCCTTCCCCGTAGGTAGGCTACCGCCGGATGCACCGCCACGTTCTCTGATGCTGTAACAGCACGATCGGTGTTTGAACTGCAACTACGTTTGTGTACCGCGCGCTTACACGCCCTTCAAGCTTTTGGTCTCTGCGCAACACATAAGAAAGTAAAGACTGCGAGTTCAGTGAGAAGCCACATAAATACCCCAGAGGCTAAAGAGAGAGAAAGAGATTGAAAGAGATATTTAAAAAAAAATACAAACAAACATGACAAAGCCACGCGGCTACAAGCCGAGGTTTAAAGTTGCAGAGGCCAGAGCTTGGGGGGGGGGGGGGGGGGGGGGGGGGGGGTAAGGCATGAGTGAGATGTATACCTCTCTTCACTGGAGGGCTCACACAGACATGAGTAAAGGAGACAAAGGCTTCGATTCTGTCAACATTTTTCCTCAACTTTTAGATTTTTTTTTTTCAAAATTCAGTTGAAGTGTTTGTCCCCCCCCCCCCCCCCCCCCCCCCCCCCCCTTTCAAAAATACAGTTTGGCCAGTTTGGTGTTCACCAATAGCACTGGAAAATATAGCGCTTGCAGTGGAACACTGGGCCATTTTCTTTTATTGGTAAATCAGAATATTGATTGAATCCAGCATACAGACGTGTGGAGGCAAGTGTCAGTGACTGGACCATGACTGGTCAGATGAATCACCTTATGAAACTGAGGGGGCAGCCTTCTTTAAAATTCAACAATCGACCTCCCAAATGAGGGATCCAGGCTAATGTCTATGGGTCCAATAATCCCAAGCTCAAAAGGTTCATTCTGAGCCGGGATCAGCACATTGGGTGCAGGGAGCAGATGTGTAAACAGTGAAATCAGCAGACGAGGGAAGGCTTACTGCACTGGATGCGGGCTTCACTTTGATTGCGAGATAATTGCGCGATATGGACACTTTATTTTGTCCGCGACTTATTTTTAGTAAGTGAACTGAACTCCAAAATATGGGGGAAATCATTGTGTGTTACTTGGAACTAAACATTTTATTTTGCTTGCTTCACATCCTTGGGATGCATTATGTAGGAGTCCATTTAGCCTATCCCTCTCATAATTACACATTTAGCCTATCCCTCTCATAATTACACATTTAGCCTATCCCTCTCACAATTATACATTTAGCTGTGCCCATGCTATAGTGGATGAGAGGTCATCTAACTGAGCTAGGTTTTCACACACACACACGCACACACTCACATGCACGCACCGCACGCACGCACGCATGTTTTGTTGTTCCAATCACCATTTACTACCCACAATGAATGTGATAAAAGTGGAGGATGTTTAGATGGACAGTCAGACATGGATTCACTCACACACACACACACACACACGCACACGCAAACACACATCACTGAAATACATGCAACTTTTATTTATATATTATTTTTCACAAACACAGTTTAACGAGTATGAACAGACACAGCTGCAATCGACAAAATTGACTGCGCAAAAAAAGCAAAAAAAAAGACAACTTGCATTTATTTGAAAAGATTGAATCCAGGCCCGAGTTTCTAGCCACACTGTAATTGGGAGCCTCTTGCCTCAGATGTGGTTGCTGTCCGTGGTTTGGGAGGCCGGGATAAGAAGGGGAGTCAGAAACAGAGGGGAGGCGCTGCCAGCTGTTTAATACGCGCCCCTCCGTGGCTGCGGACGTTTGATCTGACTGATCAAGCATGTGGCGTTCTTTACCCAGAGCCCCCCGCGCAGCCTGGACCCCCGTTAGCCGCGTGTCTTAGGTTACGGCTGCGTGTGTGTGTGTGTGTGGAGAACGGTCCCCCGCGGCATGGTGCGTGCTCTGGAATGCCTGGCAAGGCAGATAACCTTCGACATAAGGGTACGGCCGGCCTGTTCCAAACAACTCGTTGGAATGCATTTGCTTTGCAGTTGTCAGGGACATGTAATACACAGGGTACAGGGGACTGCTCCTGTAACACAAGAGGTTGCAGGTTTAAATCCCGGAGAACTGTAATTGTTCTATTGTGCACTGTACCTATGCTAATCCGCTTCACTGCAACACTGTAACTGCATAGAACTGCATTATAAATGATTGTAATACATGATGAGATTGCATATGAAACAGGAATACACGTGTTATGTCAAAATATAAATGCAGTATTATAATTCAGACATTATTTTTCACATATTCAGTTTTACGGACATTTCACGTTGTTTGTGCCGTTCCGATATATTCCGTAGGCCCGTGAAATGCAGTGAACGTGATCCGTGTCCTTTTCCTGAACACATCCTTAAAGGGGAAGTGCCCCATGACACCTAAGGGAAATTAAGGACACGGTGAACAGTTTAAAACACAGCAAGCAACCGACAATAAAGGCGCACCTTTCTTGTTCCCACGGCGACTCAAGTGGTGCAATGGAAGGGAAATTGCTGCATCTCAGGAACACCGGTTCTCAACTGGAGCCATTCATTGTCATCATCTCCGAGCTGTTTGTTTGCCTACCATTAATGTATAATAATAGGCAGGGGCCCTGGTGAGTAGTATTTATCTTGATGCTCATTATTCAGCCAACGTACCTCAGGGAAGACATATTTATATTGCAACTTGAATACTAATGAATTCTGAGAGCCAAAGTTTTCTTTTTTGTACCGTCTCGCAGCGCCAGAACCATTATCTGCCTAACACTGGTTAGATAGAGTGTTCGACCTGTCCTTCTTCACCTGTGGGATTTTAGACAAGGATTTCATAGAGTTACGCAGGAGAACGCACTTTTAAAAAAACTTAGATTTGGAGATTAATTTATCGTCCCTTTTGCATTTCCTTGATTCGTTTGAAGTGCAGTCTCTTGAAGAAATATCTGCTGTACTTGTGAAGCATTATCTGTGTAATTCCCGGGTCCCTGGAAACTGTTGAAGAGGAATGTAAGAAGTGGAAGAGGTTCGACTTGGGGGAAAAAAATTCTCAAGTTTTTGTTGCAGTCATTAACTTGGGGCTCATTCATCATAGAATCTCATCAGCTTGTTTTTGGAACGATCCCAGAAAACGGGGCTAAGGATGTATAGTTCATTTCAGTAAAGCTTTCCACGGGTCCTGCTAACCCGGGACCCTGCATTCTGGGCACTTATTGTTTGTAAGGTTGTAAATGAAAAAAAAGGCTGGTTGAATTTTGAATTCAACCACACAAAATAACTGAAAAAGTTCAAAACACAAATACTATTTGTGGTCAGTGTTTTGGGTTGACCCCAATGCACCGTTTTTACCTTTAGAACATGTAGGCATACATTTATATATGGTTGATGCTGCCTGAATAATGAAATATGCACCTTCATAAGACACAACAGGCAAGGCCAGGCCACAGCAATATGGCTGTTTACCATTAAGCAGTCAATAAATGCATTAGGGAAAATGTACAGAACAACTGTTGTTGTTTATTTCAGTCATACATGTAGGTTTGAAGGGAGACAATGAGAAATAGGCCAATGTCACCCCCCAATATTTTCATGTGGGTCCCCAGACTAGCTAGTATGCTTGTGAGACTTGACGTTCGACGATGCAAAACTTAAGTGGCCCAGCAGTGTGTCTCCCCCAAAGTTAAAAAAAAAACCTATGGTTTCAGTAATGGTGTATACAAATTCTACAGTTATGTGTACTTGTATACTAAGTCTATTTCCACTTGAAACCTATGGTTTCAGTAATGGTGTATACAAATTCTACAGTTATGTGTACTTGTATACTAAGTCTATTTCCACTTGAAACCTATGGTTTCAGTAATGGTGTATACAAATTCTACAGTTATGTGTACTTGTATACTAAGTCTATTTCCACTTGGTTTGCCTTGTGCATTTCAACATTACCAGATAGAGGAGTGGCTCTGCTCTCGTTGTCCTGTCTGCACAATGGTCTTCATGCTAATGAACTGTGCAATCTGATCATTGAAAACAGGAGTGGCATCACATTTCGCCAGCTGGAGACTGAATCACCTTTTCGGGGGGAAGGTGTATGTTTTTATGATTATTATATTAGGGACTAGGTACCAGAAATACTGTAATAACAGTAATACTGTCTTTTTCATTGCTTCATCACAAGGTGTATTATGTGCAGTTTTGTATTGCAGGATGATTTTCTAATACCAATTATATGTGGTAGATGAGAAAAACAATGTATCTAGTTTTTGGTCTTTTTTTTTCGTTTTTAAAACTCTAATCCAAATGGCCCGTTATTTCAGAGCTAGTTAAAACATTTCCCCTTTCTATAACAAGTTTTTTTTTTTTAAATTTTTTTAAGTAGCATAGAAGAAAATGTTTTTTTTGTTGTCCTCATGTAGAAGATTAAAGATGAAAGAAAATAAATGCATTCAAGAGGAAAGTAAGGTTTGTCAGGAGTGCAAGTGACCGGACTTCCATGGATTTTATTGCAGCGTGTTTAATCACAATTGAATTGCTGGCGTGGCGTGCACTGGGGAACTGAAAAACAGAACTTCGGGTTTAAAAAAAAGACGGAAACCAAGTTGTTTCATTATCAGCAGGCTGTCGAAAGTTAGTGTGTTGCATTGACTTTGCACTTCAGTTTCAGTTTCTGCCCACGGCCGTTTGTCGACATATGCCCTACATGGGTTGCAAAATTTTGATGGTAATTGCAGAAGAAGAAAAAAAGAGTGTCTTCTTACTAAGGGATATGGCTTGAAGAAAAGCTCAGTTTTTAAATTCATATATAGTATATATATAAAAAACGATTTCAAAAGTTGAGAATTAAGCTAGGCTGCCATTTTAGAAAGATAATTAGTTTTAGTTCTGAGACAGAGAGGAGACAGGTAGTAGTACATCAGTGCTGTTGCATTAGCATAAATGTTTGCATATGTTGCATAGCATTTTTATAAAATCTAAACAAATTAATAAAAAACAAATCTAAGTTGCTTACATATGCTAGGCATACATATTACACTGCATTTAAGCAGGAGACATATACACTCCCCAGCATCATTCACCATATGTACTGAAGCCCTTGCTACTGCCACCCGCCAAAACAATAACATTATTTGAATTCAGGGGCCCGTTCCAGAAAGCAGGATTACCGAGTTAGCTGGATAACTGCAGTGCGTAAAACCCGGAACAGTTCTTTGTTCTAGATTTGGGAGGGTTCCGGGTTTTAACTCCGTAATCCCGCTTTCTGGCACAGGCCCCAGATTTCAGAATTATCCTATATAAGTTTAACATAATTTTTGCACATGTTCTCAGCAAAATCCAATAGTCTTCGATTTAATAAAGTAATTCTCAAAAGTACCTGACTACTCAGTCAATTGGACCCAATCCACAGTCTCAGTGAGGACAAATAGAGAGCAGTGACTCAGAAAAGTGACTCAGAAGCTTCCTTCCAACATCACGTCAGGTAAAATTTGATGCATACCTCCGCCAATCTGTCAGAGTTATCTCAGCTGACCTTCTTTCCAATTCTTGAAACCATTGAAGGTCATCTCAAGTGTTGGAAAAAACCTACCCATGTCTCCAATTAGCAGAATAGCAGCAGTCAAGATTAATGTATTACCCAAAATAAACAACATATTTTCTCAGTGACCCGGGGCAAACCAGCATCCACCTTGTTCAACACTCTGGATTCCGTAATTAACAATTCTACGAGAAAAAGAAAAAAACCCACACAGAATCAAATTACAGAAAAGCAAAGATCCTTTTAGTCCATAATCAGTGCTGTTCACCATATTGCATAAGATCATATCAACAGTATGGCAACTCGTATAGATAGAGAATTTACAATTGAATCCATATGACCATGCACATGCATTTCATCGCTGCAGACAGTACACCACACAGTCTATATAGTGTGCTGCATCATTACATTGTAGAGGTTAGCCCTCAAAGGCTGACCACAGATAAAATGGCGACAATGCATGTTATGAATGCACCGATTCAACGGTCTTCAACACGTCGAAACGAGGCAGGAGTTCAACCTTTTGGGGATGAACTTGATGCGTTTCCACACACGCCTCGCAAGTTATTTCTTTACCCGCGGAGCAACCGAGCGTAACAGCGTTCCGAGTGCGAAGGCGAGGGAAGGCCGCTCCCCTCTATCGCCAAGAGAGACGCAACGGAGAGCGAGTCTCGCCCTTTCGACGGGGCGCGCGCGTTAATGAATTTCGTGCCTCCGATTACAAAAGCCACTAAATTACAATGGGGAATTATGTCTATAAGAGAGTCAGTCAGCCTAGCAAAGTGCATCAGTACAAATTACCTTTCGCAATGAGATGAGTCAATGAGCTGTCAGTTTCTGGGGAATATGCTTTTCCTGGCAAAATGAAATGGGACATTATCAAGCCACTATGGGAAATAAACGGGAAAATAAATAATGATATTAATAACAGCAATAAAGCGGTGCAGTGTAATATGTGAGCCTTGACAGGCCGTTAGATTAGAAACAGCGGCGCGCTCATTTAATACACCATATCTGGAGGAATGTTTGACATTATTGAAAGCGTTTTTTGACTGATAAAATCGCTCCCATTTAGAAGATGTTTTCTCATGCAGGGGCTGGCGTGCACGCATCATCTTTTTGCGCATCGCCACTGCGGAGAGATGTATTTAAACAAAAACATATGAAAAGGCATAATTCAAAATGACAGCCAAATTGTGCGAGCACTCCCTTTTGGAGTATAAAGGCATGTTTTCAGATGATGAGATAGGGGGTCTGGCTCTGTAGACATAATAGCCTCCCAAAGATATGTTACTTTGCACACACATTTTATTTCTACCACTGAAGTTAATAAGCAACAGCGTCTGGTCTTGTGCAGCCTTCCAGTGAGATATGATCCCATTTGCTTCTGCTAAACAACACATAAAAGGTTGTTTTTTTTTGCATGGAGTGTTTGCATTAACATGCAAACTTGTGCAGGGAATTTTGGTTATTGATAGTTCAATGTACAGCGTACACAAGGTAGTTGAAAAAAAAGGTTAAACTGTTTATTATCTATTATTCGCTCTTATTTGAAATGCAAACCTTTTGCTCTCTAATTCTATTCAGCAACACACAAAAAGTAACTTTTTTCTGACTTTAGGAGAAAAAATATCACAGGCACATAAGGTAAAAGTACACTGTGACAAACCTTTATATGTCACAGAGCACCCATTTCTTTATTTTAGTTTTAACTACAGCTAGAATAGGTACTATTTTGAGTAGATTATGACACAAATAAAAATGTAAATTTATTTCACATTATACTGTATATAAGACAAGGATATATTTGTTTACCCTGTTGCAGCTCCAACCAAGCTCTCTCATATTTCCAATATAAAATATGAAATATGATATTCAGGCTGAACCAACTGAAAAATTAAAAAAACATTAAAATTACACCTATTGACTGACTACTGTATGTCCCCACCAAAATACCCATTCCCAAACATTTAGTGAAATCATCCTTTTGCAAACCAAAACAATAAATAGCAAACAAAAGTATAAATCTTTTTTTTTTAAAGCGAAATATAGTATAAACAGTAGAAAAAGTGATCCGGCCAAAAAGAACAAAAGGAGACTATGCTCCTGGGCCAACGGGCCAAGGGCTTACCTGAAACTACCCAAAACATGAAACAGGAAAACTAAACTAACAAATAAAAAAGAACTGGGCCCTATTCTCTTTTTTACATCCTATTCATGTTAGCCAGCTAACTGCACTAAGTAAAACCCCAACAGTGGGCCTAGTTCATATGTTCCATATTGGGGGGGTTTCTGGGCTTTACTGAGTCATCCACATATGAGGAACGGGGCCCTGGGGGGTGTACTACGAAGCAGGATTACTGAGTTAGCTGGATAACTGCACCGAGTAAAACCAAGAACAGTTCATTGTACTCTAGTCCGTGTTCCAGATTTGGGATGGTTCCGGGTTTTACTTGGTGCAGTTATCCAGCTAACTAAGATCCCCTTCCTGTATAGGAAAACTGAATAAATCTAAACAGAAGCTACTTCCAACTAACGGAATAGAATGCCGCATGGGTGGAGTTACTGTCCCCCCTCTCCCAGGCAACCCGGGAACAAGCCAATCAGGGTTAACCACTTGCACCTGTGAGAGGGAGAGAAAGCTCGCGGTGCAGGGGGATCACATAACACAAACAAACATTCGCTTTCAACAGTGAGTCAGAGTCAGTCAACTTAAGGACAAATATCAACTCAATTTTACGCCCCCCTCAAAAGTGAGCGCCAACCGCACGGCATCCCTCGTGGATGAAGTCAAGTGGGAACCCGATTCCGTTATTTATCTAGTTTATTGTTTTTTTTTCCCGCGCAAAGGGAAATGTCGTTAACATTTCGGTTCCTGTTATCCTCTCCTCCCAGCACCCCCCGCGCTGCTTAATATAGCGCTCGCGCGGTTTTCCGACGGAACGCCCCGGTTGGGGGGCGATACTTTCCTGGATCCGTTAAAGAAGATTCACGTTTGACTGGCGCCCCGATTGATTCTCCGCGCTTCCCCTCATGCGTGCGTTTGCGTGGCCTAGCGTGCGCGCGGCGGGCTCTTTTCTCCGATAAAGGGAGAGGTGGCGCGGGGCATGGAATTAGGGGAGTTAAGCGCAGGCGGTGTTCGACAGCCTGCATGCTGGAATTAAACATTTATTACAATAGGCCTCAGCGGTGCACTCATTAAGAGCCTTGGCACCGAAGGCAACCAGAAGAACAGCAAGTCAAGTTTGTTAAGGAAAAAATAAATAAATAAAATAAGACAATTTAGGAGTGGGGGGGGGAATGAAATTACGGAACGGGCTTAACTGCGCCAGCGAGGAGAGCGAGCAAGTTGTGCCTTTGAAAACAAAACAGAGGGATGAACGTGCAAGACTAATTAAAAAAATAATAATTAAAAAAAATTCTCAACATCTTTTTTTATTGTTTTTTTTCCCCCCCTCAAAAACAAGAGTAGCAAGAGTGAGAGTCGTGGTAGCTCTCACATGAAGGCGTGTCCGGCCAATCATTCCCTCTTTCTGAGTGGCATACCAAAGAGAGATAACAGGCTGTTAAAAAAGTCGCACTGGAAGATGAAATGGACAGAGCAATCAAATAAATCAATGTTCTTCTGAAATGCGTAACTTCTTTACCGGAAAGCTGCAATGGAAAATAAGGGTGTAAATGGCTTCCACATGCAGTTGGCTTCGACGTGCAATCATAGCTATGGAGCCTTCAGACAAAATGTCTCTACTGTTATTTAAGACCTGAGTTTGAGAGAGTGCAATTCAGGATCACTGGGAGTAACAAGTTACTACACCGAACTAGTGGTGTTGCTTAAAAGGTCAGACTATAAATGGATAACAACACAAAGTAGATATAATACATTGGCAAAAAGGTATTTGTTTTAGTCTGGTAAAAAAAAAGCCTTCCCACCTCCCTTCTTAAAATTACAGCTCTGTGGAACATTGTGTTCTTCGAAATGGACATATCATTATCTGCAATTCTCAACTATAAGTGTGTGAGGCATAAATAATTTTGGTAGTAGCTCTAAAAATGTGTCTAGAAACCTCCCAGGTAACTGCTCATAGGCTAGGAATGTTTGCATTTAGATCTTTGCATAAGAAAAAAAGCGTCTCATATTTATGCATTTTTTTTTAGAGGCTTTAGTACTGGCATGATTCAGTTGTGTTATTTTTGCAAATGGAAGCTGTGCAAAGTACAAAAAAAGGGGCGTGAATAATGATTACTTATTAAACAAATCTTTTTAATCTGAGCAATTGTATTTGTAGAAAAGAACATCAAAAATATCATCAGAATAACCTTTTTTTTCAGCAAACAATATAGCTCATTACTTGCATTTGTCATGGTTATTTGCAGCCTTTGCTTTTCGACGTTTTTGGTTTCCTTTTTGGCGTCGTCAAGACACTATCGGATTTTTTCCGCCTCCATTCCGGTTTTCGCGTCTTGCCCGACAATTATTCCCTTCACCTGTTTCGCGTTTCCTGCAGGCTATAAATACCTCAGGACTTCCGCATTTCCGCACTTCGAGATTGTCTTTGCTATGTTGACATACGAAGTCGGTAAAGGTATAGGAATTTCGGTCGCTGCATTTCTGATTCTTACTAATAGGAAACGCAGCAAGTCCGGTTATAAACATTTAAGATTAGATTGTTTTTGTCGTTCCTTTCCAATCTTTCTTTATCATTTATTCTTTTTACCTGTTGCCAGTTGTGTTCAGCTCTTTTTCCACAAGAGCTTTGGCTAGCAGGTTTTCTTTTCTATTCCTTTTCTTCACTCGTTTTTTTGTTTTGAGTTTTGTTTTGTTTCTTTACCTCTTGTTACGCCTAATTATTTTAGTGCGTGAGGTTCTTATGTTAGTTATTCTCGCTGTTTATCGAGATCGCCTCAGTTTTTGGAGTTTGTTTTGTTTTGATTTGTGCTGGGGAAGTTTTGCTCCCTATCCTGTGTTATTCCAGTCCTGGTGCAGATTATTCTGCGTTTTGTGCGTATCTTTCTCTAGATACGCTTTTAGAAATCCTTATTGGTCGCGTTTGATTCTCCAAACCTTACACTTCCCCTCACAGCATTATCTTCAAGTAATTTTTTCTTTGCTCCTCGTTATCGAGGCTATGGATAGTTTGAGGATGATGCATGCACGACACACACACAATGTAAGTATGATGACTCATAGGTAAAAAGAAAATGAAGACAATATGACAATTAACAAAGATGGAAAATCCAGGTTCAGAAAAATTAAATGTCCACCTCAGTATTCTGTTCCGATCACCTGGATTTGCTAATTAGCATAATTCTTCAGGGAGGAGGTAGAGCTGATTAGTGAACTCAGCTGGTTGGAGTCCATGGGTGGAAGAAACACATGGCAGGGCTTTTACTTTCTGAACCCCGGACTTTCCACCTCCGACAATTCAAATAAAGGTCCTGGGAAAGCAAAGTGCTACACAAGATGCCTGGCTCGCTCTTTCCCTTACATTGCAAAACCTACATATATTCATTCGGTAGTGGCGAAGCACGAGCTTATTGGTGCTGGTATGTCTTGCAGCCACTGCAGGGTGGTTATGGCAGGAGGTGATGGTGTTTTATGGCAGAGGAGTGGCCATAGGTACAGAGACACGCAAGGCGTAAATGCTTTGCTTAATAAACCATTCGGCATTAGCAAAGCTGGGAGCTTTAAATCCCTGGAAATGTCAAACCAATAAGGAAGATTACACAAAGTCTCATTAGCATCAACAGAAATCATTCCAGTCTTTTCGATCGTGGGGATTATTTAACAGTCAAACTGCTCAAGAGCGAAAATAGCTTTGCTGTTAAAAAAAAATAGATAAGTAAATAAAAAATCTGCGAGACAAAGGTCTTGTCATTGGAAAGAAAGATGCTTCAATACCGGCTCCCACGCGTGAGCAGAGCTCAACGCGGTTTCTGTGGTGCGAACCTGGGTGTTATATACACACACCCCCTGGATAACAAGCTAGCATATCACAGGGTCTTCACCACAATTCTTTCTTATCTCCCAGGCAAGAAAAACACTGGGTTGCTTTTTTTTTGGGCCTAAAGTACTACATACCTTGTAGGATATTGTTTAGTTAGTGGATTTGCAGGCAAGTGATTTGTCGGTGTACAATCTTTAGTATGAAAAAAAATAACTTCCACAAGACTTACAATTGCAGTACAACATAACAAACATATGTTCCAGCTTGCTTCTGAAGACTATAACTGTGGATATCAAGAGAGCACGCCAAAATGGAGGTCCAGAATTTGGACTAAACTTGAGGATATTTCATTTTCAGCGGGTCAGTTATGTGCATACTCTTTGTTTGGTGTCTCCCTTATCAGTGCTAATTGGCTTAATATGGAGAATTAGGCCTAAAGAAAGGCTAATGGAGGATAATTTACCATCGTTTTCTTCAAAGCCGTCACTAATGAATAAATGGCACAGATTGAATAACGTGGCAAAGATAACACGTGTTGAATTAGTTGAAGGACACGATGAAATTGTAAGCGCCCTAGAAAAGTATGATAAAGAAGCAATTTATACTTAGCCATTCTGGATTCAAGCTCGTGATTTTTTCTCAGGTCGGAACAGTTTCTGTCCCTTTCATGGCGAGGTATACCAGTCCTGAGACAAGACTGCTATCCAGGGTGTAACCCTATATCGTGGATGCCCTTATGTAAAAAGAATATATTGCAGTATATTGTAAATATATACAAATATATATAAAAAATCATCACAATATATTTAAAATATATTGCAGTATATTACATTTACAAAAGGGCGTATTGGTGCCAAACCAGGACGTAACCGGTGTCACGGTTCAGACCACAACTCTCCAGATGTGGCGGAAGCAGAGTTGCAAGCGGTTCCCACGTATAGCTCTGTCAATCTGCAATCAAGAGCGCACACATCTTTTCCCATGTCACCCTCTCGAGGTCCACCATCGCCTCCAGAATCTAACTTTTGAGTCAAATAATTTCAGAATTAAAGTTCCAGTGCTCAGTGCACACACGAGATCCCTCGTTCATTCTGATACGAGCCGAGGCATTTGTCTCCCTGTGCAAAGCAGGTGCATTTCAAGGTAACCCTCCATTTTGTAAGATGAGGCTGATGAGAATTTGCATGCCACTGCACACGGGGCTATTATTATTTATTAGCTAAGCAGATGGTCTTAACCAGGCGACTTATATTGATTATGATTAAAAAATTTTAAGCAATTTCTTAAAGCCATTTACGCAGCATGGCTTATTACTTTAGCAATTTACTCTACAAAGTCAATTGCGCAAGTAGTCAGTGCAATGCACTCTACCTCACTCAAGGGCCCAACATTAGTGTCCCAACTGTGCTTGAAACCTTCTTGTCACCTTTTGCCTCAATGCTTCTTGACACATGCAGGGCAATTAAAACATAAGTGAAATGAAATCACTCAGTATTGTGACCGTCTGTGTGCACGCGGCCGAATAAATTCTTAATTTAACCAATCGTATCTGAACCGAGAGAGACGTGTTCTCTGAGTACTGAAGTTGTGCTAAAAAAAAAAAAGTATTCTTTTTATTTCGAAAAAGAAACCCGGTACTATAGCTCAAATGTCAATAATATATTTTTCATAGGTTGTGCTGACAGGTCAATAACTATACAGTATGTTTGAAGAATGTTTTCTTACAATGTTTTCAGATTTTTCTACGTTTTTACCCAGGTGGATGCACGTATGCCCTCTTTCACTGTACACTATTCAGTGAATGCAATATGTTATGGAACCAAAGGTATTGCATCTTGAGTTAACTCTCTGACACTGAAACCCACGCAGCCGGAGCTAATAGCGCCTATAACATTTTCTGTTTAAACCCAGAGATTATGTGATATCTACAGCTGACTGACACGTCCTCCGTGCCACTCTCTTTCATACACGAAACTTCATGAAACTTGAGCCGCGCTGCTGTTGCTTACTCGGAATCGGTAGTTTACCCTTCGCCTGGCCTGATTTCGGTATCTGGAGCCACAGGAGTGATGGGAAGGGGTGGGTCAAGCTTGTGGGCTGTTTCAAACAGTGAGGAGCTCGGTCGGGTGGGGTGCATGCCTCTGATTCAAGGGCGAACCTGTCGGCAGGAGGGACTCCGGTGAAGACGCGCGCGATAAATAGCCGGCCGGCGGCGGTGTGGACTGGGGGGGGGGGGGGGGAGGAGACGGAGAGCGCGCTGAGCGTTTGAGTTAGAGAGCGCGAGAGGATCTGAGCGAGAGGATCTGAGCGAGAGGGAGAGAGAGAGGCGGAGAAGGCGAGCGTCTTATTAAGCCGTCGGTGAAAGGCAGAGGCAGCCCATCGGCGGAGGGGTTCGTTTCTCTGCGCGCCTCTCTTCGCCGCCTTCATCTCTTCCCGTTGCCCTGGACCCTGTGTGATGAGAAGCACCTGGAGAGCAGCCGAGTTTGGTCCGGGGGGGGGGGGGGTCGGAGAGCCGGCCTTCCTTAGAGAATTCCCTGGGAGGAGAATCGGGCCGCGGGTTGATTAATCGTTTGAGTCGAGATATATATTTAAAAAAAAGGAGGAGGAATAACGAGGTTGCGCAGCGTGGTGGGGGACGTATTTGACCGGCGCGCTGCCCTCGCTCTCGGGGGCTTCGCGTGCGGCGCCTGGCCTTGTCCTCGCGGGTCGACCCACGCCCCCCTCCAGGGACCTCGCATTTCTGCACGCAGGTCTGTCCGGGGTGAATGCCATAATTAAAGGTGGAATTTACAGCGCCCACTGGAGAATCACTTTCGCCTGACACTTTTGTCTGTTGCAAGTGGCAAGGTTTCGTAAGAAAGGAGCGTTTTTTTAAAGTTCCTCATGCGTTACTACAGTACAAATTATCCCCTCATATTTACAATTCTACATCATTATTGCTGGCTGCCAATAGCTACTGAATATAGTGAATAGTCAATAACAACAGTCTGCTGAAGTGAATGCAAATTATGACGTACCAAATCATGACAATGTTATTTTCCTATTACACAGCCCCCAATATTTGAAAAATGTATTGCATGTTGTCGCTCATAAAATAAAGCATAGTGGTATACTTAAACCAATAAACGGAACGCAATTTTCCCTTATGCCTTTTCCCACCCCCCAAATTATCTTTTGCAATGCATTTCATAACAGAGCTGGAAGAATAAACTGCGAAAGGCTTCAAGGATGTCCATGGCACAAGTCGCACAGACTATTCAAAATAAGTACAATTCTTCAAGGTTAACCTACAAGGCGCCTGCTCATTTTGGTTTAATTGTAAATTTGTCAATAGGATTCAATCTCATTCAATGGGAAAAGGTCAGGTTTACTTTTGGAGCTAACAACAATAGGATATTGTAAAAAATATTCCTGTACTGGAACAGATTCTAAAATTAAAAAGGCATATGACCTCTGAGTGCAGAAAGTTAGATCATTTTCAAGTTACTTTAAGACTGTGAGAAGAGAATTCATGAATACATTACATGTTATATATGACCAGTTTCTTTAAAAAAAATAATACACATCTACCTAATGTAGTGCTTTATTGCTATCAACACCAATGAACACAATAACACACGAGCCGTGTCCGAATCAGCACTCTTCCACACTGTTGAGTAGCCTTGGTGAGTAGATGGGGGGAGAATGAGTACATTCGGGAGCACACTTTTCAAGAAGTACACAAACATTTTGGTCACATGAATATGACGTGAAGCTTCGCTGATGGCTTCCTTCAAATACAACTAAAACAACACGTGACATGGCAGCGCAACAGTGGGGGCACAGGGTTGCCAGAACTTGTAAGACTTTCCAGCCAAATGGCGACTCAAAACTAGCCCAAATTATAGGCTATTTTTTAACCGAAACCAATGTATTTTAAATAGAAATCATCATGTTTTTACTTTTTTAAAATAAGTGCGTGCTTTGCGACTTTTCATTTTTACCCATGACTGCACTTGGAAAGTATCCCAAATTAGCTGTAAAACCGCGGACATGGCAACACTAGTGGGACATCTTATGACCTGCTTACGACACTTCCACAGTGCGGTTGGAAAATAGTATGGTGGATTTTTTTCGCGGACTGCTAAACAGTGCACATTAAACAGCACACTTCTGCCAGTGCACTGTACGCAGGAGACAGGGCGCAGAAGACCGGGCTCTGATTCGGCCATGTTAAGCAGAGGCTTAGACATTTCAATAAGTACAATACAAGTAAATGAATGGCTTGCATGTTGAAATACAAATTAGTATAACAAAATTGATAGTTGGGCTTCCTGCTTTTACACTGGGCTGAATAGAAACCAAGTTGAATTGTGGGCAAATACAAAACATTTTATTTTGTGTGATCCTCTTCTGACTGGCTCAAGGTGAGGGTTCACAAATACAAAATCAGTCCGTTTCAGGGAGGCTGCAGGCTGCATACACATTCGAAGGTGATAGTCCAGGGGTAATGGGTGGCAGGCTGGAGTGGGGGACAGACAGACAGGCTTCGGGGTGACTCAGGAAAGGGGCCAGTTTCCCCCGTTAATCACATGTCCTTTTTTAATATGTAGGGTGCCTTGGGATATGAGCAGCAGTTACTTAACATGCAACCTGGGGAGGTCTATTGGCAATAGGGAACAAAGGTCTGCACTGTTATAATATTATTTCAGGGTTGGGGGAAGGTTCCTTCCCTGAGCTTATGAGCAGATGTCTCTTCCGTTGATACTGAAATGTCCTTGTTCTGTAGCAGCACGTTAGCAGAGTAGCCTAGCCTAGCAGAGTAGCGGAGTAGCCTACACCTCTAGTATCAACAGGAAAGGGGCCGTGGTGGCTCTCCAAACCAACAGGAAAGGGGCCGTGTTGGCTCTCCAAACCCAGGATGAGGGCGACAGCTTTATAACGGAAAACACATTTTAAAAGGGACTTGTCAGTTAAGCTACCTCTAACTCAAGCCCCACTTTGCAAATGCAAAGAGTACTTGTCGCTCCTCCTCAGTTCTATATACGAATGCGGGTAAGTGCACGCCCTCCCGTGTGTGAAGCGCGATCGTCTTTCTGGCCTTATCCCTTCCGTTTTGTCGTAACGCGTCGCTTTGCGCGGTTGAAGCGCTCGATTATCAAGTGGAGCCAGTCGGCGTACTCGCCACGTCCGGTCTCGCCGACTCTAGACGAGTGCTCAGATCGTTGGCCATGCGACGGCTTGTTAACTCCCCCCTCTTGATCCCGGGCTCAGATGCGCGAAGGCGCGGGGCCCACGTAGACGCACGCGCGTGTTCTGTCGCTTTCCAAAACGAGCGACGTTCTCAGACGCGGCAAGCCATCTGTATTCCGGTCGCCTCTGAGGAGACGGCGGGTCCGGAGTGCTTTGAAAAGACATTAAAATGAATTAATCATCTGATATCCAGCTCGACTGGCGCTGTTTAGCCACGGGGTATGCTTATTCAGCGCTACGCTGGGACACAAACACATTGCAAAATGTGATGTCGCTGGTTCAGTGGAACACAGCCGGAGCGGATCCGATGGCCTGTACACTGTTCTCTTCCACACTGGCCTCGGAGGAGAAACGGGGAGTCAAATATTTACCTCCAGGAAGCTACTCAATATCTTGAGGGCGCAAGATCATTGTGTCCTGGGAGTTGTTTTATACGTTTATGGGATGAGATACTTATCACAAGTTGTGTCCTGGGCTGTTCTCGCGCGATATCAAGTTGACCCCATTGGGGATTCTAAATGTCAGTATCATCGAAGAAAATCGCTTAGGCAAAGCGCTTCATATGGGGCAACAGCTTAAAAAAATCAGGCACTGGTTCATTCCACAGATAATTTTATGTAAAACACAACA
>CM056394.1:9912359-9944859 GCA_029718625.1 Synaphobranchus kaupii | reverse complement strand
CTGAGGGCCTGTAAGCCAGTAAGCACACTGACGGCCTGTAGGCCAGTAAGCACACTGAGGGCCTGTAGGCCAGTAAGCACACTGAGGGCCTGTAGGCCAGTAAGCACACTGAGGGCCTGTAGGCCAGTAAGCACACTGAGGGCCTGTAGGCCAGTAAGCACACTGAGGGCCTGTAGGCCAGTAAGCACACTGACGGCCTGTAGGCCAGTAAGCACACTGAGGGCCTGTAGGCCAGTAAGCACACTGAGGGCCTGTAGGCCAGTAAGCACACTGAGGGCCTGTAGGTCAGTAAGCACACTGAGGGCCTGTAGGCCAGTAAGCACACTGAGGGCCTGTAGGCCAGTAAGCACACTGACGGCCTGTAGGCCAGTAAGCACACTGAGGGCCTGTAGGCCAGTAAGCACACTGAGGGCTAGTAGGCCAGTAAGCACACTGAGGGCCTGTAGGCCAGTAAGCACACTGAGGGCCTGTATGCCAGTAAGCACACTGAGGGCCTGTAGGCCAGTAAGCACACTGAGGGCCAGTACGCCAGTAAGCACACTGAGGGCCTGTAGGCCAGTAAGCACACTGAGGGCCTGTAGGCCAGTAAGCACACTGAGGGCCTGTAGGCCAGTAAGCACACTGAGGGCCTGTAGGCCAGTAAGCACACTGAGGGCCTGTAGGCCAGTAAGCACACTGAGGGCCTGTATGCCAGTAAGCACACTGAGGGCCTGTAGGCCAGTAAGCACACTGAGGGCCTGTAGGCCAGTAAGCACACTGAGGGCCTGTAGGCCAGTAAGCACACTGAGGTGCCTGTAGGCCAGTAAGCACACTGAGGGCCTGTAGGCCAGTAAGCACACTGAGGGCCTGTAAGCCAGTAAGCACACTGAGGGCCTGTATGCCAGTAAGCACACTGAGGGCCTGTAGGCCAGTAAGCACACTGAGGGCCTGTAGGCCAGTAAGCACACTGAGGGCCTGTAGGCCAGTAAGCACACTGAGGTGCCTGTAGGCCAGTAAGCACACTGAGGTGCCTGTAGGCCAGTAAGCACACTGAGGGCCTGTAGGCCAGTAAGCACACTGAGGGCCTGTAGGCCAGTAAGCACACTGAGGGCCTGTAGGCCAGTAAGCACACTGAGGTGCCTGTAGGCCAGTAAGCACACTGAGGGCCTGTAGGCCAGTAAGCACACTGAGGGCCTGTAGGCCAGTAAGCACACTGAGGGCCTGTAGGCCAGTAAGCACACTGAGGTGCCTGTAGGCCAGTAAGCACACTGAGGTGCCTGTAGGCCAGTAAGCACACTGAGGGCCTGTAGGCCAGTAAGCACACTGAGGGCCTGTAGGCCAGTAAGCACACTGAGGGCCTGTAGGCCAGTAAGCACACTGAGGGCCTGTAGGCCAGTAAGCACACTGAGGGCCTGTAGGCCAGTAAGCACACTGAGGGCCTGTAGGCCAGTAAGCACACTGAGGGCCTGTAGGCCAGTAAGCACACTGAGGGCCTGTAGGCCAGTAAAGCACACTGAGGGCCTGTAGGCCAGTAAGCACACTGAGGGCCTGTAGGCCAGTAAGCACACTGAGGTGCCTGTAGGCCAGTAAGCACACTGAGGGCCTGTAGGCCAGTAAGCACACTGAGGGCCTGTAGGCCAGTAAGCACACTGAGGGCCTGTAGGCCAGTAAGCACACTGAGGGCCTGTAGGCCAGTAAGCACACTGAGGGCTAGTAGGCCAGTAAGCACACTGAGGGCCTGTAGGCCAGTAAGCACACTGAGGGCTAGTAGGCCAGTAAGCACACTGAGGGCCTGTAGGCCAGTAAGCACACTGAGGGCCTGTATGCCAGTAAGCACACTGAGGGCCTGTAGGCCAGTAAGCACACTGAGGGCCAGTACGCCAGTAAGCACACTGAGGGCCTGTAGGCCAGTAAGCACACTGAGGGCCTGTAGGCCAGTAAGCACACTGAGGGCCTGTAGGCCAGTAAGCACACTGAGGGCCTGTAGGCCAGTAAGCACACTGAGGGCCTGTAGGCCAGTAAGCACACTGAGGGCCTGTATGCCAGTAAGCACACTGAGGGCCTGTAGGCCAGTAAGCACACTGAGGGCCTGTAGGCCAGTAAGCACACTGAGGGCTAGTAGGCCAGTAAGCACACTGAGGGCCTGTAGGCCAGTAAGCACACTGAGGGCTAGTAGGCCAGTAAGCACACTGAGGGCCTGTAGGCCAGTAAGCACACTGAGGGCCTGTAGACCAGTAAGCACACTGAGGGCCTGTAGGCCAGTAAGCACACTGAGGGCCTGTAGGCCAGTAAGCACACTGAGGGCTAGTAGGCCACTAAGCACACTGAGGGCCTGTAGGCCAGTAAGCACACTGAGGGCCTGTAGGCCAGTAAGCACACTGAGGGCTAGTAGGCCAGTAAGCACACTGAGGGCCTGTAGGCCAGTAAGCACACTGAGGGCTAGTAGGCCAGTAAGCACACTGAGGGCTAGTAGGCCAGTAAGCACACTGAGGGCCTGTAGGCCAGTAAGCACACTGAGGTGCCTGTAGGCCAGTAAGCACACTGAGGTGCCTGTAGGCCAGTAAGCACACTGAGGGCCTGTACGCCAGTAAGCACACTGAGGGCCTGTAGGCCAGTAAGCACACTGAGGGCCTGTAGGCCAGTAAGCACACTGAGGGCCTGTAGGCCAGTAAGCACACTGAGGGCCTGTAGGCCAGTAAGCACACTGAGGGCCTGTACGCCAGTAAGCACACTGAGGGCCTGTAGGCCAGTAAGCACACTGAGGGCCTGTAGGCCAGTAAGCACACTGAGGGCCTGTAGGCTAGTAAGCACACTGACGGCCTGTAGGCCAGTAAGCACACTGAGGGCCTGTAGGCCAGTAAAGCACACTGAGGGCCTGTAGGCTAGTAAGCACACTGAGGGCCTGTAGGCCAGTAAGCACACTGAGGGCCTGTACGCCAGTAAGCACACTGAGGGCCTGTAGGCCAGTAAGCACACTGAGGGCCTGTAGGCCAGTAAGCACACTGAGGGCCTGTAGGCCAGTAAGCACACTGAGGGCCTGTAGGCCAGTAAGCACACTGAGGGCCTGTAAGCCAGTAAGCACACTGAGGGCCTGTAGGCCAGTAAGCACACTGAGGTGCCTGTAGGCCAGTAAGCACACTGACGGCCTGTAAGCCAGTAAGCACACTGAGGGCCTGTAGGCCAGTAAGCACACTGAGGGCCTGTAGGCCAGTAAGCACACTGAGGGCCTGTAGGCCAGTAAGCACACTGAGGGCTAGTAGGCCAGTAAGCACACTGAGGGCCTGTAGGCCAGTAAGCACACTGAGGGCTAGTAGGCCAGTAAGCACACTGAGGGCCTGTAGGCCAGTAAGCACACTGAGGGCTAGTAGGCCAGTAAGCACACTGAGGGCCTGTAAGCCAGTAAGCACACTGAGGGCCTGTAGGCCAGTAAGCACACTGAGGGCCTGTAGGCCAGTAAGCACACTGAGGGCCTGTAGGCCAGTAAGCACACTGAGGGCCTGTAGGCCAGTAAGCACACTGAGGGCCTGTAGGCCAGTAAGCACACTGAGGGCCTGTAAGCCAGTAAGCACACTGAGGGCCTGTAGGCCAGTAAGCACACTGAGGGCCTGTAGGCCAGTAAGCACACTGAGGGCCTGTAGGCCAGTAAGCACACTGAGGGCCTGTAGGCCAGTAATCACACTGAGGGCCTGTAAGCCAGTAAGCACACTGAGGGCCTGTACGCCAGTAAGCACACTGAGGGCCTGTAGGCCAGTAAGCACACTGAGGGCCTGTAGGCCAGTAAGCACACTGAGGGCCTGTAGGCCAGTAAGCACACTGAGGGCCTGTAGGCCAGTAAGCACACTGAGGGCCTGTAGGCCAGTAAGCACACTGAGGGCCAGTACGCCAGTAAGCACACTGAGGGCCTGTAGGCCAGTAAGCACACTGAGGGCCTGTATGCCAGTAAGCACACTGAGGGCCTGTAGGCCAGTAAGCACACTGAGGGCCTGTAGGCCAGTAAGCACACTGAGGGCCAGTAGGCCAGTAAGCACACTGAGGGCCTGTAAGCCAGTAAGCACACTGAGGGCCTGTAGGCCAGTAAGCACACTGAGGGCCTGTAGGCCAGTAAGCACACTGAGGGCCTGTAGGCCAGTAAGCACACTGAGGGCCTGTAGGCCAGTAAGCACACTGAGGGCCTGTAGGCCAGTAAGCACACTGAGGGCCAGTACGCCAGTAAGCACACTGAGGGCCTGTAGGCCAGTAAGCACACTGAGGGCCTGTAGGCCAGTAAGCACACTGAGGGCCTGTATGCCAGTAAGCACACTGAGGGCCTGTAGGCCAGTAAGCACACTGAGGGCCTGTAGGCCAGTAAGCACACTGAGGGCCTGTAGGCCAGTAAGCACACTGAGGGCCAGTAGGCCAGTAAGCACACTGAGGGCCTGTAGGCCAGTAAGCACACTGAGGGCCTGTAGGCCAGTAAGCACACTGAGGGCCAGTACGCCAGTAAGCACACTGAGGGCCTGTAGGCCAGTAAGCACACTGAGGGCCTGTAGGCCAGTAAGCACACTGAGGGCCTGTAGGCCAGTAAGCACACTGAGGGCCTGTAGGCCAGTAAGCACACTGAGGGCCTGTAGGCCAGTAAGCACACTGAGGGCCTGTAAGCCAGTAAGCACACTGAGGGCCTGTACGCCAGTAAGCACACTGAGGGCCTGTAGGCCAGTAAGCACGCTGAGGGCCTGTAAGCCAGTAAGCACACTGAGGGCCTGTACGCCAGTAAGCACACTGAGGGCCTGTAGGCCAGTAAGCACGCTGAGGGCCTGTAAGCCAGTAAGCACACTGAGGGCCTGTAGGCCAGTAAGCACACTGAGGTGCCTGTAGGCCAGTAAGCACACTGAGGTGCCTGTACGCCAGTAAGCACACTGAGGGCTAGTAGGCCAGTAAGCACACTGAGGGCCTGTAGGCCAGTAAGCACACTGAGGTGCCTGTAGGCCAGTAAGCACACTGAGGGCCTGTAGGCCAGTAAGCACACTGAGGTGCCTGTAGGCCAGTAAGCACACTGAGGTGCCTGTAGGCCAGTAACACACTGAGGGGGGGAAGGGAGAGTCGCTGGGAGTGAGTGTGTTACCAGCCCTCTGTCAGCTCCTTATGTTACATCCTGCAGGGTCATCATGTGTCCCCTTGAACAATATCCAGGCATTGATTAGTGTGCCAAGTATTGTGATTTACTCCTAAACGCAGCACTTATCAAAACCTTAAACAACCCCCGTGACCCCCTCTGACCCCTATCACTACTGGAGTGGACACGCCCTTTTGCGAATCACCTGCTCCGACAGGCTGCTAGTTGGGTCCACATGTGGAATAGCCGCTGAAAACAGAGGTACTCATTTAAAGACAGCCGCCAGGCCTGATAAGTGTGCGTGTTCTGTGTGGTACTTGTCTGCGCTTATCCTGGTTTTGTATGAGCGAGGAGAGCGTTGTGCGCTACGCCACATAGAGCTGATGTTAAGGTCGTTACTCGCTGCCGTCATTGATTGGTATTACCGTTTATTATTTTGGAACATTTAAAAAAGTTATATGGAGTTTAGGGCGGCAGGGTGGTGCAGTGGAAGAAGGTCGTGGGTTCGAATCCCGGCCGAGGGCCTTTCTGTGTGGAGTGGGCGTGTTCTCCCCATGTCGGCGTGGGTTTCCTCCGGGTAGTCCGGTTTTCTCCCACAGTCCGAAGACATGCTGGTTAGGCTAATTGGAGACTCTAAATTGGCCATAGGTATTGAGTGTGTGAGTGAATGGTGTGTGTGCCTTGCGATGGATTGGCGGCCTCTCCAGGGTGTATTCCTGCCTCTCGCCCAATGCATGCTGGGATAGGCTCCAGCCCCCTCCCCGCGACCCTGACCAGGAATAAGCTATTATTAGATATTAGATATTGGATATTGGCTATTGGCTATTGGATGGATGGATGGATGGAGAATTTTATTATTATTATTATTATTATTATTCTTGTACTTGCTGGTCTTGCTCTTGTTAACTCCTGCATACAAGGGAGGAATGTGTGTATTGTGGGTGTACAGCAGGGGTGTCAAACTCTGGTCCTGGAGGGCCGCAGTGTCTGCTAAGTGTGTTGGCTAAGAAGTCCACACGCCTTGTTCTCAATGCTTTAACCGGGTGGCGATTGAAAGGAAAGCACAAATACCTGTAGACACCGCGGCCCTCCAGGACTGGAGTTTGACACCCCGGGCGTGTGGCGTCGGTTCCCTTCACGTGAGACGGCGTCGTGTCGCACGTTGTCTTTCAGACGGCACGCCGTACACCTGGTGGGTCGGGCGTGGCAACGAGAAGCACTTCTACTGGGGCGGCTCGGGACCGGGGATCCAGAAGTGTGCCTGCGGGATCGAGCGCAACTGCAGCGACCCCAAGTACTACTGCAACTGCGACGCCGACCAAAAACAGTGGTGAGTGACCCCTACGCCTTCCCCAGGGCTACCATTGCACGAGGCAGGGGGAGGATGTAGATTTTTATGTCATTCTATTTTCATGAAAATTTATAAGGGTTTCCCAGACAAGGATTTAGCAGCCTAGTCCAAGACTAAGTTTTCTTTTTCAACGGGATGTCTCCAGTGAGGAAATGTGTTTAGGACAAGACTCGGCTTAATTCTCGTGTGGGAAACTGGTCCTAGATGTGATTCATTTATTTTTCTAAATGCATAATTTCTGAATATAACCAATATGAAATTCTCGGGTTTAGCTAGTTGATGTTATCCAGTGTGTCAATCCCAACCAACAGGACGGTACAAAATGGCATCTGCAAATGCATGAAAACGGAAAGCCAGTCATTTGTGTGGTATATACCAGTACACAAAGTGACGCAAACCTGCGTGGGCCGTGCATTATCGCCCCGTGACTTTAACTTTGACTTTAACTTTCTTGTCCCGAGGGAAATTTTGTTTACAGCATGGAGAAAAATACCGCATCAGAACGCACAGCTGATTGGCCCTTTATGGGAAATCGGCTGTGGAGGAAACAATCACGGGCCGGGGCTATAGGCGGCCTGGGGAAGGGCTCATCATGTCTGTGGAAATAACGCTTCTGATGAGTCGTGCACCACAAGTACCATAGAAATCTAATTACAGCCGGCGCTAGCAGAACGCATTACAACTAAGTGCCCTGTGAGCCTTTATTTGTCACTAATGTGGCGGAGCTGCAGAAATTCATAACGTGAAAAAGGATCTCTTGTGCACTGAAATAGCTGCCTTTTTTTGTTTTGGTTTTTTGGGGTTTCGGGGGGAATTCTTTCTGCCAGGACTGACAATGTGACCAAATGTCAGTTATTCTTTCGAGAGCCAAAAACAAATTGAATGGGAGTTGTAAAATCACAGTATGCCTGCATTGTGAAAGCGATAATTAACAGTGGGATATAATGTTCGGTGAAGCAGCCATTTCTGCAAACACTATTAAATGGCTGTGGCTTATCTGCCCGACATTGTTGGTATAGACCAGGGGTAGGCAACGTTGATCCTGGAGTGCTGGTTTTTGCTCCATCCAAGCTTATAACTACATAACTGGATTCATTTTAATTGATCAGGTTTAATTAATGCAGGTAACCATGTGCTGAAGGGACTCAGCGTTTCACCATTCAGAATATTCAGGCTCAGACTTTGTCATCTGCCAAACTCTTGTGATCAAGCTCAGATGGAACAAAAACCAGAAACGGCACCGGCACTCCAGGGGGGTATACTTACGAAGCAGGATTACTGAGTTAGCTGGATAACTGCTAAAACCGGGAACGGCTCTTTTTACTTCAGTCCGTTTTCAAGAGTTGGGATGGTTCCGGGTTTCAATCGGTGCTGTTATCCAGCTAACTCAGTAATCCAGCTAACTCTGTAATCCAGCTTTGTAAGTATACCCCCCTGGGTTGCCTTCCCTGGTATAGACAAACAGTAAAATTAAACAATGGATGTTCTGACCTGCAGTCTACCAGGGTTTTGTTTTGTCATTAACTAATTTTTACATTTTTTTTAAGATTATAAAAAATAATTACAGACTCAATTGAGGTTTAGTTCCTCACTCAAGGGAACAGCGTTATACTGTAACGCCCAGGCCCTCTTTCCTAACCCCTTCTCTACATAGCTTCAACCTCTTGTGCTGCAGTGTGTTCTTAAATCAAAGTAATTCAAGATAATACATGCTATGACAATACGGATATTGCACAGAGGCATCTGAGCAAGAGGAATATGTAAATCATAATTACTGTATGCGTGAACGGTACTTTTTTTTTTCAATGCATATGAAATGAACGGCAGGCGCTAACGGACAGATACCAGTCTGTGATTCCAGTACCCTGCAAACGTTCCTGCAAACATTCCTGCAAACGTCCCTGCAAACGGCGCCACTCTAATGCTCATTTTATTGTTGTGTTCGTTCATGGGTTAGCTCACCGCGTGTGTTTGTCCAAGACTTTGCCTGAGGAAAGATTGCAGGCATTAGCTTAGCACTTAGCATCGAGCATATTATGTTCTGAAAAGTGGTGAGCACTGTCGCGTCGTTTGCATGTTCTCCACGTGTTCGCGTGGGTTTTCTCCGTGTACTCCGGTTTCCTCCCGCACCACGGACATGTATGTCAGGTTAGGTAAACTCCTGCCATTGCCCTTGACCAAGGCACTGGCCTCAGAACTGGAGCTGGTCCCCGGGCGCTGCACTGTGGCTGCCCACCTCTCCTAAGTAGTTAGGATGGGTATAACTACCCCACGGGGTCAATAAAGCCTAAATTAACTTAACACCTCCCCGTGATGCCACTGCGTAATGAACCGTTTATCCTGTGTGCCTTTAGGAGAGAGGACTCTGGACTTCTTATGTACAAGGACCATTTACCTGTGAACCAGGTGGCTGTGGGAGATACAAATCGGCCCGGCTCGGAGGCGAAGCTGACTGTTGGACCTTTGCGTTGCCAAGGAGACGGTAAGTCGAGCCTCTTCTCTCTTATTGTTGCCGTCCTTGAGCGCCGAAGACCTTTTTGTTTTAGCAAAGTACCACTTTGCATTTAAAGTGTGTAGATATGTAATGCACTTGTATTTAAGCTATCTCTGGAAATGTCTCAATAATGAAAGATAAAGAGGGGCATTAATTCACAGTGTTGAAGTTGTCTAGAGACCGTTTCCTTCCCCACAGCAACAGAAGAGTGCCTTAAAAAACAGTGCGGGAGGGGGGCGAAAAACGACAAAACAACAGTTTTGTAAGTCTGGTCACGGCGTCACACATGTCTACTTTTAGCTCTGGCCAACTCGGATGTGCCAAATATAAACGGCTGTGATTATTACCCGTGCTGTGGACTTGTACGCACACGCTGAACGCACGCCTGAGGCAGCAGCTCTCATTAACCTTCTGGTGATAATCGTTTACATATGTGACAAGTCAGTCATTTTAATGAGATGTTTGTGGGGACTTTCTCTCTGCTCTTTTTAAGGCTGTCCTTTCCTTATGCAGGAGCGTGATAATATAAAAAAATAAAAAATAAAAAACTGAATCGGTGGGAAATGTTTTGAATTTATGCTGAATTATCCTGAGTCGTTATCAAATTAGGATCTTGGTCAATACCCCTGCCTGTTTTACCCAGCCATTTTTTTTGATGCATTTCTGGGTCAGAAAATGGTATTAAAAATACAATAACACAATGGCCACTTAAATCACATGCTTTCTTTTTCCTTGTTCCCTTTACATATAGTCCATGTATATACATAGACCGATATTTACAGAAACAATTCGGCTTCATTGCCACGCTCCAGGGCAAAGCAATACACTTCACCACCCTGGATCTGAACGAGACTGGTTCCCTAATCCCTTCCCTATGAAGCTTCCCAATCATTAGGCGGAATTCAACTGGTTCCCTAATCCCTTCCTTATGTAACTTCACAGTCATTAGGTGGAATTCAATCAAATGCACGTTAAGGCCGAGGTGTGTAACGAGGCCCATATCTGTTTATACTTCTGGCCTTAATGACTATAAATTAACATTTAAGCCATCTGACATTTTAACTACATTTCTTGGTAAATGCATGAATGACAGCCAAAGTTCGTGTGTCCCTATATGAAAGTTTTCCTGTGATCTAATCTACAAGTGAACCAGTGGTGGTGTATGCGGCCAGTTAGCTCATTTAGCCATAGTAACTGGTGGAAACCAAAACCTGCTTACACACAACAGCCCTCCAGGACCGGCATTGCCCACCCCTGCTTTAAGGGCATCAATTAAGCCTAAACTGACCAAACTGGTGCCCTATCTCAATGAAGTGTGCTTTCATTGCCATATCTCTCTATGGTACCAGAAGTGAGGGGTTATTGTCAATGAAAATTAGTTTTTACGAAGTGGTTGACACCATTGGTTGCCTCTGGTTGGTCAGGCTGTAGTAAAATTGCCTCCCCTTTCGCTTTCGTGATACCTCTGTGTGTTTGGGTTGCCTGTTTGACTCATGCCATAATGCAGCTCAATGTCTGCACATAGCACAGCATTAGCAAGATATCACACTGTGGGGAAAATAGACCATTCAAAATGCTTTTAAGCTCTACTGCTTGTGCTTGTTACAAATGCTATGCTATCTGCAGTGGCTTAAAGACATTTATGAAGTTTATGAATTTGCAGGTGACGGCCACAGCTTGTTTTTTCTTCGAATCGATTTTGTTTTTATCAGTTTTGATAATTACAGGCCTGTGGAACCATGAACAAGGTGATGGTAGATTTAGAGGTATAGGATCGGTAATTCCACACACCGGTATGAAATCTCACAACGCTGGGTAGAGCATTTGCTTAAATTATTTCCTCTTATTGCAGTATTCGCTCTCTGTTTTAACACTGTTTTTGAACACAGGGGGCTGCTTGCTAGTAGAATACTGTTAAATTATATATCAGGATTATAACAATGCTCCGAGGTCATTACGCTGTTGAGTCGAGCAGCCCATATTAAGTGATTCTGTCCATTTATTTCGATGCTGTGTTTGGCATGGCATGCAAATAGCGAATCCAACAAATGAATAAACGACCAGTTTGTTCAATAAATGTTATTTTTATTTTATTTTTAGAAAAAAAGAGAATTATGAAGCTGCAGACAAGTAAATGTTTTTACAAGTTAAAAAAAAAAAAAAGAAGCTTCCGTGTCCAGGAACCACAGTTTTCCGGCCACGTCTTTTCCTGTTTCTGGGACTTCCAGACTTTATAAGCTTGTGGTAGGTAGCTCACCCGGTAAAAGTGCCCTGTGATGTGAACTGAAGGCCTAGCTCAGGGTATGTTTCTGCTCCCGCCGCTGTGGAAGTAATGCGTTTTCACGCCTCGTTATTCTCCTTAATAGGCCTGCTTATTGCTCTTATCAGTTCTGTCTGATTACAATCACCTGTTATCCCAGGATGTTAATGATTACGCCTGTGTGGATGCGCTCTTCGGCCCACAACTAGCCTGCGTGTTTGTGCAATCAAAATTAGGCCTTTACAGGGGCTCATTATACTTCCAGGATAGCGTGCCGGCCGTTCTGCGGCGCAATCAGTCTCTAAATTTAATCGACACGGTCAACTGAAACGTATGTTATAGTAAGTTTGACGGTGAGAGACAACAACGACCAAGACGTAGAAAAGGGCATGTCTCATCGATCCATGTCATTGACCCATAATGCACCATAATGAGAGATGTTAGGAATGGTAGCACAAAAAAAAAAAAAAAAATCTCTCTGGCTATTCTATTATCTTTGGCTGTCGAGTGCGATACATATTTATGCATTTATTCATCTGGCTGTTGAAGAATCAGACATGCTTTAGTTCACCACGGTTTGTCAGCAGGTTTAGGCATTGAAGAGGCCATCTTTCACGAAGAGACAGAGCATCAAGTTTGCTTCTGTCACGGTCCTGCACAGTGGTCATAAAATATTAAAGCTCTTGCGTCGTGCCATACCTCGAGAGCAGTCTCTCTCCGCATACTCCCGCCATACAGACCGCCGTGCTGTGGAGATGATTCAGAACTCCGGAAAACCCGTCGGCACGGCAACTGCCCCATGTGGTTAAGAGTCCTTTATTTCCACAATCACAGGAAGCTTGTTTCATCAACTACTCACAGTGAATAAAATTTTTAAAAAAAAGTAAACTCAAGTTCATTTGATTCAAGGACAAGTGGCAGCGAGCCAATTAAACTTAATTTCACTGAGAGGAAGCAGTCCTCTCTGGTGGCTTCAATTGGCTCTAAAGTTTTTTGTTGTTGTGTTTTTTTTTTTCCTTTACCAGTACAGTTATGTTGGTCAGTGTCCATATTAAACCACACCAGGCCTGGTAAGTCGAATGTCAGACCTGAACACAAATCATCTACCATCTGTACACAGTGCTGTTTTACATATTTCTGCAAATCTAACACGTATTCCAGTTCTAGCATCTGAATTTACTGTTCCGGTGACTCATTTACAATTAATAAGGTATCTAGTATATCAGCCTACGTAATCGGTATACTGTATGCTACAAATGCATTTTTCAGCGTTATATCGTCAGATTAGCTCCCATAACAATTTCTTGAATTTGTCTTAACAATTTTTATTATTACTATTATTCAGTCTGCACTCCTATACCCCTAATAGTACAAGTTTGTACACTGCGAATGATCTTATTTGTGAAGTGAATGTTAGGCTTTACAGGGTCACGTCTATCGCCTTATGCCCCCTCATGTATAAAAGGAAATGTTAATAATTGTTCTCTAAAATAATACCAAGCAAGTACAGGTACAGATGTATGAGGGGGAGAAAGGTTTCTTGTCCATTTAATTTATTGAGTAATTATGAATTATTATTACATTACTTTACTTCACCCTAATTCATTTCACGGTTATGTGGTGTCATAAAGAGGTTATTATAGCCCAGGATTAATTGACAAATGCTTGATTAACTCCTTTGTCTCATAAAGGCGCATGATTTATAAAAGGCATGAGTCAATACAAAAGGTATTCAACCTGCAATTTCCAAAGACTTCAAGGCAAAGAAATCCAGCTGTATGATATGTCAGGTTAGGTATCTCAAAACATGTAGCAACCAAATTTGGACTTGAACAATTGATAAAGGAACCAACGCGAGTATGTAGTACATGTGAAACAATTATTGATCTAATTTTTTCCAATGAACCGACAAAATATAACCTAAATGGGGTTATTAAAACAACATTATCTGACCATTTTCTTACCTTTGCTATTAGAAAAAAAATTATAGAACACAAGGGACACAAATTGAATGTTATAAAAACGATACCAGGCTCCCAAAAACAGACGTACCAAAACGAGATTAATAACATTAACTGGGAAGAGGAGAATAAGATGAGCAACCCAGAGAAAATACTCACGAGAATGCATGAAAAAATTAAGACTCTAACTAAAAAATACACAAAAAATTCTAAACTAAAGTCTCGACAATTATCTTTACCTTGGATTACACCAAATATATTACGTCTGCTCAAACAAAAATCAAAACTTATGAAAAACTACTATCGTACTAAATTATTAATAGATAAGCAAGCTTTTGCGACAATTAGAAATAAATGTATCGTAGAGTTACAGAAAGCAAAAACTAATTATTATCAGAAACTCATAAATGAAGCCTCTTTGCACCCCAAAAAGCTGTGGGATGCACTGAACTCCATAACTGGAGGAAGGACAAAAAATAACCAAGGCAAGATAAGCGTTTTCTCACAGGGATTATTGCTAACAGAGCCTCAAAAACTTGCTTGCGCGTTTAATACGTTTTTTATTTCATCAGTAGAAGAGCTCGCAGCCCACTTTGATCCATCTGTGCAACAATTGGAATTTTCTGCCTCACAATCACAACCTTTCTCCTTCGCAGAAATATCTCAAGACTGTTTAATAAACATCACACATTCTCTAAAGAAGACAAAAACAAAGGATACACATGACATGAACTCAGACTTCTTTCTGTCACATTTGGACTCTTTATTAACAGTCACCCATCATCTCATAAACTTATGTATTACAAAGTCTGTTTTTCCTTCCGCATGGAAAACATCTAAAATCATTCCCATTTACAAATCAGGTGATCCAACAGTCATATCAAATTATAGACCGATATCTATTCTTCCCATAATGTCAAAGATCCTGGAAAAGGTGCTAGCCACTCAGCTCACCGACTACTTAGAATCACACGGTCTTTTAAATGAATTTCAGTTTGGTTTTCGAACAAACAGATCAACCACGTCCGCAGTATTATATCTCACGGAATCAATTAGACAATCATTAAATGTAGAGAATATAACCGGTGCAATATTTATCGACTTTTCAAAAGCATTTGATACCGTTAATCATTCAATACTTCTCAATAAGTTAACGAAGTTCAACCTATCATCAACTGCAATAAACATGTTTTCATCATATCTATTAGAAAGAACACAACTGGTCCAAATAGATCAACTTAAATCCACTTCTATGACAAGCAATATCGGTGTACCACAAGGATCTATTCTAGGACCGCTATTGTTCATATTATATATTAATGATCTGCCCTCAGTATGCTCATCAACCCAAGTGCTTCTATATGCGGACGACACCGTTATCTTTACCTCTGCGCATAAAATAGATGACATTCATTCCAAACTTTCATTAGACCTACAAGCTCTTCACCACTGGTTACACAGAAATCATTTAACATTAAATATAAAAAAAACACAATGTATGTATTTTCGATCCTCTCAAAAAACATTTTCGACTCCGCCCCCTATACAACTAAAAAACGAACCCTTGTCCGTAACAAGTACCTATAAATATCTCGGCGTCACGCTTGACGATCATATGACGTTTAAACCACATATTGAATACCTTGCAAAACAGCTAAATAAAAAACTTTTCGTCTACAATAAAATTCGGACATATCTTACACGAACCGTTTCAAATACATATTTAAATGCCATAATTCTATCCACATTATCATATTGTTTACCAATTTGGTCATCTGCTACAAAATGCACATTAGACCCAATCATTCGTCTTTATAATAGATCGCACAAAATTCACGCGAAATTACCATCTCGCACACATCATTGCACTGCCTTACAACAAGTAAACGCACTCACTTTTGAAAATTACCAAATGTTACTGAACTTAAAACTTTACCATAAAATACAAAACAATACTCTTCCTCAGATCATTAACAACCTATTGCCACGTCATTCCAATAACCGACAACAAAGACAAACCCGTTCCATTACAAACGCATTAAATCCACTTCAAAGATACAAAAACAATTTTGGTCAAAAATCGTTTTTCAATAGAAACACAGAATCATGGAATAATTTACCATTAAATATAAGGACAAATATACATTCTAACAACTTTAAAAAACAGCTCAAATCTCATCTTATAAATAACCAAATCTGTCAACACTAGACTATAATTAATTTCAGATCACGCTGTGTCTGCTCCATAAACACTCACTTTATTATTATTATTATTATTATTATTATTATTTTTCATTGTTTCTACATATTTCTTTCTGAAATTTCTCACATTTTAATTACTGTACATCTATAGATTTTATAGATTTTTTACCCCTGTCTTTGTTATTTTTTCCTCATTTTCTGTTCATCTCAATTTATTTTCTTTTTCTTTTTTTCTTTCCCTATGCTGTAGGACAGGGAACCCTCTGTAAAACAGTAATGTACTGAGTAGGGCCCAAAGATGTTAGGACTTTTATGTACTAATATCTTTTTTCCCTGTATAAAAAATAAAATTGAATTGAATTGAAATATCTTCCAATCATAAGTAATAAGGACAGGTAGTGCCTTTTGTGAAATCCAGACTTCTTTTAACGTTTGGTTTGTTCGACATACACTACTCACAAAAAGTTAGGGATATTCGGCTTTCGGGTGAAATTTCAGGATGAACCTAAAATGCACTATAACCTTTACAGGTGAAATTAATTTGACCTTCTCTAAACTTTTGAATGCACATGTCCAACTATTCAATGTTTCAGTACTTTTTGCACAACTTGCTGTTCTCTAACAAGGAGCTGAACGGCAAAATTCACAACAGGTGTTTGATCCATGAATCGACCAATAAATTTCCTGGTTCAATTAGAATTGGTATTTAAACAGTCCTCTTCATCATGCTGTTCACATTTTGACATCATGAGACCAAGATGACACCTAACAATTGATCAACAGTACCTCGCCATTGCGAGGCTTCAAACAGGATGTTCTCAGAGGGAAGTGGCCACTGAGCTTAGAGTGTCACAGAGTGTCATCAGCAGGTTGCAACAGAGATACAGAGAGACTGGAAGAGTCACAGAAAGGCATAGAAGTGGACGTCCTTTGGCCACATCCCACACTGATGACCGCTTCATTGTGAACAGTGCCCTGCGGAACCGGATGATGAATGCCACTCAACTCCAGGCACATTTAAGGGAGGTGAGAGGCACCCAAGTGTCACGTCAGACCATTCGAAACCGTTTACATCAGCGTGGTCTGCGTGCTAGACGACCTGCAAGGGTACCTGACCACACCACCAGGCACAGGCGTCATCGTCTTGCATGGGCCAGGGAGCATTTACGCTGGACGAGGGACCAGTGGGCCTCAGTGCTGTTCTCTGATGAAAGTCGATTCACGTTGAGCAGAAATGATGGCCGCCAACCATGTTGGAGACGTCAAGGAGAGCGCTATGCATCAGCCACTGTTGTCACCAGACGACCCTTTGGTGGTGGCGGTGTTACAGTGTGGGCAGGTGTGTCTAGTCAATACAGAACTGCCCTACACTTTGTGAATGGTACAGTGACAAGCCCATACTACCTGAATAACATCATTAATCCAGTCATTGTGCCCCTGCATGAACAACACAGGCCTAATTTCATCTTCATGGACGACAATGCTCCAGCTCATCGAGGTCGCATCATTAGGGAAAGGCTGCTGGAGACTGGGGTACCTCAAATGGAGTGGCCTGCACTTTCTCCAGACCTGAATCCCATAGAAAACCTATGGGATCAGCTGACTCACCGTGTAGAGGCTCGTAACTCTGTACCCCAGAACCTCAATGACCTGAGGGCCGCCCTTCAAGAAGAGTGGGATGCCATGCCTCAGCAGACAATAGGTCGACTTGTGAACAGCATGAGACGTCGTTGTCAAGCTGTAATTGATGCTCAAGGGCACATGACAAGTTATTGAGACATTGACATTTTTGTTGTGGTATACCCACCACTGTTGTTGGCTTTTGTTTCAATAAATTGTTTGAGATGAGGAAATCACCATTGCATGCTTCTACTTAAATGCCCTACTTTCATGATACGTATAATATCACTGTAGCGTGAACTTACATTTTCCATAAATTTCACCCGAAAGCCAAATATCCCTAACTTTTTGTGAGTAGTGTATTTCAGAAACATGCCGAAAAGAAAGTGTGTGTCCAAGGTTTATTGTGTATCCAAGGTAACCATCTATACCCCCCCCCCCCCCTCCCCCCCCCCCCCCCGAGCAGTAGACCTTATGAGTCTTTTTGGTCAGGGTTGTCCAATGAAGGATGATTGGCCGTGGCCTTCTAGACAGAATGCCGATTGGTCGCCATTTTATATGAATGGTCTTTCTATGGAGCGAGGCAGGAGAGGCAGCGAGCCGATTCCTCACAGGAGCCACGGGATGACCAAACGCCCGTTGTCACACGTCCCACCATTCTCAGCGGCTGCGGCAACAGAAGGAGCCGGCTGATGTGCTTCAAAGCCACACTGCAGTGCCAAAGTCAAGAAAACGTTAGTTAAAGAGTATTTACAGAGAGCGTCTAACAGAGCCGCAATACACCATACAGAAAACAATAACAATGTATTCAAAAGATGTATTAACATATAAATAACGTAGATAAATATAGAGAAGGGGCATGCTGGGAGATTAGAGAAGGGCCATTGTCGGTCAGAATACAATATTGACCTGCAATATTGGACCAAAGAGAACAACAATCACAGCCATATGCAAACTGAGGTGAGCCATTCCTCATCCTCTTCAAGGTTTGCCTTTCTCAATTAATCATGTGACCATCTTTATTGGTTTTTCTTTTTTTTCTTTTTTTTAAACAAAACAAATTGGGAAGGCATTTGCACCTTTTTGGGAATGACTTTTGTCCTTCTGAAGCACTGATTCAGTGACAATTTTACATACTTGTCGGAGGCAGTAGTGTAACGACATTTTGATTGAACCTAATGCTCTGCTTTCAGACCAGAAAGGGTGAAATGCATTATGGGTAGTGGGCATAACCAGGTCAGCACTCTTCTCCTGGCCCTGGTACCTCAGTCACTTTTATGCCCAAGAGGGTTTAAAAGCCCCATGACAACCTTCTGGGATAAAGCTCTTTGTGGTGGGTTTTAGGGCAGCCTGCTGGGGTAAAGCTCTTTGTGGTGGGTTTTAGGGCAGCCCGCTAAAATCATCTCTGCTATGACACTGTTGGGTTTAAAACTGCCGTTTGGGTCAAAGGAGGTCATCTGTTTTCTGTATGCTTTTGAAAGTAAGGAGAAATAAGAATGTCAGCTGTAATAACTGTTGATATCCTGAATATAACTGCTGATAATCCTGTAAGAAGCGCTGATATCATGTAATAACTGCTGATATCCACTGCTGATATCCTACCTCATCTCGCCTGGCTACAGAAGGCTCAGGGACAGTATGCCTGATGAGAACTGGGAATTCTTTCAACTCCGCTGGATCACCTTTGCATTATTATAAGGCCACGTCCATCAGATTTCCTTACATAAATGTTCCCAATCACCTGTACAGACATCCCAGTGCAAATATAATTCTGTTTACATTTGAGAAGCACAGCACCGTTAAAGGTAAGCTGTTTTATTGAGTCCAACGGCACTGTAACCTTAGTTCACTGGGCTAAAGTCCCAGGTCTCTACTGATCACATTCTACGGAGTGCGCTGGCATTTTCTTTTAAATTAGTGTGACATTCAGGAATATGGAGAACATTACTAAAACTTATCAAAGTCAAGAGAAGTCTTGAGTTATAAGGTGACTTTTTAGGAATAACTTTCCTTTTCAACCTGCAATCAATTTTCCGATCTTAGACGGCAGGAAGACTCCCCATTCCGCCTCTCCATCCCCGCCCTGCATGGTCGGTTTTCCCAGTCTCAGTGCCTATAAAATCTATAATAGCCCCCAGTGGTGGATTGAACTTCCCACGGTGGTCATAACGGCAGAATCGCTGGCCATCATCCAATAAAGACTGAAGAACTGTCTTCAAGCTGAATCTTGGCTCCCCTCCCATCCAGATCCCGATCCTATCTTACATAATTAATTCAGTGTGTTATTGAATTATGATATTTATATTATGGCTTCTTATGTATGTATATACATAGCTTTGCATAGTTCATTTGCATTTAATACTTTGGTGATGTTGTATACAGAATCCCTGGCCTGGGAATGTTGTTTGCTGGGTCTGGCAATATTGAGGCCCACCTGTGGTGGATCCACCTGAGAACCCCCAGATGAATGTTCCCTTACCCCATCTGCTATATGCGTGCGATGTTGTGTAACCTGGAGACGCCTCGGGCATTTATTCAGACTAAAGACAATGTTCTTTTTCCTAAACTTGCAATAATGTTTTTGTTTTTTTCTTCTGGCACTGTGCTTGAGCAGATATGTTCAAGAAAAAAAACTACTGGTGGTGCAGTGGAGGCGGGATATTTCTGTAGTGCGCCGGCCTGTGGCTCGGTGAACTGTGTTTGATACCCCAAGCATACTCTGGAGAATAGCGGCTCTTAATGTGGCCCTGCAAACCTAAACTAATGGACTACAGTGACTTGCCTTCGGTTATGCCGCGGCTATGCTCCGCGTCTGCTCTTACTCCTCTCAGAGAAACGTTACGTTGAGCGATGCCTTAATATAGTGAGGAAGGATGGATGCATGTTGTGAAAGGATGCAACCATATCCACTAAGGGCCATGATATCTGTAAAGAAAAAAGCTCAACTGAAAATAGTCCTCAAAACCTTTGGTTAGGTGTTCCCTGCTACATGTGAGACCTGACAGCTATGAAAATCCAAATCCTATTTGAAGGCACCCCAAAGAGGTATTTTAATGCGCCATCATTACAAATCTTTCCCAGCTCTTTTCTACTGTGATTAATATGTGTATTTCGCTCAAATGCTATGTCTTTATTTGATGTCTTTAATGTTTGTTTCCACTCAAATTTTGATTTGTCCAGTTGCAACTATAGATTAGACCCATTTCTGCAGCGTCACAAAGGGCATCGGAAAAACGTCCTCTTCGAAAACGCGCGCAGGCCTCTGCAATCACGCAGCATCGCAACCGTGACCGGTGCGCCAGGGAACCGTTGAGTTGATGATAATTGAGCAGGCAGATCGCAGTAGACCAATAAGCCGGAGGAATCTCTGCTGAGGGATAAGCCTGATATAAAATCCTCCCTCCCTGAATGTTGCTGTGGCAACAGTGCTGTACGCTCAGAAGCTCCCACCCAAGGCGGGCGCTGCGCGGTCCGGATGTGACCCGGGATAGCAGGACACACTACTGTACTCCATAACTGTGTGTGATCCGGGATAGCAGGACACACAACTGTACTCTATAACTGTGTGTGATCCGGGATAGCAGGACACACAACTGTACTCCATAACTGTGTGTGATCCGGGATAGCAGGACACACTACTGTACTCCATAACTGTGTGAGACCCGGGATAGCAGGACACACTACTGTACTCTATAACTGTGTGTGATCCGGGATAGCAGGACACACAACTGTACTCCATAACTGTGTGTGATCCGGGATAGCAGGACACACAACTGTACTCTATAACTGTGTGTGATCCGGGATAGCAGGACACACAACTGTACTCCATAACTGTGTGTGATCCGGGATAGCAGGACACACTACTGTACTCCATAACTGTGTGAGACCCGGGATAGCAGGACACACTACTGTACTCTATAACTGTGTGTGACCCGGGATAGCAGGACACACTATTGTACTCTATAACTGTGTGTGACCCGGGATAGCAGGACACACAACTGTACTCTATAACTGTGTGTGATCCGGGATAGCAGGACACACAACTGTACTCCATAACTGTGTGTGATCCGGGATAGCAGGACACACAACTGTACTCTATAACTGTGTGAGACCCGGGATAGCAGGACACACTATTGTACTCTATAACTGTGTGAGACCCGGGATAGCAGGACACACTATTGTACTCTATAACTGTGTGAGACCCGGGATAGCAGGACACACTATTGTACTCTATAACTGTGTGTGATCCGGGATAGCAGGACACACAACTGTACTCCATAACTGTGTGTGACCCGGGATAGCAGGACACACTACTGTACTCCATAACTGTGTGAGACCCGGGATAGCAGGACACACAACTGTACTCCATAACTGTGTGTGACCCGGGATAGCAGGACACACTACTGTACTCTATAACTGTGTGTGACCCGGGATAGCAGGACACACTACTGTACTCTATAACTGTGTGTGACCCGGGATAGCAGGACACACAACTGTACTCCATAACTGTGTGAGACCCGGGATAGCAGGACACACAACTGTACTCTATAACTGTGTGTGACCCGGGATAGCAGGACACACAACTGTACTCTATAACTGTGTGTGACCCGGGATAGCAGGACACACAACTGTACTCCATAACTGTGTGTGACCCGGGATAGCAGGACACACTATTGTACTCTATAACTGTGTGTGATCCGGGATAGCAGGACACACAACTGTACTCTATAACTGTGTGTGATCCGGGATAGCAGGACACACAACTGTACTCCATAACTGTGTGTGATCCGGGATAGCAGGACACACTACTGTACTCCATAACTGTGTGAGACCCGGGATAGCAGGACACACTACTGTACTCTATAACTGTGTGTGATCCGGGATAGCAGGACACACAACTGTACTCCATAACTGTGTGTGATCCGGGATAGCAGGACACACAACTGTACTCTATAACTGTGTGTGATCCGGGATAGCAGGACACACAACTGTACTCCATAACTGTGTGTGATCCGGGATAGCAGGACACACTACTGTACTCCATAACTGTGTGAGACCCGGGATAGCAGGACACACTACTGTACTCTATAACTGTGTGTGACCCGGGATAGCAGGACACACTATTGTACTCTATAACTGTGTGTGACCCGGGATAGCAGGACACACAACTGTACTCTATAACTGTGTGTGATCCGGGATAGCAGGACACACAACTGTACTCCATAACTGTGTGTGATCCGGGATAGCAGGACACACAACTGTACTCTATAACTGTGTGAGACCCGGGATAGCAGGACACACTATTGTACTCTATAACTGTGTGAGACCCGGGATAGCAGGACACACTATTGTACTCTATAACTGTGTGAGACCCGGGATAGCAGGACACACTATTGTACTCTATAACTGTGTGTGATCCGGGATAGCAGGACACACAACTGTACTCCATAACTGTGTGTGACCCGGGATAGCAGGACACACTACTGTACTCCATAACTGTGTGAGACCCGGGATAGCAGGACACACAACTGTACTCCATAACTGTGTGTGACCCGGGATAGCAGGACACACTACTGTACTCTATAACTGTGTGTGACCCGGGATAGCAGGACACACTACTGTACTCTATAACTGTGTGTGACCCGGGATAGCAGGACACACAACTGTACTCCATAACTGTGTGAGACCCGGGATAGCAGGACACACAACTGTACTCTATAACTGTGTGTGACCCGGGATAGCAGGACACACAACTGTACTCTATAACTGTGTGTGACCCGGGATAGCAGGACACACAACTGTACTCCATAACTGTGTGTGACCCGGGATAGCAGGACACACTATTGTACTCTATAACTGTGTGTGACCCGGGATAGCAGGACACACTATTGTACTCTATAACTGTGTGTGACCCGGGATAGCAGGACACACTATTGTACTCTATAACTGTGTGTGACCCGGGATAGCAGGACACACTATTGTACTCTATAACTGTGTGTGACCCGGGATAGCAGGACACACTATTGTACTCTATAACTGTGTGAGACCCGGGATAGCAGGACACACAACTGTACTCTATAACTGTGTGTGACCCGGGATAGCAGGACACACAACTGTACTCCATAACTGTGTGAGACCCGGGATAGCAGGACACACTACTGTACTCTATAACTGTGGGTGACCCGGGATAGCAGGACACACTATTGTACTCTATAACTGTGTGTGACCCGGGATAACAGGACACACAACTGTACTCTATAACTGTGTGTGACCCGGGATAGCAGGACACACTATTGTACTCTATAACTGTGTGTGACCCGGGATAGCAGGACACACTATTGTACTCTATAACTGTGTGTGACCCGGGATAGCAGGACACATTATTGTACTCTATAACTGTGTGTGACCCGGGATAGCAGGACACACAACTGTACTCTATAACTGTGTGTGACCCGGGATAGCAGGACACACAACTGTACTCCATAACTGTGTGTGATCCGGGATAGCAGGACACATTATTGTACTCTATAACTGTGTGTGACCTGGATGCACCACCGTTTAATGTATTTTCAGTTTTACTGCTGTTTTATGATTTTATCATCTTATTTGGATGTATTCCTCCATATTACTGGGTGCATTGAATACATTCCATTAATGAAGCGTTTAATAATAATAATAATTATTATTATTATTATTAGTCGCAGCAGCAGTAGTAGTAGCAGTAGTAGTATTACTATTAGTCATATACTTGCTGTGAGGATTAGCCAAAAAATTATAAAATAATTAAAGTAATTTTTGGTTAAGTAGAACAGCAAATGGTATGTATTACCTATGTTCTCTGTAGACACATGTGCTCTTGTTTCTATTCATAGGCCTATTTTACTTTTCGAACATTTGTTCGGCCTCATGTAGAATTACCACATTCTAATCCGGTCTCGTTGAAATTTAGTCAATTCTAATATTTGTTGAAGAAAATTTCTATTTTGTTTTAAGACTTAGATTGAAACTTGGATGTGATCCATGGTGCTTCTTTTGTTTGTTTTTGTTTGGTTGTGTGTTCTTGATTTAACAGAAGTGCCTGTGTTCAAAAATAACCATGCCATCTGTGCAGACAATGATTTGTGTTCCAACAATTTCATTCCTCCTGGATCTCAACTTGTTGAAAATGGTTTTACCGTGTTTATAGCCTTAATCAGCCTCGTTAATCAGCCAACTGTTATTATTTTACATATAGGTATCAGTGGAAAAAATACATATTTTCAGCATGTTAAAAAATAAAGTCCATTCTAGGCATTGACCAGGTAAATGGAGGGTAAACAGTGGATTAATCCAAGTTGACATTTTCACAGGGTTTATTTTTATTTTGGGTGAAGGATTCAGGGTGCTTCTCTAGGCTGAATGATGGTTCACACTACACAGCTTTCAAAGCAATTTCAGTACAGGGAGTGAAATAGGCAGAAATAGTGTCCATTAAAAAGCATTTACCACAGCTGCTTGTGATGATATACAGTATGTATTTAAGTATACAGATACAGTGAAGAGAAGAAGCACTAACAATCTCAGGTTCTAACACGCTAAATGTGATGATATACTGTATGTAAGTATACAGATACAGTGAAGAGAAGAAACACTAACAATCTCAGGTTCTAACACGCTAAATATGATGATATACTGTATGTGTTTAAGTATACAGATACAGTGAAGAGAAGAAGCACTAACAATCTCAGGTTCTAACACGCTAAATGTGATGATATACTGTATGTAAGTATACAGATACAGTGAAGAGAAGAAACACTAACAATCTCAGGTTCTAACACGCGAAATATGATGATATACTGTATGTGTTTAAGTATACAGATACAGTGAAGAGAAGAAACACTAACAATCTCAGGTTCTAACAAGCTAAATGTGATGATATACTGTATGTATTTAAGTATACAGATACAGTGAAGAGAAGAAACACTAACAATCTCAGGTTCTAACATGCTAAATGTGATGATATACTGTATGTATTTAAGTATACAGATACAGTGAAGAGAAGAAGCACTAACAATCTCAGGTTCTAACACGCTAAATATGATGATATACTGTATGTATTTAAGTATACAGATACAGTGAAGAGAAGAAGCACTAACAATCTCAGGTTCTAACACGCTAAATGTGATGATATACTGTATGTAAGTATACAGATACAGTGAAGAGAAGAAACACTAACAATCTCAGGTTCTAACACGCTAAATATGATGATATACTGTATGTGTTTAAGTATACAGATACAGTGAAGAGAAGAAGCACTAACAATCTCAGGTTCTAACACGCTAAATGTGATGATATACTGTATGTAAGTATACAGATACAGTGAAGAGAAGAAACACTAACAATCTCAGGTTCTAACACGCTAAATATGATGATATACTGTATGTGTTTAAGTATACAGATACAGTGAAGAGAAGAAACACTAACAATCTCAGGTTCTAACATGCTAAATGTGATGATATACTGTATGTATTTAAGTATACAGATACAGTGAAGAGAAGAAGCACTAACAATCTCAGGTTCTAACACGCTAAATGTGATGATATACTGTATGTGTTTAAGTATACAGATATGTGAAAAATCTCAGGTTCAAACACACTAAATGTGAACATATACTGTTTGTGTTTAAAGCACGACTGAAGTTTGGTATACCTTTGGGTTGTGTAGTTACCTGGCCATGATATGAGTCCAAATAGTGGCAAAATATGTTCATTAGTTGTCCTGTGCTCCCCTGGGGTGATAATCCAGAATAATACCCTATTTGTCGCTCTCCATTCACTTCTATGGGGCAGTTGAAACGGTCTCAAAATGCCACTTCTAGCACATATACGACCGGGAAAGAAGCAAATTCTGTCAATACAAAAAATAACCAGTCCTCGTACATATATTTTTTTGTGTAATTAAAATTATTTATAAAGTACTATTTTCTTCAGTGTTGTTAGCAAGCTACCAAAAGACTACCAAAATCACTTGGAGGCTGATGTTCTTCATGGCCTCTTCTAATTTGGACCTCTATAATTGGCAAATATAGCAGGAACCTAACAAAGGTGTCAGGTGCGTGCATGTGTGTGTGTGTGTGTGTGTGTGTGTGTGTGTGTTTATGTGTACGAATGTTTGTACAAGCATACGTGTGGGTCTACAAGCGTGTGTGTGTGTGTGTGTGTGTGTGTGTGCCTGCTTGCACGTGTACGCGCGCGTGTGTGTGTGTGTGTGTGTGTGTGTGCGTGTGTGTACGTGTGTGTGTGCGTGTGTGTGTGTGTGTGTGTGTGTGTGCGTCCATGTGTACGCACATGTGTGTGTGTGTTTGTGTGTGTGTGTGTGTGTGTGTTCTGTATTGCTGCATGCTTATTTTAAGTTTTATAGATCCTTTCTTTAAACAGGTTAATCTCATTGAGATTTAAATTCTATTTTGCAAGAGAGACTTGGCCAAGGGAGCAATAGAAATACTCATAAAACGTATATATTTTTCTTTAATTGTGTGTGTGTGTTCTTATATCATTGTAAGGCTGGTAAATGGATTCTGGTGATCTACATCACCTCAGATCTCTGGAATGCAAAGGCGATACACAGGAGGGGAACTCTCGATAAAAGCCTAGAATACCCTCCTGCTCTGTACAGTTTCACCGTTAAACCATTTGTCCGGTCGCTGAAATTGGATTTCGGGGAGAGACAGGATGCGGAGAAAGGGTGCCGATACTAAGACAATTAGGGCCTGTCTGTGAGGAGTGTGAGCTCTGAGCGGTTTGGGGTCACTGTGGGGTCACTGTGGCTCCGCCTATCTCTACTTCTCTGTTTTAAGAGGGCCTGCTCTTTACGCCAACTGCGACTTCTTAAGGGAGGACACACATCCAATTTATATCCATTTCCAGAGCTTTTAGGCTGTTGCTGATGCAACGGGGCTGCACAGGAATGAGAAAGCATTATTAGCTAGCGTGTCCTAAAGTGAGCGCTGTCCGGCATAGTCCGCATGTTGGCTACAATCTCCTCACACTGACTTTACACAAATTAAACTGGGATTATTCTGCGGTAATCCTTTACGTTGAGGTGATGCACCAATGTAATAACATTTTTCATGTTTAACTGCACTGTTCTTGATGTGTTATTAATATGTTATTAACTAGTACAGCGCAAATACAATGTCTAAATTGACTTGCAATGGCAGGTTTAGTCTATTAAATAGATCTATATCACTTAAATTACACACACGAAACATGCGTGTGATTGGAACTGCACAGTTCTTACTAATTTAACTAAAAATGCATGCTGCACTTAAGACCCTGTAAATATCATGTGTGTCGATCTCTCTAATATTAATTCAGAATCTGTTCATGTTTGGAGTCCAGACATATTTTTGTTTCTGAAAGCAAGTGGCAGCTATTTGCACATTGGCTCGCTCCACAGCACTGCAGCGAGAGCCAGGCGATTACTGTGTCGATGTTAACGGCATTCCCAGATAAGCTGCTCCTTTTCTTACGGGTCTCTTGACTGGGCCTCGTCTGCTTTTGCGAAAACAGAGATTTTGGTTTCCCACAGAAAAAGGGGGAGGAGACTGCTCCAGTCAGAGCGTTCAGGGGCTGTCTGGCTGTTTGATTACAGTCGGCAGTTGATGGTTATGAATCTCGGCTAGACTTTGTTTACTCCCAGAAAGCACCGCTGCCGGTCCACAGGTCCCAAAACCAAAAAAAACAAAAAACAATATGGCAGAGAAAGACCGAACTGAGCATGCTCGGCTATTCCCAACAACAAAATAAAAATGCACAGGCTGTGTTCCTTGGAATTCTCTCTGTTGTAGCGGCAGATCAGCATCCTATTTTCCACAGGAAATTCAGAAATATCCTAGTTTCACACACAGACATAATGAATGGAGAAGTGCTTTTTTTTAAGTATGGGTTCTGAATTCAGATATTCATATAGCCTGTGGAAAGCTTCAAAGTTGCAATGACCTGTAAGCTCAATAGCTTAAGCAGGTCGCTAAGCATTAAGGTACATTTTTGTAAAGGGACAAAACTACAGACAGACAGAGCGCGGGGTCATTTCATATGCATGACGTTTCAGAGAAGCTGGGGGTTTCTGAGGGTTCCAAAAGGCTCCTCTGTGTCTCCACAGAGGAACCCTATCTTGTTCAAGGGTTCAAAATGTTTAAATCTGTGAGTTTTCACACGTTTCACACCTACCATAGAGGGTTCTGTAAAGAACTAAACAGACAAGCCAAATAACCCATTCAGAACCCTTGGGCAAGTGTGGGCAATTCCATTCCAGTAGGTCTGATGTGTTTGCAGGGTTTTGTTTCCACAAGTTACCTTTGACTCATTGAGCTAATTAGCTGTATACATCAATGCCGATTTACTCTTAAATTTGACTGCAGTACAATGAGTCATATCTGGGGGGGGTGTACAGGGGTATTTATTCAAATAGAGGACGGGGGTGTCCTTGTAAAATAAATAAAATTAAAATAATAAATTGGGCGTTTCCCCCGGAACGTGGATGCGCTCACTCATTAAAAAGTGATGAAAGCAGCACTACAGGGAATGTGCTTTAATATTTTATGTGCGTTCTGTGCATTTTGTGCTCTCTCCGGTTGCCCATTTTTGACCTTGCCAGGATTAACAACGGCGGTGTAATTCTTGACTGCACACGCAGTGCGCTGTGTGTCGGTGTTTCCACATCAATGCCCAGCTGTTGTTCCTTTCTGATGTGGCAGATAAGAGACTCTCTTCTCAGCAAGTAGCAGCACTTTTCACGTGCACTTTTAGTTTTTTGCACTAAGTACTTTTGTGATTATAATAAATGTCCCTTTTGCTAGACAACAGTGTCCGACCTTACATGCAGAGTGCAGTTAGCACCTTTTTCATTTTCCTCATTATTGGCTTTGACTGTATGAACCTGTGGCAACTCTCATCTATTGAGCGCAACGATTCTATCTTCTATACTCACTTCTTATGCATGGAATACCCAGAGTCCCTTCACCGCATTCTCTGGAATGGGGTGGGTTATTCTGTGTTCCAGAACACAGAAGTAACACAGAAGTAACACTTGACTCTTGAGCACTGGACAGTTGAGTATTTCTGGAGAGTGGATGTATGGAGTCATAACGCTGGCATAATCCAGGGCCCTTTCGTTATAACATGAGCAGTGCTTTGTGGTGATAAGTGATAAGGGACCTGCGCGTTTAGCCGGGAGGTTGCAGGGTTGAATCCAGGCAGGGTGATGCTGTTCGGTCCTTGACTGTGTTACTTCAGTAATCATTCTGTGTAGAATAATGGCTAAGGCACTGGGTTTGTAACCTAAAGGTTGCAGGTTTGATTCCCAGGTAGGGCACTGCTGTCGTACCATTGAGCAAGGCACTTAACCTGAATTGCTCCGGTATAGGGTATATACAACTGTATAAATGGATACTGTCGGGGAAAAAAATGCAGAAATAAAAAGCCAGTAATGTAATGCATGAATAGCTCATGTAAAATGTGCACTGTCTTTGTTGCCCTTTATAAAGGATAAAATAAATAACTAATAAACGAACAAATAAATAAGCCAAACGTGTATTGTGTTTGAAAACCCCACTACAGTCAGTGTGCCTCCTGGCTGTTAAGGCGGGACAGATATCTCTCTTTATCCACACTAAAAAAAAGTGTATATATATTTTTTTTTTTACATTGGTTTGGTTTAAAAAATTTTGGTTTAACATTGTTGATTTTATTTTTTTCCCCATTTGCTCAAACTAAAATGGATGAGGTAATGGTCTAAAGAATGATTGCTTATTCATCCAAATCTTTAAAATTCAATGTAAAAGTATTGGTGTAATGGTTAAGGAACTGCACTGGTAACCTAAAGGTTGCAGGTTTGATTCCCAGATGGGGCACTGCCACGCCCTTGAGTAAGTTACTTAACCTGAACCGCTTCAGTAAAATACCCAGCTGTATAAATGGGTTTACTATGTAAAAAAAAGAGAAAGTTGTGTAACTCATGTTGAAAAGAAATATTCAATTTGCAATACTAAAATATGCGTCAGACTAAATAATGGGTTTATTTAATGAAATTGAATATTTTCGATGTGACAAATTGAAGAAGAATTTTTATGTTGATCTAACGTTTCACTTTTTTCAGTGCAGCAAAAACAGGGCAGTTTTGTGTTTCCCTCTGCAATGTGTGGGTATGTATGAGCACCTGTAAGATGTCACGTCACAGGAAGCGTGTGGTAGCTGACTGTGTTCTGCGATTTCCTGTCCGTTTTCCTCCGCAGGTAACTACTGGAACGCGGCGTCGTTCAACACGCCCTCGTCCTACCTCCACTTTCCCACCTTCGAAGGAGAGACGAGCGCTGACATCTCCTTCTTCTTCAAGACCTCCGCTACGTACGGCGTCTTCCTAGAGAACCTGGGCAACACCGATTTCATTCGCCTGGAGTTAAAATGTGAGTTCCCATCTCTGCATTAAGTTTCGCCTATACCCGTGTAGTTAAATTGGAACTAATTTGGTAACAATAGGTTATTGCTGAGTAACTCCAATGTAGGTTAGCGGTATTCTTAATTACACATTAATAATGACATTTTATTTACACTCATAGGCCACATCTTCATGATACACAACAAATAAACCTTGCCTGTTAATTTGACAATGTGTCTATGATATGGAATGATTTCATTTCAGCAGGAGGTATCAGGGCTGGACTTGGAATTACCGCTAATTGTTGTTCCATGTTACCTATGTTGGAGTTGCTCAGTAATAACCTTCTTGTTACCAAATTAGCTACAACTGAACTATAGGTGCAACTTAATGTAAAGCGTTTCAAAATGTTTAACTGTGGAAAGCGTGAACCACATTAAATTGCCATTGAAACACCACCTTTAGATTAACAAGAGCTTACTAGCTAGGCACAGATGACAGGACAATTGTTGCTAAGATACTAGGGTTTGTTTGGTTTTTATTGAGCAGGCTAACATCAGGCATTTTTTACCATGATTTAAATAATGTGGGGAAAAAGACAATTCACAGTTCCCTCCTGTTGCTACAGTAGCACAACATTTCGGCTGTTTTCACTGCCCGGTTGTTGAGCCTGAGGAGTAAAATGATCTGCGCCGTTGAAAAACACCGCGCAGCCGTGGGACCGTTGGAGAGTCGCGACGTGACTTGCATTCTGGAGGAGTCGAATCTTGTCGTTCTTTTCTCTTTGATGTAACGCCTCTCAATCTCCCCCTGAGCCGGGGGGGGGGGGGGGGGGGGGTGGGTGCTTTTATGACAGGAAATGTAATGAAAACATGAACATGAACCGGGAAGGCTTCTGATTGGTGGTTTCTGGCTTGTGGTCCAGATTCCCCCTGGCTGTGACGCGGAAATGGCGGGCGTGTTCCACGGGTCAAAGTTCCGCTGCCGCAGGCTCAGCGGCCTACAGATTTGTCTTGTTTCGAAATTTGAAGTTTAACAAAGAAAAAGTTTTTTTTTCACTTTTCAGATACTTTTGTCACAAAAGCTCAACAGGCTAACAGAAATGATTTCCCTCGACTTCCCTCCGAAATGGAAGTTCACCAGACGCGCGGATTTAAAACCAAAGTCGGTAAACACAGAGAATGAGAAATTGTTGCATACTTTTTTTTTTTTGCAATGTAAGACTCTTAAGGAAAGAGACTTGTCTGTGTGCTTTTGAAATATCGAAGGTCTTACCACACCCAGAGCCTTATGAAATCAATGCAAATATAAAAGACGAAAGGGAGTTCGGAGAGAACTATCTTTCCCGCACAGCTGTCCTCCTCCAGACCTTCTATTCAGCCGCCTTCCACGCTATTTACAGGACGGGAGATAATGGCGAATACAAAAACAAACCAGCCGGTTAAATCCTCTGCTCGCTACACTCCATATTGCTCAGGCGCTTATGTTTGAGGCGGCGCAAAGTCACGCATAGCGTCACGCCGTCACACCCAAGGGGCCGAGACTGGGCTTTCGTTTTGAAGCTCACTTCCTGGTTGGGCTGGTAGCGGCAATTGTGCCATTGGCTCCAGTATAGGTCTTTCACCATGTAAGTTAATGGCAGCAATGTGGTCAAAATACTCGATCAATAAATTTTTCCCCACAAAAAAGCCGGCTACCCCTTTCTTGGCAGTTGAAGATGGTGCCTCTGTGACATCGGCGATTGAGGATGAGGAGGAGTGTGAGTCACAGGCGCGGCCTTCATCGTGACCAATCGACCGCGTTCCCGAAAGCTTCCAACGCGCGTCGGCCGGCACGACAAAAAAATCAACTCGGGATTTGTTTTCATCCACTTCTGGTCCGCCCCGGTGCAGTTTGGAACAGACTGAAGGAAAGGGCAACAGAGATGGCTACTTTTCCGATAGTGGGCGGGGCAGCAGGCTGTCGGTCACATGGTGTAAGGGGTGGAGCCAGGAGAGGTGTGAAAGGACTTAAATAAAGCACACGTTGGCTTATTGCACGGCAGACGTTGGCCAAGGCCTGTGTACCGAAGGAACCGGACCATAACTCCCGAGGTCAAATGCAGACAGCGTCGTAAAATAATCTT
>CM056394.1:9903587-9911859 GCA_029718625.1 Synaphobranchus kaupii | reverse complement strand
GGTCAAATGCAGACACGGCGTCGTAAAATAATCTTATTGGGCGATAGAAAGTGACCAGTGGAGCATTATCTATTTTATCGCCGGAGGCAGTTGACCCCTGACCCCTTCCAAATAATCCTCCCTTTCTGAATGTTCTCATGTTGGACCTGGACGTTTAAACCACAAAGGACCAACACTGATAACACGACCGATGATTGGCGCAAAACAAATACTATGACCATTGACCAATCATCGGTCATGTTATCGGTTTGGCGTGTGCTAAAAGGTTTTGCGCACGCTAAAGGTCTTATAAATCAACCCCAAAATGTACTAACATTTAGGCAGTGGAGCATAGTATCCCGATGGTGAAATTAATGCTTATACAAATATGCATACTCTTTCATGTGGCACTGCATTGATATAGGCACCTGGTTTCCATGACTGCAAATACACCTATAGGCCAGTTCAGAGCTCGGTTTGGTTTTTCTGTATTCCGTCTCATTTGAACACGCCTCGCTTCAATGCTCGTTCCAATCAACCAATTACTCTTTCATAACACCATTAACAATCACTGTCGTGGAATTTCTCACAGTGAATATTTTCCAGAGGGGAAAAAAACCCATTAAAACAACAATTGAGCCAATGTGTGGAAAATCTCATTACTGTGCCCCGATCACTTGATAGCCGATCAAACTGATCCACTGGAAAATAGTGGAATGTACATTTTGTAAAAATAAGAGGAGCACAATATGTAGTGTTCTACTGTATTGGGAAAATGCACAGGTGAGATAAAGCAAGCCACTGGAGTCCAGAATATCATTTGTAGTTCTCATATTAAATAACATAAAGATAATCTGCTGTGTGGACAGTTTGTATCGTCCATCAAACAAACCATATGCTCAGAAGGCTCAGTCTTATGCTGATAAACACAAATTCAAGAAGTGGAGAAATGCGTGAACTGCAAAAAAAACAAACTGACTGAACTACGGTACGGCACGGGATTGATCCAATTGTGTTTGTTTTGATTTGATAAGTGCTTTTAATTGAATCCGACCCAAAGGCTCTAAATTGTTAAATTGAACTTCGTTGGCAGTCTGGCTGTTGACTGATTACCCAAAAGTACCAATTCCACTGTAGGGACTCTATTAAATAAAGTATATCTCTGCAATTTAGTTTCTTTTTCTCTCTCGTAAAAAAACAGAAGTTGTACTGGCGCCCTCTTTTGGTGGCAGTAAGCCTCTGCAGAGAATCCATCTAAAGCAGGAGTGTCTAATCCTATCTGAAATGGGCCGGTGTGGGTGCGGGTTTTTGTTCTAGCCCAGCACTAAGACACCCGATTCTACTTATCCAGCTCTTGATTGAAGACCATGATTAGTTAATTAGTTGAGTCAGGTGTCGTAGTGCTGGGCTAAAGCAAAAACCTGCGCCCACACCGGCCCTTTTCGGATAAGATTGGACACCCCTGATCTAAACCAACAGTCGTGTCTTGTTTTCCGTGAGGTCAGAGAGGGGTCAGGGATTTATCTTACTAGCACATTGTGGCGTACTCTCTGTGAGACCTGCACTAAATTATTTTTAAAAATAATTTTTCTCCCAAGGAAATACCTCTCATTGCAAGATTACATTAATAATGTTCACAAGACAGTGGCTTAATACATATTTATCTATAATGCACTATATTTACATCTCGAGTATATTAATATATTCTGTTTTATTTTAGAGGTATAATCTTAAAATGAGAGAATGAAATGTTTGTGTGAGTGTGTGTGCGTGTGCATGTGTGTGTGTGTGTGCGTGTGCGTGCGTGTGCGTGTGCGTGTGTGCGTGTGCGTGTGCGTGTGTGTGTGTGTGTGCGTGCGTGTGTGTGTGTGCGTGCGCAGAGAGCTCAACCACAGGATATCTTTCATACAGCTGTATAAAGGCACAGCTGAATATTCATGCAGCGTTCAGAGACACAGCGTCAGATTTTTCGGAACAGGAAATGATGTAATAAGTCCCCCCCCCCCTCAATTTGGCTGTGAATGTCTTTGGGGTGCCGACTCCATCCCCCCGGATCTGTTTTAGACACAGACTCAGGCTTTGAGGAAGGCCAGGAGACACCCTCATAAGTCTCCTCATACTCTTCAGCTGGAATGCGGTGTGTGAATATATTTCGCCTTTTTTTTTTTTTTTTTTAGGGAGAGAAGAACCACGTAATATATAAAAAGTGCCTTACTTGAAGATAACGGCAAAGCACTTTGTGATTAGATTGTATCGAGCCATTAGTCGTAATCCACTCAGCTGGAACAGCAACAGAGGTGAACCGATGAGGGCGTTCAGCTCGTCAAAGCGAATGCAGATTCTTCCACGAGAAACTTCTTTTGAAGCGGGGAGCGGAGGGGGTGAAGTTATGAGTCCTTCAGATGCTCTGTGATAGGGGCCTGATGTATTGTGTAGGTTCGGGGGCCAATATCTGTCACAGTTAGAAGAACCAATCATTTTCCTGGCTCCTCTGCAAGCGATTCCTTATGACAATAGAGCCAGGGGGTGGGATTTATTGGGTAAACTTAACGGCCCGCCGGGGAACTATGAGACTACGAGTCCTCTACTGATACCTGTTAAGTATTTATGCCTCATCTTGCCCTTGCTTATTCATTGGTCCGTGCCAAAACGGATTCATTTGGATTTGTTCTCACAGATGAGACTAAAAATAATTTTCTTTGCACAAAAGTGCCGTTTTCTAGGACTTTTGATTATGCCATAAAGATTGGCCCATTTCCTCAGCGTGGTGTGTGTGTTTTTCACAAGCCTCAATGCCTTTTTTATTTTTTTTCCCCCCAGTGCTGCTGTGATGCTACACTGTAGAGGTTACTGGGCCCGTGTGGAGGAAAGTAGCGGATTTGCAGCCAGCGTGAGATATGACTCCCGTACCCTGGAGCAGAGTTAGTCTACCTGAAAAGCTTCAGTAAATATCCAGCAGTGTAATTGGATCATTTGTAAAAATGTGCGCTGTGAAAGTCAATCTGTCTAAGGGGGTTCCGCTAAGCTTCTGAATTAAAGTGAACAGCGTGATTGTGTTATAGTTCCTATAATGATATTTGACTTCTTATCGTGTATTTTAAAGCAAAGGAGATGCTTTGTCCTCGTTAGACCGACCCGGTGTCAGAACTTGCGGCCCGTGTTTGAGGTTAGCCTGCGCGCGCGGCACGCTTCGGGGCTACAGCCACAAGGCCAGGCCGGTGAGAGCGGGCGGCAGTTTGTGCCGCACGCGGTTAGTCAGACTCGGCAGGGTGCCGCGATAATGGCTCTCGGGGGATTCTGGGAGATTCTTTAGCGGAGCGCCGTCGCGGGGGACCCGCTCTGGTGACGTCCGATTACGGGCAGAGGAGAGAGACGCTTGGCTCTGTGAGGGGCGGGGTAGCGGAGGTGGAGCCGGGCCGACTCCCGCCCCTCTCTGGAGAGTCACGCAGAGACGGACGGACGGGCAGACGGAAGCGTTTAACAGAGGGACGTGGAGGCCTGTGCAGCCTCGTCCAGAGGTGGAAAGTAAAAGTTCCTTCCCCCCAGTGTTTGGTACCAATCACCTGGATTTGCTAATTAGCACAATTCTTCAGCCAGGAGGTAGAACTATAATTAGTGAAATCGGCTGGCTGGAGTTCACGGGTGGAAGAAAGGCATGGCAGGACTTTCTGACCCCTGGACTTTCCAGGTCTGGCCAGCGCTGGTCACCCTCCAGAACAGTGTGGCTAAAAAGGGCTGGGTCAAAGAACAAAGGTGGTAGTGCAGGTGTGCAAAGCAATAATCAAAAAGGAAAGTAAAAATGCTAACCGCACACTGCTAATTCATCAGCCTTCATGAAGACGTGCTGATTTCTCTGAAGGACGGCTTGTTTAAAAAAGTGCATTAACGATAGGCGCTAGAGCGCGCGAAGAAAAGAAGGCCCAAACTTTAAAGGACAAACCTTTCAGTTTTCAGTTTTCCATCAGTGTCTCTAGAACAAAGCCCTCCAGAGCAGAACATCAGCGGACTGCCAAAAATAGAATCGCTTGTCGTAGAAAGAAGCGGCAAAGCGTTGGGCTTGAGGTTGAGGTTACGAGGTAAATGCGGCTTCCGTTTTTACGCCCGACGTTGAAATCAGCGTAGAAATCCCGTCGCGGCTGAGCCCGGCTCTCGGTATCGGCCGCGGCGATTGGCGCAAATTGAGGTGGCGGCGCGATGCAGCTATCCGCGTGACTGACAGACGGGTAATGAAGAAACAGCGGGGCCCCCCCCCCCTCCAGCGCGCGACTTCCACTTCCTGTCGGTTCAACAGGCTACCGCTCCAAACCGCAGCCCCTTGGGTACCCCTTGTTTCAGCTTGCCGCTACTCGCCACCGACAAGCAGCGGGCGTTCTGCCGGTGACCCCTAACTGCTCCGGCCTCTCCCCTTCCACGTCCCTCCAGACTTGACATTCAGCGACTGGCGGGTGTCGCTCGAATCTGTGTGAGGAAAATATTACCGAGTGTCTCAGCTTAGCACTGCCAAATACCACTAAGCAGGGTGAACAAGACCCTTACTGTACACGTGTATTTATATAGCTTTTTAAAAACTTTCCTATATTCTTATTGTCAGTTCATATAGTAAGTCATATACAAGTCAGGCAGTCATTTCTAATTGCCCGGGCAGTTGAGCTGAATAAGGGATCCTCTGTAAATTGCAATTCACTGAGCCAGCAAGTCAGGCTATAAGTGAGTCAGTTGCCTCATTCTTAGTTGTCGTTTGAGACGTTTGAGCCTGTTACAGACTTGCATGTCGATATCCCTTTGAGTTTTGTTTCAGTGAAAAAAGTCAAATTGTGAGATGTGAAGTGCAGTCTACTTTTGGTCTCTGAGCCAACGGCAATTATCTGAATAGGAAGACTGGAGAGATACAGCCGTTATCTAATATAGGTGCATTCAGCAAGCAAAGAGATAAATATATATACAGGTAACAGGGTTGGGAAGTGCGTTTATGTGCGTCACCTTCACTCAGTGTCAAATCACTACAATTTTTTATTTGTGTGTGTGTATCCTGCTTAGTAATTATGTAAATTAAATCAGCCATCTGTTAAAATATCCACACTTTCAGTTCTTCCTCCCTTATTAATATACCCTGTGCACCTCCGGCTGAATTTAATTCAAATCTGTAACTTTCTCACATGTAAATGCAATGTGTGTTTTTTTTGTTTTTTTTGCTAGTTGCTTGTTGAGTTAATTTGATGAGAACTGTTTTTCGCTGAAAACATCGAAACTTTTTGAATTTAAATGTGAGTTAAAGCTAAGGACAAATCTTGATTAAATCCATGCCTACACGCCCAAAGTTTGAAACAAACAGAAAGTAGATAAACAGCATTATATTGCAGAAGAACGGCCCTGAAATTAGAAAGGTTTTTTGATGAGACAAGCTACTGGTCTGAATTACAGCGGAGAATTCTCACAGCGATGGAACAGCATTTGGATCTAAATCTACATCGTTTGGATCTAAATTGTTTCCCTGTTGAAATAACACAGATTAATATTACGCAGGCAGACACAAACGATCACAAAACATGGCGGACAAATTGCACTGTGCTTCGCTGGTATTTAAACCACGGGGCCTCATTTATAAAACGTTTGTACGCACGGATTTGATCCTGCGTTCAATTAGATTCCATTTTACACGAAAATAGCTGCACAAATTGAGATTTATAAAACTTGAAACTGATGTGCAAATGGTCTTATGCAGTCCAGCAGAACACATAGGTATTTTTCCAGATGTTTTTTTTCTTTTTCTGCCAAGCCCTTCACATATGGAGATGTACAGGCTATTAGACCACACGCGCGTCAGATTTATTTTTGTGATCAGCACTGTGAGATGCAATGTTGTGGGCCATTAAGCAGCCACACGCGTAGGTTTGGGGGGGGAGACTGGGAGACATGACATCGCCTATATTTCCATATGAATTGTCCCCACTAGCTAGTATGCTTGTGAGACTTGACGCTTGACTATGCAAGACTAGGACCAGCAGTCAGTGTGTCTCCCAAAGTTGAAATGAAAACTAAACCTATGATTACAGCACTTGCTGTTAACATTATCAAGTGTGCAAACCTTTATGAAAAATAGACCAGCCGAATAATAATAATAACAATAATAATAATAATCAATAACTTGATGGTTTTAAAACTTAAAATCAATGCGCAAATTACATGTAGCTACATCACATAATTATACCGAAACGCTATGTTGTTGAGCAATATATTGACAGCGAGAAACAGAAAGCTTGCATTTAAATAAAATACAAATATTTAGCTGTGCAATACTAAAAACTGAAATGTACACCATTAACATTGCGATAAACTATCAAAACATAATGAAAATATGTAAAAATGTCTCTATATCAAGTTTCACAGGGAGTATGTAGCAGAACAGCCAACCATGTCAGGATATTTCGGGGCGTTTGAATTTTGTTTTATTCATGCATATGGACATTTTATAAATCGTTTGCAGGAATATTTTAGGAAACGATTGTATGCTCACTGGAACTGCTAATCCTTATTTCACAGATTTGGATAGTTTAGTGCAGTTCTGTGGTCTAGGGGTTTAAACCTGAGGGTTACATTGTGTCTAAGCACAATGTAACCGACTTGTCCAAACTGCAATCAAGCAAATCCCATTAGAGTGGCAGCCTGCTTGACTTTGAATTGGTCTAACAAATTGAATAATTAAAGCTAATTAAGCACTTATCAGTTTAGGTGTAATTGTCCTGTGAGCAGTGGTCCAAAGGCGGCCTTCCGAGTCTCTGATGGCCTTTTTCTTCGGTTTAGGTTAGGATTTTGGTAGTGTTAGCTGGTCCCGTGCGACCGGTCATTGATCACACAATGTGTAGGAATCTCAAGCTACTCGACATACAGGTAGTGAACAGATAAAGACAATTGCTTTAATAGGGTGTTGGCCTTTTTGCCCGCTTGGAGCGGATTCTACCAGCATCTGGAGTTCTACAGGAGTACAAGCAGAATACGAATAGCACTCTTCCATATCCGCGGGCACCCGATTTCCAATCATGGGTGTACTGGATAAATTTGCGGGTGGGACAGCAGACGGGGCAGATTGGCAAACTGGGTCTGCCTATAGGACACCCAGTACTCCGCATGTGCTGCCGGTAGTCTCCCAGAAAAATATCGGTTAACTCACAGTTGGTTGACGGACATGAAAAACTCCGGATCTAGGCCGCAACATACAGTTGAATCAGTCAGTGTCATGCTCCTCAAACCACTACTCTTATGCTCTGTGGACACGCCATTGGCATCTTGAAAGAACACCTCTCTGTTCAGGATGCAAATGCTTTATCATGTGCTAAGCGATCACTCATTCAGTAACTATTGACGTCTGCCTTGCCTTGTAAGGGCATAAGTGAACTAAAGAAAATGGCAGGAAATTGCCCCACATTTCTAGACGTCTAGGACACTTTATGGCAACACCAGAACCCTTCAGGAGTGGGAGACTGTTGTGTTCCCCTTTGCTTGTGACTATCTGTGGAGTAACAGCTGAAAGCAGACTTGTGAGAGGATTAAACTCTTGTTCAATTAACGTTTGTGTCAGATCCTTCTCACACAGTTACAAATAAAATGCACAGCTCATCATGTTTGAAAAAGTAGGTCTAATTTTTTTAAATGTTCTATAATTTGAGAAAATGTATATGTCAAACTGTAGTAAAGTAACTATCTTGTATCGAAGGTATAGTAAATGGTCAAAACTGTCTTTGATTCAAAGCCGAGCATTCATATTGATTCAATATATGCATTGCTGGTTCTCGGAATCTCATTAATTATGTCCAGTTCCATCCTTCCAGTGAAAAAGCCCCAATGTACATGAAGGCTGAACAGGAAAGTGCAAATTTCCCTTTTTTATATATTTGGTAATGGGATGCACTGGCACCGAACAGCCCCCCCCCCCCGCTTCCCAGCATACACCTCAGAAAGCCTGCCCCTTTACCGCCGTATAACACCCGTCGGCAGAAAAACGAGAGGTGACAACATGTAACACCTCGCCCCTTCGAGCGGGAGTCATCTCAACCGCTCGAAACGCCCAGCGGGAACGTGTCGCGCAGTTTCACAGGTTCGAGGCGAAAGCCAATTTGCCAGAGATGACTACTCTAAACGACAAGCTTAGCTAGAATATGCATGACTACATTTACAGCGACGAGGACGCGTCTTTGAACTTAACATTCAAGAAAACATTCGATTGCCTCTGACACTCAATGTGCAAGGAGATATATTACCCCCAGAGTTAAGTATGGAGATTTTATAAACACGTATG
>CM056394.1:9896087-9901087 GCA_029718625.1 Synaphobranchus kaupii | reverse complement strand
CCTGACCTGCACCACACTCATCTGGAGCTCTACAGCCAGCTCTATGTGGGTAAGAGCCCCTGACCTGCAGCACACCCGTCTGGAGCTCTACAGCCAGCTCTATGTGGGTAAGAGCGCCTGACCTGCACCACACCCGCCTGGAGCTCTACAGCCAGCTCTATGTGGGTAAGAGCCCCTGACCTGCACCACACTAGTCTGGAGCTCTACAGCCAGCTCTATGTGGGTAAGAGCGCCTGACCTGCACCACACCCGCCTGGAGCTCTACAGTCAGCTCTATGTGGGTAAGAGCCCCTGACCTGGAGCTCTACAGACAGCTCTATGTGGGTAAGAGCGCCTGACCTGCACCACACCCACCTGGAGCTCTACAGACAGCTCTATGTGGGTAAGAGCCCCTGACCTGCACCACACTAGTCTGGAGCTCTACAGCCAGCTCTATGTGGGTAAGAGCGCCTGACCTGCACCACACCCGCCTGGAGCTCTACAGCCAGCTCTATGTGGGTAAGAGCCCCTGACCTGGAGCTCTACAGACAGCTCTATGTGGGTAAGAGCCCCTGACCTGCACCACACTCATCTGGAGCTGTACAGCCAGCTCTATGTGGGTAAGACCGCCTGACCTGCACCACATCCGTCTGGAGCTCTACAGCCAGCTCTATGTGGGTAAGAGCCCCTGACCTGCACCACACTCATCTGGAGCTCTACAGCCAGCTCTATGTGGGTAAGAGCCCCTGACCTGCAGCACACCCGTCTGGAGCTCTACAGCCAGCTCTATGTGGGTAAGAGCGCCTGACCTGCACCACACTAGTCTGGAGCTCTACAGCCAGCTCTATGTGGGTAAGAGCCCCTGACCTGCACCACACCAGCCTGGAGCTCTACAGCCAGCTCTATGTGGGTAAGAGCCCCTGACCTGCACCACACTAGTCTGGAGCTCTACAGCCAGCTCTATGTGGGTAAGAGCCCCTGACCTGCACCACACCCGTCTGGAGCTCTACAGCCAGTTCTATGTGGGTAAGAGCCCCTGACCTGCACCACACCCGTCTGGAGCTCTACAGCCAGCTCTATGTGGGTAAGAGCCCCTGACCTGCAGCACACTAGTCTGGAGCTCTACAGCCAGCTCTATGTGGGTAAGAGCGCCTGACCTGCACCACACCCGTCTGGAGCTCTACAGCCAGCTCTATGTGGGTAAGAGCGCCTGGGCATCATAAGACGCACCACGCCCCTGCTATCATACACCATGCGTGTGAATACTGGGGGATAGCAGCTGTTAGCATAGCAATAGGGAGGAGCGAGAGAGAGGGGGAAGAGAGAGAAAGAGGGAGAGAGATGGGAGAGAGAAAGGGGGGATATAGGGGGAGAGAGGGAGAGAGAGAGGGGGGAGAAGGTGAGAGAGATGGGGGGAGTGTGAGAGAGAGAGAAAGAGAGAATATGCATTGCAGTCAATCAAGAATGAATTACACAAATCAAGGGTATGGCATGTCTGTGAGGGTGTTTATCTCTGTAAATAGACATACAGCACATAATATGGGGTAATTATAGCCACCTAGTAGCGCCTTTGAAGTCCCTCTTTGAATGATGCACATGTCCTACAAGGGATGGGAAGTTCATCCAAGCAGAAAACCATAATGTATGGTAATAAAATGTTGTGGTAATTACATTCAAATAGCTCCATTTATGCAAAACCAGGCTCTCCGGCTTCCTGTAGTCGTTTATTTTTAAACTGGTTAGATGAAATTATTAAAAAGAGGAAATAACTTTTACTCACAATATGCATTTCTGTGTTTTCCCCCCACAGCAGAGACGATGATAGCAGGAAAGCACAGGTTATTTTGAGCAAAGGAATGCTTACGCCATTAGCGTTCTATCAGGCTTTTATCTAAACGATGGCTGAAATTAATGCTCATTATTGTAGTTCAGTAGACATTTTATAATTGGAATTTGATAGGCATTGTACAAAAACAGTTAATAGGATACCATAACCGCGACAAATACACTGTTATGTTGACAGCGGCACAATGGTTTTACATAGAAAGGGAATTATATATATTAATGGAGGAATGTATTCAGCGGCCTTCATCTTGCGGAGGCATGTTTGTTGAGGGCTTGTTCTCGGTTTCTTGCTTGGCACGGAAATGCCTTAAACCAATATTCTTTAAGACCGTAATACCGGTATAATACCCAAGAGAATCTCTTCAAATACCACTTAGGGTTGACTTAAACTGATGTAATGAGGTTTCCTTTCGAGGCAAAGAGGATAATGTTGGTAAATATTTTAAAATAATGTGGCAGGGAGAGGTTCAATACAATGATGTTAAAATATACAATAACAATATGATTCAGGCTATGCTTATGAAAAGTATACATTACCAGATAACCAACGGAATTCATAAAATAAATATATGGAAACATTCTATAAATGTCTGATATGCTGGAGTGTACAACAATATATCAGGCACTGTATATTACAAAATTAAATGAAAATCGGTATTGATGAACACATTTTACCTGTATGTACGTCTGTGCTCATTCAACCATACCTGAAAATGGTTTACAAGAATATGTGGAAGCGTGTGATCAGCTGTCTATGCTTCCAGAATTCTTGGAATAATAATCTCAGGGTGTGGCGGTTTATAAACCGCATACAAAGCAGTCCAGGGCATAGGCCACACCACAGGCAAAGAATTGCATTGTGTTCTTGCCTTTGGAAAACTTTGAATATTTTGCAAACATTTCTAACCTTCTCTTCTCTTTTTTATCTATTAAGGATTTCAAAATGTACACAAAGCTTGTCAACAAAGCTTGTGACTCAGAAAGGATGTAAAATTCATTTTGCTGAGATTCAAAGCTTGATTCCTTATGCTTTTTCATCAAAGATGCTTACACTAAAAGAGTCAGCCAAGTGTGGTAATGCTGGCTTAAAAGGCTCCATGAAAGCGCTTCCTTATCTGCTTCTAAAATGCTGAACTAAAGCACTTCTCTTTGTAAGGACAGTTCACTGGGTAGTACGATTTGTGCCGCTGCCCACTTTGTTCAATCACGGGGTTTATTGCCAGATTGTTGTTTTAATTTCCCAGTAAACTAACTTTTATCTCCGATTAGATGTCCGCAATAGGTGATAATTGTGAGTGAAACTTTTGTTCAGCGTTTCAAAGGAGCCCAAGGTGCCCCGTAAATTGCCTGCTGGCATCAAACGGCGCATCTGTGTTTCCGAATTTTCATTTCCAGCTTGTTTTAATTCCGTCTTTGCCTCATTTATTTCCTCATGCTCATTATATTTTGAGGTTTGTATTCTTAATTGATTTCCATCGTTGTTGTTGATGTTTATTCGCATGAGGGAAATGTGTTAGCCTGAATTTCGTTAACGCTTCGTTTGAAGAACGTCTCGCTGACTTCTCTCGCGAGTCGCGAGTGCTATTTTGTTATTCGCGCTCGTAGCGTTTACAGAGTACGCTTAAAACGCCGCGGAAATGTGAAACCGAAGACCGCTCTCTTACTTAATCTGTTTGCCTTTGCTCTGTCTCGTTATTCTGAATGTGGAACTTAATTTTTCATTCTGTTCTGCCTGTCATAACTCTCCTCCTTGTTCGCCCTGGTTGTGTTCTCTGTTATAGCGCTTGCCTGTACGCATTCCCACGGGGGAATCCAAGCATTGTTTTGGCACAGGTGGTACATTTTCTCCATCACGAATCCCATTATCTAGCAGGTGTGGTTATATTACACTGTGCTTTGCTTAGTGGACACCTTTACTACACACATGTTCGTATATTAAACGTTTATACAGCTGTTTTGATTTATTGAAGCCGCGCAGGAGTGGTGCATTAAAGCTGGGTATCTGTGGCATTGTCAGGAGGGAACCTGGCCTGTTCCCAGAGGTTCTACCCTTCTGCAAACTAATCTGAATTTCTTATGTTAACGTCTATTTGAATAATATTACAATATAGGTATTCATAACTGTAAATATGCGTCTTCCTTGCTTAACTGAATAATTTAATAAAGTAGGCTACTTTACATCCTTAGGGGACAAACACAGCCCGCCAGAAGCAAACATCGAAACAACAACAAGCTTGCACATCTTGGCATACTGTCATAATAAGCAGATAAAAATTATTTTGAAAGTTTTCACGTCCTTGGCTGTTTAAATACTTGACCAATAATAAGGAGCGAAGAGGAATTTCAACAGCTGTATCGTCAAGTTTAATTAAGGACCTCTGGAGAGTGCGGATGGGAAATATCCCAGACGCTGTCTGCGACTGTTTATTTGCTGTATGACAAAAGCAGCATTAATGCAGCGAGCAAACATCTTAATTGGAGTCAGCGACAGTATGACCGTGTCCTGTCTGGCGAGCTGCTGTGTCGCTGTAGACGGCGTGGATCTATCAAAACTGCCTTTAACTGCCATTGGGGTCAGAGGCAATCAGGCCGAACATGCAGGACCATGTAACTCTAATTAAGGAGCTCAATCCCTAAGGAAAAAAAGGTTAATAGAGTCTCGGAGCCTGCTGACATTTAATGAGTTTTCACTGGACTGCTGTTCAAGAGCTGCTTTGTCCTTAAACTGGCAGGGAGGTAGTTTTTGTGTTTCTAAACAATGTGTATTATTAATCCTCTAAAGATTCCAATTCTGCCACATATCAGAACCTTGGCTAATTTCTCTCTGGTAAAATGTATAGACTGCTAATAAATTATTGTCTTTGACAGTCATTTTTCAGACATCTGAGGGGTATACTACGAAGCAGGATTACTTAGTTAGCTGGATAACTGCACTGAGTAGAACCGGGAACGGCTCTTTTTACTTCAGTTACTTCCAGATTTGGGATGGTTCCTTGTTTTACTCAGTGCAGTTATCCAGCTAACTAAGTAATCCTGCTTCGTAGTATACCCCCCAGGGGGTTATTTGACAAAGCAGGATTACTGAGCTGGATAACTGCAGTGAGTAAAACCCAGAAGCCTCCCAAATCTGGAACATGGACTGAAGTAAAGGGAACCATTCCGGGTTTTACTCAGTG
>CM056394.1:9588587-9893587 GCA_029718625.1 Synaphobranchus kaupii | reverse complement strand
TGTTATTTTTTCTGACGTGGTTGAGAAAATGTCATGTCCACGCAGGTCTTTCTATGTTTGGAAATATCCCCCCACAATAGCATGATGACGTGTGATAAATCGCATGTGTTTAGTCGGTTCAAACACTGATATATCGATGGATAGCGGATCAATGGTCAAGGCTACCACTGATCCTCTTTACTGTAGTGTAACCGTAATTCTAAACTTGATTTAGAGCTCACCAATGTGTGCCTGTCTCTCTCATATACAAAATGGCCGTGAATTGTTGGTTTGATATATATGTGTAATGAAACTATTTGAATATCACTTCCTTGACACATCGAACGACACAGAGGAAAAAAAATGAAATAAAAAAAGTAGATTGTTCCGCCCGTCCCATGAATTATTCAGCAGAAATAACTTTTGTTCTTTAAATTACTTTATCGTTTGACGGTTTTTACACAAACATTCGCATTAAGACTCAAGAATGACATTATGCTCAATGTGGGGGGGGGGGGGAGGGAGGGGGTTATATGTTTTCATTTGATCTTTTTTTCATGAGAACAATGTTTTTCATTAAAAAGAAATCTGTGACATAAAAGCTGGCATGTTCACTTGTGACAGTCAGTCTAATTTCCTGCCAAGCAAAGGATTTGTTGGTGTTTCTTTTGCAAAAGGCGTTTGACGCTAATATAGTTTCAACAGCGGAAGTCAGAAAATGTTTATCATCCTGAACATGCATAGTTGTCTATTATATTTCCAATAGATAAGGTGGAGAGGGTAATGCGTTATGATACTTTGGTGTGTTATCCTGCTGGTTGGTCTTGATACAGTTATACAAATTTAATTTAAACTGTATCCTGTTTCATAAACTTACATACATTTATACACATATACCAAGAAAATTGCCACAATTGCACCCATCATTCTATACCCAGCAGGTGGCAATTTGATTTAAATTGACTGATTTATACGTGTATAAGCTTAATCTCTGCATCTGTGTTTGCGTGTATGTATCTGTATGTGTGTGTGCTTATATCTGAGAGTGAGTGCGTGTGTGACGCATGTGGGTGTTTGTATATGTGTGTGTTTGTACTAGGGCATTCACTACGAGTGAATTTTGGTAGTCGTCAACTACTCCCAAAAAGTAATCGACGAGTTGCTGGAGATTCACATTCTTATTGGGCGATATGAAGTGCTATTTCACGTCAAAAATGTATCACTGATGTAAGGTGCCACTCCTCAAGGTCACTTTTAGAACAACGGACCACGAAAATTGGTGATTTCTGCCTCTTTTCAGTGCAGTGCTAAAAGCACAGATTCACGACTAGCCTACAAAGGACGCACAGCATCGACCAGTGGTTTGTTAGTCGACTAGTCTAGTGTTTGTGAGTGTTTGTGTGTGTGTATGTTTGTGTTTGTGGGTGTGTGTGTTCATTTGTGTGTGTGTGTGTGTGTGTGTTTGTGGGAAAACTGATGTCTCTCTCTCGGACAGGATCCCTACAGATCCGCTATAACCTGGGTGGGCTGAAGGAGCCCTTCACCATTAACATGGATCAGCGTAACATGACCAACGGCCAGCCCCACAGTGTCAACATCTCCCGCCAGGAGAGGAGCATCCAACTGCAGGTGAGGTCATAGGCTGTGGGGGCGGAGCTAGTGGGCGATGTGGGGGCGGGGCTACAATAAACTTACGGTAAAGCCCCTCAGAAAGCGGTGTGGAGTGGATTTCTCGTGCGATTACACCGCCTCCAGTTAATTTTCAATGAGAGGCGATTCCTCGTTTCTGCAAAGCATGTTGGGATTGCTTGCGATGCGAGGCGTCCAGACGAGATGGGGAACGTGGCGCAATAACCAATTAAAGATTGTGGGAGGCGAGAGCAATGGTATGCGAGTTCACCGCTTTATGTGGGGCTCTACCGTTAGTGTGGGGTTGGAGATTCCGTTTGTGTGTGTGTGTGTGTGTATTTGTGTACTGGAAGTTAATTGCATTTAGCAGACACTGTTGCAAAGGGCGAGCCAATAGTGACCCCGCCCACTGCAATCTCATTGGTTCCAGGGTGAGACCGTGTCTGTAAGCAAATCAGAAGCTCATTTTTTTTCATCATCCTCAACGTTGGTATCAACTTGTAAAAAGAGAGAGAGAGAGACCATCTGAAACAGTGTGAAGAAATGACATTTTATTTAATGGGCAATAAAGGAGAAAGGGGGAATTCTGCTTGTTTCGGCTGCGGTAGATTCATCAGGGAGCCGTTGAAATAAAAAGATTGCATTATCATCTCATCTAACGGACGAATTGGGCCTGTAATGTGGAAGAACAAGGAGTGATTATTTTTCAGTCCTCGCTCGGGCTACGGTGGGCGATTTGTATTCATGCCACAGAGCGGCGAGGCAGGGAGACGTATCCTCCAGCGCTGAAGGTAATTTCCTGGGACTTATTTTCAGAAATGAATACTGTGGCTAAGAGTAGTCACAGTGATCTGCTGTCCGATTAAAAACGGTAACAGCTGCCTAATGAGTGTCTCCAGAAAATTAGCGGGGCCATTCTGCCTCGCGGTCCTGTCTGGCCGAAGCTGGGCTCTTTGTCGCGCGATTCCGTTAATATGAATTGCTGCAAGCCCTCCTATTAAACAAAACAAACTCAGGAATGTTTTATTTTATTTAAATACTCAGGCACATCACAATTTCTGCCATTCTTTCCACAATGTTACCTCCAGTAAAATGTAAGGTAATATGGAGTTATAACCCTTCAATTAACAGAATAAGACTTCCTGAACAAAATGTGATGCGTGACATGAATGCTGTATTAAATGGTCTTAGTTATTGGTGAAAAGAGCAGTAGCCCAATCTTCCAGGTGGTCCCCCAACCATGATCCTGGAGATCTACCGTCCTGTAGGTTTTCACTCCAACCCTAACAGAGCACACCTCGTTCAACAGCTAGAGATCTACCGTCCTGTAGGTTTTCACTCCAACCCTAACAAAGCACACCTCATTCAACAGCTAGAGATCTACCGTCCTGTAGGTTTTCACTCCAACCCTAACAAAGCACACCTCATTCAACAGCTAGAGATCTACCGTCCTGTAGGTTTTCACTCCAACCCTAACAAAGCACACCTCATTCATATGTAACTTATCGTTCTGTAATGGCGTGTTTCCAGATAAAATGAAGATAGCAAGAGTTCTTCCTCTGTACAAAAGTGGAGACAAACATGAGTTTTCAAATTATCGTCCTGTTTCAATTTTACCACAGTGCTCAAAAATTATTGAAAAGCTCTTCAATGTCAGATTAGATAAGTTCATTGATAAGCACAAACTGCTATGTGACAGCCAATATGGGTTCAGAAAAAAACATTCAACAGCACTGGCACTAACAGAATCCATAGAATTTATCAAGGACGCGTTAGACCAGAAATTATACACTATAGGCATCTTCATTGACCTGAAAAAAGCTTTTGATACGATAAACCACAGCATATTGATTGAAAAACTGTACAGATATGGAGTTAGAGGAATCGCATTACAATGGATAAAGAGTTACCTATCAAATAGAGTTCAATGTGTTCAGATAGGGGACCGCATATCAACATGCCTGGACATCACCTGTGGGGTCACGCAGGGTTCAGTCTTAGGACCAAAATTATTTATACTATATATTAACGACATAGTCAAAGTATCTAACGTCCTAAAACTAATTTTATTCGCGGACGACACAAACATCCTCTGCTCTGGAAGTGATCTTAATCAAATGGTCAAATTAGTTAACAACGAAATGTCAAAGCTTCACACATGGTTTAATATTAATAAATTATCACTAAACCTTTCAAAGACAAAATTCATATTATTCGGGAAAAGAGGCCTGAAGGAAAACATAAACTTAAAGGTCAATGGTACCAACATTGAACGAGTGAACGAACATAAGATTCTGGGGGTTACGATAGATTGCCTCCTGACATGGAAACCACATGTGAAGCTAGTTCAATGTAAGTTGGCCAAAAGCGTGTCTATTTTGTGGAAAATGCAGAAATTACTCAATCAACATTCACTTAAGACAATTTACTCGGCACTCATAACACCGCACCTTCATTACTGTGTCGAAGTGTGGGGCCACACTTATAAAAACACTACAGAACCGCTGTTTAAACTCCAAAAAAGGGCACTGAGAGTTGTATATTGTGTCCCATATAGAGATCACACTAATGATTTGTTCACTAAGGCAAAGTTTCTAAAGTGGCATGACATAATTAAGTATAATACCTTACAAATATTATTTTTAGCCTCTAAAAGTCTTTTACCAGTAAATATACAGGATTTGTTTTTAAAGAGAGAGAACATACACAATTTGAGAGGAACCATGATTTATAAACAAAAATCTATAAAATCAACACTCAGAGGTCATTCTGTATCTATTGCGGGGGTTAAGCTTTGGAACAGTTTACATGATGAGATTAAATCGTCTACGAATTTGAAGGTCTTCAAGATTAGGATAAAAAATAAGATGGTAGAAAACTACCAAGTATAAACAAGGGTGGGTTATCAAGAAATGAAAACAATGTCACGATGTGCAAAAAACATTGTAAGCGGTTTACACAGGATCCTGGATCTTGCAACACAAGACAGCAGACACTGGCCGCACAACCTGATCAGGAAACGAAGAAACGGACACAATGATTTGGACATTATCTGAACAATATTCTGGACTGTTTGCTGTTGAAATGAAACAAATTGTTTTGACTAATGTATGACATGTACATTTAAATCCGACTTATTTGGACTTTAATATTTGGTTTATTTTGTTTTAGCTTATTTTTTCTTTCTCGGTCTGTTTTGTTATAAAGAAAATTCAGCTATGCTGTTGTGATACGAAAAAATCGGTTTTAAACAAATGTAAAATGTGAACATTTAAATTTGAGTAGGGAATTGGGGCGGGACTTTTGATAAGCAGGCTGCTTTTTCCCGTATCCCTTTTCGGCAGGTACTGTGTTTGTTCAAGGCATATTACAGTAATTGTGATGAAGTGTGACTATATGCATGCCGAAATAAATAAATAAATAAAATTCAACAGCTAGAGATCTACCGTCCTGTAGGCTTTCACTCCAACCCTAACAAAGCACACCTCATTCAACAGCTAGAGATCTACCGTCCTGTAGGTTTTCACTCCAATCCTAACAAAGCACGCCCCATTCAACAGCTAGAGATAGATAGATAGATAGATAGATAGATAGATAGATAGATAGATAGATAGATAGATAGATAGATAGATAGATAGATAGATAGATAGATAGATAGATAGATAGATAGATAGATAGATAGATAGATAGATAGATAGATAGATAGATAGATAGATAGATAGAAAGAAAGAAACCTTTATTGCAGGGAAGTCCCACTGAGACCAAGGTCTCTTTTTCATGGGAGCCCTGATTACAATAAAACATTTACAGATCTCATTGATCAGAATCAGGTGTGCAAAATTAGGGTTGAAATGAAAAGCTACAGGACGGTAGAGCTCCAGGAATAGGGTTGGGGACAACTGTTACAGTGGTTAGTACTGGTTTAACCGGTGCAGTGGTGCTGGTACTGGTTTAACTGATACAGTGTTGCTGGTACTGGTTTAACTGGTGCAGTGGTGCTGGTACAGGTTTAACTGATACAGTGTTGCTGGTACTGGTTCAACTGGTGCAGTGGTGCTGGTACTGGTTTAACTGATACAGTGTTGCTGGTACTGGTTTAACTGGTGCAGTGGTGCTGGTACTGGTTTAACTGGTACAGTGGTGCTGGTACTGGTTTAACTGGTACAGTGGTGCTGGTACTGGTTTAACTGGTGCAGTGGTGCTGGTACTGGTTTAACTGGTACAGTGGTACTGGTACTGGTTTAACTGGTACAGTGGTAACTGGTACTGGTACTGGTACAGTGGTAACTGGTACTAGTGTTTTCAAAAGAATTGAATCTGCGTGAAACAGTTGGATACACTAGGTAAATTAGAATTTTATCGAAATAACAATTTTGCTTTGATTTATAATTTGACATTTGCTTTGCTCCTGTGTTTTTGTGACAGAAATGGACATGAATGACATGCTGTTTGTTTTAGAGGTGGGACAATATATTGATCTCTGTCTTCTGTCTGCATCTGTCTGTCTGTCAGCTGGACCACTATCCTCCTGTCAGTTACACACTTCCTGATGCGTCGGACACCACTTTCAACCTTATAAAGACTCTGTTCCTGGGAAAAGTCTATGGTAAGTTCCAGCAAAACGGAATACAGAAAGGTTATCCCTGTGGCTACTCAATATTGTTCAGGCTTTTTTTTTTGGGGAAGGTTTTCGTCAACATTCTAAGTCAGTGTTCTAGAATGCCATTGCTTTCGATTACCAGTAGCGATTGTTACATCAGCAATAGAATGTTCAATTGAGAACATTCTGATCACTTATTTCCGATCTCACACCTTAAAGGGTTAAAAGCTGACTGGTGCAAATCCTCTCCGATGAACAAACCTTTCTTTTAGATCTTTTATATAATATGCTGTTTCCCCCACGCGACTGCTGGAACCGCTCATTTTCATGTACCGGCACCTGCGAAAGTAATAAATAATAAGTCAATAAACAATATTGAAAGCCGTATTTATGACACCCGCTTCCCTTGGCGTTAATCATAGGAGAAATATGACAAAGATGCTCGCCATTGTGAGTCGCTGACATTGAGAATCCCACCAGTGGCAGCCATGACACCAAGGGTACCCTCGTCAATACTGTGGGTTGATTGATATCTATACGGCTTCCCAGGCTTAAGTGGATTGGAGAGGAGATGTATAATCTGTTATGATTTAATAAATGGAGCCATATCTATTTCTGTGGTGTAAGATGTCTGCCAGACTGAGAATTCCTCAAGCTCATAGACTTTGTGGAGCTTATCAGCACCAAGCAGATTTCGGGAAGACAGTTCCCATTAGTGTGAAAGATAGGTGCTCTGCAAAAAAGAAATATTGGACTTGCGGGCTTTTTTTCTTGCCCACAAAGGCCGTGCAATCATTTTTGCACCTGTTTGTTATGCAGTGACACATGATTTTGTGACTGATGAAACCAACCAAACCCTTGGTCATCACAAGCTGAATTTGATTGCTTTGTCATAGACTTGTTCCAATAAATCAAATAGGTATTTTTTAAATAGCTATTCTTCATGTTTTATAGTGGATGATAAGGTACATTGTAATGTAGAATAATGAAAATACACGGCTGGCATATAGTAAACAGAGGGAAAGATGTTCCAATTCCAGAAATAAATGATTATTCTAATGATCAATAGAAGAATAATTAATTCCTGCTTCTCCTTGTGTGCGGTGGACAATTCGGCATTGGATTATTAAATTTGGGTTCCTGTCATTGCTAGCTCCTCGGAGGACATTGCCTCACATAGCTGTGTGAAGATTCTCATAAATCAGATTTCTAGAGGGAAAGATGTGTTATACCTCATTGGCAGCACTAGGGGGAGCCAACGTAATCGTGTTCTCTGGTTGTGGTTCTAATTTTCCAAAATAAGTGAGATAATGTCACTGTATCAATGTCATTGTTATAGTCATTGTTACAGGCTGGTTATTTAAAATATTTCCTGTTGTGTTAAGATGTGTAAAGTCTGTGCTCCCCTTATTTTAAAAAACAGTGTATAGGAAATACAAGTTTACTGCAGGCTTATGTAACTTTTGGCCACTGTTCTTGTGCAGGATTTTCCACAGTTTTGACAATACCATCCCTTTCTGTGCCTGATACTGTTTTGTGAAGTATTTGCTAATATAAGCACTAAACATTATTGATTTAGCTGCTAGGACTGTAAGTGTGTCATTCTCCTGCAGATCATTTATGGGTTGTAAGTCAACCGTTCTCGGTCACTAATGGAAAAGGACGCCCCAAGGTTCTTGAGCTGCGCAGCGGTTAAAAACAGCGTGTGTGTGTGTGTGTGTGTGTGTGTGTGTGTGTGTGTGTGTGTGTGTGTGTGTGTGTGTGTGTGTGTGTGTGTGTGTGTGTGTGTGTGTGTGTGTGTGTGTGTGTGTGTGTGTGTGTGTGTGTGTGTGTGTGTGTGGCAGGCAAGAGAAAGGGAACTTATTGTCTCGCGTTTTGGCTCGTTGGGGCACAGTGTACCACAGCTGGCAAAGTGGAATTGTTACTGCGAACTGAAACACAATGGACTCAATGTGTTTGTATTGTTTTGGACCTACTGTTCCTCACTTCCACATTTACACAGAGTAAGAAGCGAAGAGCTCAGACACTAACTTATAAACTATCACTCTCCGTTTTGGATTTACGTTCTTTCACTGAAAGACATAGAGGATACTGTAGAGGAATTTGAATTTCATTGGACAAGGACTCACAGTACAGTACTGGTGTGCTTCGAGATGCGCACGAGGCTCTAAATCTGGTTTCTTTATTAGAGATGGCAACATTTCATTTGAAAAAGATCCAGGACAAAAAAAAAGACCGCGCTGTCACCCGTACGATCGATAACTGCTCTTCAGAGATGATTGCCTGTCACATGACTGAGAGATATGTGGTCAAAAGTGTGCCCCTCCCCCCCCCACCCACGTACCTGTAGTCGCAGCGCACTGGAGCCAGTGGATTAGCCTGTCCCATCATTACGACTGTAGACCAAGGGTTCACGGAAATCAATACAGTCTCAGCATGTCATTTCATATGGGGCACGGGGAATGATCTAACCGCATTGCCTCCCTTGCTTCTGAGCTGTCAATCTAAGACTTTAGTAAACATCCCCGGTCTATATATTGCACATATTTATTGCGTAGGACTGTGGATTCTATGGGGAGTTCAAAATATTAATAATAAAGAACAGACATTTTCACACGGCAGAGACATCGACCGCAATCGTGGAATTTGTTCATCCAGACCTCTCCTTGGTTCTGAATTTTGATTTTGTCTCATAGGAAGATGGACAGTGGAATAAAAACATATAATCTAATACTCGGTACAAAGCTATGTTACTGAATAAATCACCTATATTAGGTAGTAGGATATGAGAGTTTATATCATAGGTTTTGCCCACTAAAAACTATATTGCACTTATCAGTCATAGAAATGACAATGTGGATGTGCAGTGGGAAGCATTGTATTGCCATCCTCTGTCTTCACTGTAAAAATGGTGCTGTACATTTAACAACCTATAGACCCTATTTAACACCCTATAGACCCCTGGTATTCAAATCACGGTCCTCCAGGTCCAAGACCTGCTGGTTTTCCACCCTCCCTTTACCTGGGAGTCAGGTGTGAAGACATTCTGGCCAATCAGTAGCACTAATTGTTCATTTAATTTCCTGGGAGAAAGAAGACGAGGAATGGATTTGGATTGAAGGTCCAGATTTGAATATCCATGCCCTAAGGGTGTTAAATGTACACCGCCAGTGTTGGATTTACACTGGAATTTTTTCAGTCTTTCTGCTGTCAGTGTTATTCTGCTGTGTCTCAGCCTCACTCAGTCCAAACCAGAGAATCAGAACCTCACAGCCCAGCTCTCATCCGAACAGGCACATCCCTCAATTTAAGGGGTACCCAGGATGTCCTGTATACTTTAGAGTGACACAGCCTGCACCTGAAAAAGATTAACAGGGGCTTGAGCTCAATATTGGCTTTCTGTATATTACTGTCTGCAATTACATTAATGTGTATTATGTAGGCCTACTGTATGTTATGCATGAGGCACATGTAAATGTTGAATCATTTCATTAGACCAGGCTTGATACGGTGCTAGATATTATCTAGTTTGTAGGTAAACGGTGAGCACTAGGTACCCTTTAGTAGAAGGGGAATGGGTAGCATTCTTGGGCTGTATGGCCTGTCCTCATCATTATGTTATGTTATGCTATTTTTATGTTATGTTATGCTATGCTATGCTAATACAGAGATGTGTGTAGTGCAGCCCACAGAAGCTGTTCTGGATATTATGACGTAAGCGCTGTGCCTCATTGGCTGTTATGTATATTATGACGTAAGCGCTGTGCCTCATTGGCTGTTATGTATATTATGACGTAAGCGCTGTGCCTCATTGGCTGTTATGTATATTATGACGTAAGCGCTGTGCCTCATTGGCTGTTATGTATATTATGATGTAAGCGCTGTGCCTCATTGGCTGTTCTGTATATTATGACGTAAGCGCCGTGCCTCATTGGCTGTTCTGTATATTATGACGTAAGCACCGTGTCTCATTGGCTTTTCTGTATATTATGATGTAAGCGCTGTGCCTCATTGGCTGTTCTGTATATTATGACGTAAGCGCTGTGCCTCATTGGCTGTTCTGTATATTATGACATGAGCGCTGTGCCTCATTGGCTGTTATGTATATTATGATGTAAGCGCTGTGCCTCATTGGCTGTTATGTATATTATGATGTAAGCGCTGTGCCTCATTGGCTGTTCTGTATATTATGACGTGAGCGCTGTGCCTCATTGGCTGTTCTGTATATTATGACGTGAGCGCTGTGCTCTTCAGGTTTTATCATTAGCTGTTTTTAGATGTTGCGTTGCGGTACGCCTGGCTGCTGACTCCTCTCCCTCACTTCTAGGCTGGGCTCTGCTATACAGTGCTCTGTGGTTTCTGCCGTTCTGATTGGTCAGTGAAGGCTCCTGATCCAGGGTCCAGTCTTCGTGTTTTCCTCACAGTGGGGAGGTAGAGGGAGCATGTGGTGAAAGAGAAAGGGAGAGAGAGAGAGAGGAGAGAGTGGTGAGAGAGAAAGAGAGAGGAAGAGAGGTGAGGAAGGAGAGCAGGAGAGGGCTAACGTACATTTCATTCAGTCCACACTGGACCTAGCTCTGAGCATTCAGGTAAGGTGCTTGTGCGTGCGTGTGTGCGTGTTTGTGCATGCATGTGTGCTTGCATGCGTGTGCGTGTGTGTGTGGGTGTGGGTGTGTGTGTGTGTGTGTGTGTGTGTGTGTGTGTGTGTGTGAGAGAGCAAGCGAGAGACCATGCTCATGCACGTGTGTGTGTGTGTGTGTGTGTGTGTGTGTGTGTGCTTGCGTGCGTGCGTGCGTGTGTGCGTGTGTGCGCTTTCACTTACTGATGTCCATGACTGCAGAATTGTAGGAGGGAAATGGGTTTGTTGTCGTGTTTCTCTGAGTGCAGCTGGTATGATACGAGAGGCTCTTTGTTGTCAGCTGTTGGAGAGGCTGACTCAGCAGGGGGCTCTTCTGCAATGTGCACCGCATGATGGTCATACGTGTGCTGTCTATGAGGATAGCATGTTCAGTGTATGATGATCCCATGTGATGTTTATAAGGCTAGCATGTGCAGTGTGTAGTGATCACATGTGCTTTGTATGAGGATAGCATGTGCTGTGTATGACTCGTGCAGTGTATGATGATCACTTGTGATGTCTATGAGGATAGCATGTACAGTGTGTAGTGATCACATGTGCTTTCTATGAGGATAGCATGTGCAGTACATGACTCACGTGCAGTGTATGATGATCACATGTGATGTCTATAAGGCTAGCATGTGCTGTGTGTAGCTCTCTCTCTCTCTCTCTCTCTCTCTCTCTCGTAGCCGTGGCGTCTTTAGTGTTTTGTGCTCCAGTCGTCTTTATTTCCGCACGCCGTCTGACTCCCGTCGTCACCGAGGAGCACTTAATTATCGCTTAGTAACACGGTTTGAGAGAGAGAGAGAGAGAGAGAGAGAGAGATATGCTCCTTCTCACTTTCTATAGTGCTCGAGACAGCCTCATAACCATGCTGAATGTGCACAGTGTCCAGCACATGAGAGAACCACTTCAGCCTGCTCAATGGACACACTTGTCCAGGGCATGATACCACCTCTTCAGCCTGCTCAATGGACACACTTGTCCAGGGCATGTATCCGCCTCCTCGTGCTGCTCAGTGCTCACACAGTAGAATATGTTAGAAATGAAAGAGAGAGAATAGTCACACTGGGCTTTTTATGATGATAAATGTTTAGTTTAAAGCCACGTAAAACCATGCAGCCATTGTAGAGAAAAACTGAGAGCGAGCACCTGTTTGTGTGTGTGTGTGTGTGTGTGCGTGTGTGTGTGCGCGTGCGCGTGCGTGCGTGCGTGCGTGCGTGCGTGCGTGCGTGTGTGAAATTGTCCATCAAATGTAGTAGTTTCACGTTATAAAGATGTGAAGAAGACAAGGTCAAAGAGGACTAAACAGAGAGACCGTGTGGAATGAACTAGCCACTCAGTCACTTAGTCGCTTATCCTCCAAGCTCAAGTCACTCCCCCATTCACTAAGACAGGTTTAATGTGGCCCCTCAGAAGCGCTAAGCAATGCAAGAACCGATGCCTGGAATTAAAGTTTGTAGTATTGACTTTCAGTCTCTGCCTTGAATAACTGAATCTCATTAGGGGGAAAATACAGTACAGTAATGCATGTGAACGTTTGTCTTTGTGTGAATGACAGTTTACCCCACAGCACGGCCATTTTAATTAAGGTAGAATAATGAACAGGGGGGGTGGGGGCAGTCTTAATGAACATTACTTCATTATGTAATTGCCTTGGATCGTTTATATAATGGTAAGCTATTTCATTGTGTGTGTTTCTTTTCTTTTTTTTACTGGGTGTAACAAATGTCTATATAAAAAGCTTACTGGCCTGTCAGAAACAAAAGTCATACATTTCAGCAAACAAGGCTTCACATTCTTCACATTTGTTTCAAAAGTTTCCTTTTTGAATTTATTTTATTTTTTTCTTAAAGATGAGAGAGTTGCATCTATGAAAAAGATTTAAAAAACCATCTTGGCAGAGATCGTCACACTAGCAATGTTCGAAGCTTGAAAGGGTTTTTGAAATTATTTTTTAACAGTGTGAACGTCCGTGACGGACACATTTCCGCCTCCCATCACACTTCCTTCAGATAAGACGACCCGCCGGTGCAGAGCTGGGCTCTGGATGCTACTTTTCAACACGGCTTCCATTTTTAACACATAAATTTGGTAATTTGACACCGAATGTGTTGATAGTAGCACAAAAGTAGTAAGACAAAAAGCACATCCTTTTTGACAGTGTGTGTGAGGCCAGGGAGACGAGTGTGTTCAGCTCACATCTACTCAGGGGACATGGTGTGTGACGGTCTCTCAGTTTAGAGCCTAGGTTTCCAGTTCAAACCATATCACTTGCCACTTTATCGTAGGTATGTTGAGAGCTTTGAAACAAAATGGCTGCCCTTTTTCACCCGGGTGGGGGCTATTTGTAGCGGTTACATTGAACCACCCCCACCCCTAGTCACTGAAGATTGATTATATAAATTCAACTCAGTCGCGATACTGTCTCCCAAAAATAGACAAGAGAACCTTTATCTTTCAAGGGTAAACGTGTATTTGTTTTTGAATAGCACAGAGCTTTGTCGGGGGTTAGTCAAGCTTCACCAACCTTCAAGATGTCACAGCCCCAGACACATAGCAACGTAAATAGCCTCATACTTGCACTAAGAAGCAGCCGCACGTTTCAACATTAGCAAAGCGACATTGGCTTCATCTCTCTAATGATAGATGCTGCACTGATGTGTCTCTCTGTAAGCTTCGCTATGAATAGCTAACGACAAGCGCGCTGCGATTAAATATGAAATGACCGTGCCTGGTAGGGGAATGGCAGAGGTAGCTTCTGGCTTGAATGCACACATTTCCGAGTTCCAGATTAGCTGCCGTTAGAATTTCCACAAAATCCTGGCTTTGATATCGAGGCGTATCTGACAGGGACCTATAGACCATGTCAGATATTATTGCTGTTGACAAGCCAGTATGCTGAGGGCTGTCCTATGCAATACTTCCACATGAACAACCTTAAGGAGGAATTAGATTGAAAGCGTGCCCCCATTTTAGCAGAGGAGAGGTTGTTGCCCTGTCGCCGTCGGAAAGGTTATTTATCTTTCTGTGGGAATGGTACGGCTGCTAATTAGCATTCTGCGGGAGTCTCGTGTGGAACGCAGGAAAAACATGGTCAAAATTGTGATATGAAACCAAGTGTTAAACAAACACTTGTAATGATGACACAGGGGTAAAGTAAACGGAGCAGTTTCTGACGGGGTGTATTTTACACTGACAGAACGACTGTTATCCAGTATGTACTGATATAAACTCTGTTCGATTTGAATCGACCCTGGAGATTTTGTTTACTGTAGTTGAAAGACAGGCAGCGTCAACCCTGCTCATCTTGTTGATGAAATAAACGATCACAGGCGACACCTCTGTTACGCGCATGTGGAAGCGGCCGTCTCAGCCAATGGACATACCTCGCCTAAGGGTTAGCCATATTTATCCAGTCAGTCGTTCGGTTGAGCCAAAGGAGCTGTGTTGTTCCTGTCAGTGTCACGTGATTGGGGTGTTCTTGTGGCCTGAAATTGTGTTGCATGTTGTGCCTTCAAGATTAAAAGTCCAATATTTGCCAGAGATGCTGTACTCCTCACGCATTTGTTTTCAACCACTCTTGTTTTTTGGGTTAAACAGTGTGGCTGCTTTGAGTTCTTGCGTTGTGTCCTGTTGTGCTTGGAGTCGTCCACCTGTCCCACCTGTGATTCTCTGGCCATGTATACGCAGTGGGAAAGTCCCTAAAGAATAAATTTGTCTGAAATTGCTAAAATTGCTCCGCCTCTTTAGCCGGGTTCCTCCTGAGATCCCTTCCCATTGGGGAGTTTTTTCTCACCACCATTTTAGTGTTTTTCTTCCCACTGGGGCTTTTTTTTTTTACCTCAATTTCTAGCTTTTTGGGGGTTCCGGCCTGGTTTTTTGCCCAATTTTCTTTTGTAGAGCATCGTTGGGACAATCTCTCTGTAGAAAAGCACCATACAAATAAAATAGAATTTAATAAACGTACAGTTAGCACACAATGCTCCCAGCTCTAGCCTCATAGTTCCAGGACGTACTCTTGGCCTTGTGTGTGTGCGCGACAGAGAGAAGTGCACTCATTAGCCGTAGCTCAGAATGAAACAGAATGTAATATAATGTCTTTACTCAATTCACTTATGCATTACAACCATCACGTCTCCATTAAAGCTACTGGAGCCCAGTTCACACTCTAATAGGATTGCTGGCAAGTGGTTGAAACGTACTGGGTGGAGGGGTAATACAACATATTACTTTATTATATTCTGTAACATTATACTCTGCCTTATAGTGTCTTGTCTTTTTTGTATTCTTTTACTCTATTATGTTCTGTGCTGATCTACATCAAGTAGATTTGGGGAATTGCGTACAGTAGATTCCTGGCATTATTCCATTCTATGCCATGATGTTGTTTTACTCTTGTGCAATAGATTCAGTGCATTACAAGCAGTAGATTCAGAGAGTTATATTTCTTTTGCAGGTGTAAAATGGTCTGTAACTCCCACAAAAAGGATCTTACTACTTACTACGTATACTTATAACAGTAATTCATTGTGCGGAATTATAATAGCATTGTGATTATTACTCTGCACAATAAATTATTGTTATAATGATATGAGTAGTAGATCATTTTTCCGGGAGATGTGGACCAATTTTACATCTTTATATGAATGTACCCCGGGACCAGCACCCCAACCCACCAATACAGGGAGGGCTGCAGGTGGCGCCAGTAGACCATTTCAAGTTTTATTTCTTTATTCCTTTTTGTTCCATTCTATTACATGCTATGACTTCATATAATTTTACCCATTTGTTTTATTCTATTGCTTTATCTCTATTGTGCGCAGTAGAAGAGGTGCCAGTACGGTTAAGCGTGGGTGCTGATTGTGCCGTCGCCGTTCTTGTTTTGCAGAAACGGGTCAGGTTGACCCGGTGCTGATCGAGAAGTACAACACGCCGGGCTTCGTGGGCTGCCTGTCGCGGGTCCAGTTCAACGGCATCGCTCCCCTGAAAGCGGCTCTGAGGTCACGCATCGCCGCGCCCGTCTCCGTCCAGGGAAAACTGGTGGAGTCAAACTGCGGAGCCTCCCCCCTCACCATACCGCCAATGTCCGCCGCCACCGACCCCTGGCACCTGGACTCAGGTAACGATTATAACGATTCCTTACGTTTATATGGCGCTTTTCACACACTCAAAGTGCTTTACAGCGATGAGGGGGAAACTCGGCAGCCATTTTGTGGCAGAACGCTCACGAGAGAGATTACCAGCGTTTGTTTAATCCTCCTGGGAAAATGGTGTTGAGTTTTCTAATCCAATGTCTTTCTGTCCTACGTCTCTCCTCCTGTGTCCAGTTAATGTTTGAATACAGGCCCGATATTTGTACACTCGCCTCGTGTGCAGCACGGCGGCCATTTTGTGGCAGAATGCTCACCTCAGAGAGAGAGAGAGAGAGCAGTTTTTTTAGCCAATTAAATCAGGGGATGATTGGGTGGCAGGTAGACCAAGACAAAGTCCATGCGAGAAGCGATGCGTTCAACCGTAACCCAACCCCTGGCTCCTGCTCTAAACCCAACTGTAACCCAACCCCTGGCTTCTGCTCTAAACCCAACTGTAACCCAACCCCTGGCTTCTGCTCTAAACCCAACCGTAATCCAACCCCTGGCTCCTGCTCTAAACCCAACCGTAACCCAACCCCTGGCTCCTGCTCTAAACCCAACCGTAACCCAACCCCTGGCTCCTGCTCTAAACCCAACCGTAACCCAACCCCTGGCTCCTGCTCTAAACCCAACCGTAACCCAACCCCTGGCTCCTGCTCTAAACCCAATCGTAACCCAACCCCTGGCCTCTGCTCTAAACCCAACCGTAACCCAACCCCTGGCTTCTGCTCTAAACCCAACTGTAACCCAACCCCTGGCTTCTGCTCTAAACCCAACCGTAATCCAACCCCTGGCTCCTGCTCTAAACCCAACCGTAACCCAACCCCTGGCTCCTGCTCTAAACCCAACCGTAACCCAACCCCTGGCTCCTGCTCTAAACCCAACCGTAACCCAACCCCTGGCCTCTGCTCTAAACCCAACCGTAACCCAACCCCTGGCTTCTGCTCTAAACCCAACTGTAACCCAACCCCTGGCTCCTGCTCTAAACCCAACCGTAACCCAACCCCTGGCTTCTGCTCTAACCCCAACCGTAACCCAACCCCTGGCTCCTGCTCTAAACCCAACCGTAACCCAACCCCTGGCTTCTGCTCTAAACCCAACTGTAACCCAACCCCTGGCTCCTGCTCTAAACCCAACCGTAACCCAACCCCTGGCTCCTGCTCTAAACCCAACTGTAACCCAACCCCTGGCTCCTGCTCTAAACCCAACCGTAACCCAACCCCTGGCTCCTGCTCTAAACCCAACTGTAACCCAACCCCTGGCTCCTGCTCTAAACCCAACCGTAACCCAACCCCTGGCTTCTGCTCTAAACCCAACCGTAACCCAACCCCTGGCTTCTGCTCTAAACCCAACCGTAACCCAACCCCTGGCTTCTGCTCTAAACCCAACCGTAACCCAACCCCTGGCTTCTGCTCTAAACCCAACCGTAACCCAACCCCTGGCTTCTGCTCTAAACCCAACTGTAACCCAACCCCTGGCTCCTGCTCTAAACCCAACCGTAACCCAACCCCTGGCTCCTGCTCTAAACCCAACTGTAACCCAACCCCTGGCTCCTGCTCTAAACCCAACCGTAACCCAACCCCTGGCTCCTGCTCTAAACCCAACTGTAACCCAACCCCTGGCTCCTGCTCTAAACCCAACCGTAACCCAACCCCTGACTTCTGCTCTAAACCCAACCGTAACCCAACCCCTGGCTTCTGCTCTAAACCCAACCGTAACCCAACCCCTGGCTTCTGCTCTAAACCCAACCGTAACCCAACCCCTGGCTTCTGCTCTAAACCCAACCGTAACCCAACCCCTGGCTTCTGCTCTAAACCCAACCGTAACCCAACCCCTGGCTTCTGCTCTAAACCCAACCGTAACCCGGCTCCTGCTCTAAACCCAACTGTAACCCAACCCCTGGCTCCTGCTCTAAACCCAACCGTAACCCAAACCCTGGCTCCTGCTCTAAACCCAACCGTAACCCAACCCCTGGCTCCTGCTCTAAACCCAACCGTAACCCCTGGCTCCTGCTCTAAACCCAACCGTAACCCAACTCCTGGCTTCTGCTCTAAACCCAACCGTAACCCAACCCCTGGCTTCTGCTCTAAACCCAACCGTAACCCAACCCCTGGCTTCTGCTCTAAACCCAACTGTAACCCAACCCCTGGCTCCTGCTCTAAACCCAACCGTAACCCAACCCCTGGCTCCTGCTCTAAACCCAACTGTAACCCAACCCCTGGCTCCTGCTCTAAACCCAACCGTAACCCAACCCCTGGCTTCTGCTCTAAACCCAACTGTAACCCAACCCCTGGCTCCTGCTCTAAACCCAACCGTAACCCAACCCCTGGCTCCTGCTCTAAACCCAACTGTAACCCAACCCCTGGCTCCTGCTCTAAACCCAACCGTAACCCAAACCCTGGCTCCTGCTCTAAACCCAACCGTAACCCAACCCCTGGCTCCTGCTCTAAACCCAACCGTAACCCAACCCCTGGCTCCTGCTCTAAACCCAACCGTAACCCAACCCCTGGCTCCTGCTCTAAACCCAACCGTAACCCAACCCCTGGCTCCTGCTCTAAACCCAACCGTAACCCAACCCCTGGCTTCTGCTCTAAACCCAACCGTAACCCAACCCCTGGCTTCTGCTCTAAACCCAACTGTAACCCAACCCCTGGCTTCTGCTCTAAACCCAACCGTAACCCAACCCCTGGCTCCTGCTCTAAACCCCGTGGTTGCCTTATTGCGCCCACCTGCCTCTGTTGTCTGTGGTCTACACCTCATGTGCACATAAAGACAGACAGAAAGAGGTAAAAATGTCCTTCCGGTTACATACGGTGGATCTGTTTCAACAGTACAGAGACCGCAACACTGCGTGTATGGAGGAAGAGCCGGAGTTTGTGTGTTGGACTGCTAAATTACACTGGACATCTCGGGACAGCGGGGGCTATTTTTAATCATGACTGTATTCAAATTTAATTCACTTAATTTGATAATGAATGTCTTTATTTGGTGTGTTTGTTTGTGTGTTGTGGGTCTGCCCCACTGTCTGTCTTTTTTGTTGTTGCTGTTGGCTACAACTGAAGTTCCCGAAAGGGAAAATAAAAGTTATTCTATTCTATACAGTCTCATAAATAAAGCTACACATTTCCGTAATGTACCCTGAAAGTACAATAATATTCTGTTTGGGTACTAATAAGTACCTTTTCAATCAAAAAAAGTATGAATTAATTATTTATTGCTGGCTAGGGGTACAATGTTAAGTACCTATAGGGTACCACCCCAGTGACAAGTATTTGTACCTCTTATCTCAGTGTAGTTTTATAAATCAATCATCCTCTCTTCGTTCCGGTTAAATCTGTTCACAACAAAATTCCATCATGGTCCATCAGTTTTACACACTCACAGCCTGTGGCCTGGATTCAGTTAACCTAACACTCAGTATTTTACGGGAAAATGTGGATTAAATCTGTTGGCTGGAGTGGCCTGTGTCTGGTTGCCTCCAGGTTATTTATTACCTGACAAACGGGCCCCATCCCTGTATTCTGTCTTCTCCTATTGCCTGAGTGCTTATGTGCTCATCTTCCACCATCCGCCATTAACTAGTCTCAGTTCAGCAGCGTCCTCCTTACACGCAACCCCATTTACACACCATTAAAATGTGACGTTTCTTTGAGCCGTAATGGCGGCTAATGACTGTGCGCTGCCATTGAGCTACATTAACGTTAGGAACCCAGTCTCTCCAGGGGCTTTGTTCTAGGCTAAAAGGGATTAGTCAGATTGCGGTTATGAAATTCAGTTTGAATAGTGGTTTTACAAGTAACGGACAAACGTGTAAAAATAATTATAATAAATGAATAAATAAACCAACAATCCTGAAGTAATGACAATGTCATTTGCTGTAAATAAAATACATTTATGAGGCCAACAGTGTGGGAGGTAGGCCTATGCAGGAAGGGCAGGCTTTTGATTTGTGGTATATCATAGATGTCCGGTCTCTCTTGTGCTCTTTCCCAACGGTCAGTCTGCTGAGGATTGCACAGTGTAAAAGTGGGGCAGGTATTGAGTTCAGAAGCGCTCCTTATCGATTCTGGGCCCGCTTTAGATGCAGGTCAAGCGTTCGCGTGAGACGGGAGATCTATATCCCAACCCCGCTCCCCCGCCGAGTTTCGCCATTATAGCGAAACACTCGTTTTTACCGCCAAAAAACTCAGTTTGCATTGCAATCTACACCATGTTCCGAGATAGCATTGAATCATAGGTCTGAAGAGGTACTCTTATGCTGACAATAACATCAATAACTATAAACCAATACGATAACGTATGTCGGCTGCTAGCAGACAAACCAGAAACCCTTATTTTTTCGATCAACTGGCCTTTCAATCAATCTCTTACCCTCCTCTCTATTCATTGGTTTCACATGATGTCACTTTCTGTATTTGCCTCCTTGTGAGGTCTTATAGTGAGGACGTCTTGTATGCCATCTAACCTATATGACTTCCATTTGTTTGGGGTTTGTGTGCTATGCATTAGAACATTAGATATAAAGGGGCATGCACATTGGTGAAGCCCATGGATAGTTTATTTAACGGGACACCTCATTAAATATTTTAAGGCAACCCTGGTCCTGGAGTGCCAGAGATGTCTCTGTGTTTTTGCTCGGTCCAAACTTATAATCTGATTAATTATTAGGCTTAATGAAGAAAGGTGGCCACGTGCTGGAGATGTTGAGTGGTTCACCGTTCAGACTATGAATGTAACCCATCAAACTCATGAAGTCAAGCTCAGATGGAACTAAAACCAGAAACATAACCACACTGGCACTCTGGGACCAAGGTCACCCGCCCCTGCTTAAGACATTTGGTCGCTATCATCATCAGTCAATGTGAATTTTGTTTTCTGTAATGTGGACATAGCCTAGCAGGTCACTTGCTTTCGCATGCTTAATGAATGCGGTGCTTCAGGTTAGCTGACGGCTACATATTAGGCTATAGGCTACATTTACATTTATTTATGTAGACTGAATATGCCGTACATCGCCTGAGTCGTGGTGCTATTAAGACTGCATACGGTGGATTCAGATCATTGAAATGGGATCTCACAGAGCTGGACCTGCCACTCCATATAGTGCTAACAAGATCAATGATCTGCTCGCGCCGAATGGAACCTGCCTGAAAACGTCCCTGCCGCCGTCTCGCCTAACGAGTGTGTCGCTATGCTGGGAAACCCGCTGAAACGCGCCATTTAATTCCCAAGGAGCTCGTTCGGCGAAACATTTGCGAGGGTGATTACGTCCCGCTCGCGCCGCCGTGATGGAGCGTGCTCCTGGGCCGTTGGTTCTCCCGCGGCGACCGTAATGCGAGCGCATCGCGTGAAGTGCGACCGTAGCTCGTTCAGAATGCGCCACGACTGGATGCGCCGGTAATTAAATTTCTTTCGGACTTAAATGAACTACCTAAAGACGAAGGGTATCAATCGAGAGAAGCCCCCACCATTGTTCTGTTTAAAATTATGGAGAGACGCAATCGCCCCTGGCTTAAATAACCTGCTTTCATCTTCCCCGTAGTGGGCGTGTCTTCCCGACAACTCTACGGATGCCTCGTTCTGCTAGCATCAAAGCGGTTTGATTAAATAATGACAAAAGAACGCAATAGCTCAGCGCACACACTAATTAAATGAAAAAGGGCTGATGTTGAGAATCGAGCTCTGACGGCCCCGCTCGCTGGAGTGTCTAATCAAACTGCTGCATCAGCACAAACAAGGTTCCCCAACAAGACGCTTCTCGTGAGAAGCTCCCGTATTGCTCAACCTGAAAGCAGTGTTCTCAAACTTTGGCCAAGAGATTGGCTGCAACCAAGACCAACATTCACTGGGACCCCAGGAGTTTGAGAACTACTCACCGCAGGTACCTTACTGTCGCCAGAACTCCCTCAGTGCCTTAGCAACTGCAACAATAACCAGAACTCCTTTATCCAGGCCAGGAAGGAGCAAATAGTCATTTCCTTTATGATAAATTGTCTTCAGGTTAGGTCTCCTGCCACCAAGGTATGAAAGAGGAATCTTGCAAATCTTGTAAATTTGCTATGCTTTTGAAAAAAGAGCTGCATAAAAGTAACAGACAAAACGTATGTCTCTTGCACCTTCTATAACATGAAGAAACAATGTATAATGAATTCTGGCGCACCATTGGAGGTTATTTACAAGATATAATAGGCAAATGAGAGTTCACGTGACAAATCCAGGATGGGCCATGTATTACAAAAAACACAAGATGCATAAGTAAAGGATAGGGCTCCACTCAGCAATACTGAGCTATTTTGGAAGGTATGAATCACTTTTCACTTTAGTTGGCAATCATGAGTGAACGTGCTGAGAGACCTGTCGTGATGTTTTTCATTGAACGTGCGTGAAAATGCTGAGAGAATTTCAGCGGTACTTACTTAATGTTAGCAGGTGCTGAGTTCCCATTCAAGGAAGAGAGGGAGGTGCCAGATGGAGTTAACCGGAACTCTGCAATAATTGGAGGTAAGACACATTTTCGAATTTTCAACCCAAAACAAACAGGCTTGAGTTCTGGGGTGTGTCCCAATATTCTTCACTCCCCACCTCCTTTGCTCCACTCCCCCACTACCACTCCCCACCTCCCTTCCTCCACTCCCCCACTACCACTCCTCTCCTCCCTTCCTCCACTCCCCCACTACCACTCCCCACCTCCCTTCCTCCACTCCCCCACTACCACTCTCCTAACCGGAAGTATGCAAAACTGCCTGAACATTTCAAGTACAAGTAGTTGCATGTACAGTATACAACAGGGGTTCCCAAACTTTTTTCTGATGTGAACCCAAATGAATGTTCACAAATTTACGCGACCCCAACACGCAACACACATGTACACGTACGCACCCACGCACATATATGCCTCTGTTGAAAATGCCATAATTAACTGTAAAAATATCAGGCGAGAGGGATCACAGATGGGTTACATGTTAACTTTAACTTTCCCAAATCTGAAACTTGACACTGAAAAGGAAAGTTCTAGAACGGTTCTCAAAGGAATGTCTCAGAACTGAGCTGTGATTGGTGCACAAAGGTGCGGTGGGTGGCACCCTCAGCCAGGGAACCAATGACATTCGGGCATCTCTTCTCACAAACCAATGTGTCTGTTCCGCCGCAGGCATAATCGCCGTAGTGATCTTCACCATCCTCTGCACGCTCGTGTTCCTGATCCGACACATGTTCCGTCACAAGGGGACGTACCACACGAACGAGGCCAAGGGGGCAGAGTCGGCGGACAACGCCGACGCCGCCATCATCGTCAACGACCCCAACTTCACGGAGACCATCGACGAGAGCAAAAAGGAGTGGTTCATTTAACGGGACAATTTCTGGGAGAGGTTGAGGCCAGGGTGGGGTTGGTGGTGGTGGGGCTCTACTTCACCAGGGCCAAGATTTTGGGAGACCATGCAGGAGAAAAGTAAGGAGGGTGGAGAACAGGGAGACACCCCCCATTTTGGAGCAATTGTGTACAGTGACTGGCTCGACTATAATGTATTTAAATTGTGTTCCGAGTCTGAGGAGTCCCGTCAGTATTTAACGCACATTTAACAGCGAACATTACCACTGACATTTTCTTTAAAGTGACGTTCAAAATGCAAAGCCAAATCACCAAACCATCTGCCCTGCACCCGTACGATTTTAGCTTTTGATTCTACTGCATTCATTTAATTTTGTTTGAGCAGTGCAGTTTATTGATTACCCAGCATTTCCCCCTTTTCTTTCTGTCTCTCTCTCTCTTTAGCTGGCGAACAGAATTTCCGTTAATATGACGTTGATACATGTACGTTTGCTTCAGAAACAATGACGTTCGATTGTACTTCTGTGGGTTCTGTATGCAATTGCTCTGGGCAGGAGGAAAGGGGAATGTTTCAAGAATGTGGCCGACCTTCACCACACTTCCACAAAGCAGCACTTTTTTATTATTAATTTTCTGTTATTATTTCTGTTTAAAAATAGCTCTTTCACCACAGAAAGAGTAACTGCTCTTTCACCTCACCTTTGTGTTTGTTTAGTTTTTTTTTTTTTTGGTTGCCAAACATCACGCCGTGGGGACCGTTCGCCTTTCTGTAACTGTTGGTTCTGGTTGAGAGCTGCCTCCGGTTGCTCTTCTCAGTGCGATTGTGGGGGGTTTTTTTGTAACCACTTGTGTTCTGGACTTGCACAATGGCTTTGTGTGAAGCACTAGCTGGGTTCCTTGTGGAGCTTGGAGCTGTGTTGCCTGTAAATACTTCAGCTGGGAAGAGAACAGTATGAATGTGCTGTTGAACTACTGTCTCTTCAGGATTCAGTCATTTAGCCTGTGATAATATTCATTAAAAAAACTCAATTGAATTACTGTTTCGTGATTTAACGTTTTTCATTGAGAAATGCCTAGAGGAACATGTGTTCAGATTTTAAGTAGCCTAATGTTTTTTTGTTTTTTTTTCACATTTATTCAAGATTCAGGATTGTTCAGTCAGTAGTGATTTAACAAAGTAATATGGAAAGATTAGCCTATGGACAACCGCACTGAATGTCGCTTCCAGTTATATATACACATTTATAAAATTTTCATTTTGGCAAAGTTTAGCTTTATTGAGGATGTGTGTCATTCATTCATACACCAGGGCGTTACAGACAAGAGTTTCTGGTTGGTCCACAACAGCCTTGTTTTCCTCTAACCAATCAGCCACTTTTAATTCAGCCAGGTAACCAATAATTTCAGTCCTCTGTCAGGTCACACAGAGGTATTGACCCAATCCCAGAGTGACCACTGGGTTCAAACAGCTTGTTTTTATGTGAGGGGAGCAAGGGGCCTGCTTTTTCCCGTGGTACACAGTGTGCTATATCTCATGCGTCCCCTAGGAGACGCTGTGGTTTGGTTGGGTTGAATGAGGGTCATCATTGTCTACAGCAGGGGCTGTCAAACTACATTCCCAGGGGGCCGCAGTGTCTGCGGGTTTTTGTGGTTTCCTTTCGAGCAGCAGCCAATTGAGGCCTCGGGAACAATGTGTGTGGATTATTTAGCCAATCAGTGACATAAAATTAGCTACCGATGTCAAGAGGACCCTGAAGAGCAACAGACACTGCGGCGGCCCCCCAGTACTGGAGTTTGACACCTCTGGTTCACAGACGAAAGAAGTAGAACAGAAGTTAAACTTAGTAGAACTGAAAAAAAGTTCTCAGAAGTGAAACTATCGTTGCTAAATCCTTAGTGTCTATTTTTTGGTGGGGTGGGTGGATACTGAATGTTACTGTGTGCTGAGTAGGAGTGTGTCAAAGTAGTTAACAATGACTTGTGTTGTGGGTTGTTCAGTGTTGTATTGAATGAGTCTGATGGGTGAGGGCGTGTGTGGGCGTGTATGTGCGCATGTGTGGGCGTGTAAGTGCGCATGTGTGGGCATGTATGTGCACATGTGTGGGCGTGTAAGCGCGCATGTGTGGGTGTGTATGTGCGTGTGTGTGGGTGTGTATGTGCGTGTGTGTATGTGCGCGTGTGTGGGCGTGTATGTGCTCGTGTGTGGGCGTGTATGTGCGTGTGTGTGGGTGTGTATGTGCGCGTGTGTGGGCGTGTATGTGCGCGTGTGTGGGCGTGTATGTGCGCGTGTGTGGGCGTGTATGTGCGCGTGTGTGGGCGTGTATGTGCGCGTGTGTGGGCGTGTATGTGCTCGTGTGTGGGCGTGTATGTGCGTGTGTGTGGGCGTGTATGTGCGCGTGTGTGGGCGTGTATGTGCGTGTGTGTGGGCGTGTATGTGCGCGTGTGTGGGCGTGTATGTGCGCGTGTGTGGGCGTGTATGTGCGTGTGTGTGGGCGTGTATGTGCGTGTGTGTGGGCGTGTATGCGCGTGTGTGTGGGCATGTGTGGGCGTGTATGTGCGCGTGTGTGGGCGTGTATGTGCTCATGTGTGGGCGTGTATGTGCGCGTGTGTGGGCGTGTATGTGCGCATGTGTGGGCATGTATGTGCGTGTGTGTGGGCGTGTATGTGCGTGTGTGTGGGTGTGTATGTGCGTGTGTGTGGGCGTGTATGTGCGCGTGTGTGGGTGTGTGTGTGTGGGCGTGTATGTGCGTGTGTGTGGGCGTGTATGCGCGTGTGTGTGGGCGTGTATGTGCTCATGTGTGGGCGTGTATGTGCGCGTGTGTGGGCGTGTATGTGCGTGTGTGTGGGCATGTGTGGGCGTGTATGTGCGTGTGTGTGCGCGTGTGTGGGCGTGTATGTGCGTGTGTGTGGGCGTGTATGTGCGTGTGTGTGGGCGTGTATGCGCGTGTGTGTGGGCATGTGTGGGCGTGTATGTGCGCGTGTATGTGCTCGTGTGTGGGCGTGTATGTGCGCGTGTGGGTGTGTATGTGCGCGTGTGTGGGTGTGTATGTGTGCGTGTGTGGGCGTGTATGTGCGTGTGTGTGGGCGGGTGTGTATGTGCTCATGTGTGGGCATGTAAGCGCACGTGTGTGGGCGTGTATGTGCGTGTGTGTGGGTGTGTATGTGCGCGTGTGTGGGTGTGTATGTGCGCGTGTGTGGGTGTGTATGTGCGCGTGTGTGGGTGTGTATGTGCTCGTGTGTGGGCGTGTATGTGCGTGTGTGTGGGCGTGTATGTGCACATGTGTGGGCGTGTATGTGCACATGTGTGGGCGTGTATGTGCACATGTGTGGGCGTGTATGTGCACATGTGTGGGCGTGTATGTGCACATGTGTGGGCGTGTATGTGCACATGTGTGGGCGTGTATGTGCTCACGTGTAGGCGTGTAAGCGCGCATGTGTGGGTGTGTATGTGCTCACGTGTAGGCGTGTAAGCGCGCATGTGTGGGCGTGTATGTGCGTGTGTGTGGGCGTGTATGTGCTCACGCGAGTGCCCGCTTCCATTACTGTTCCACAAATGTACAGAATGTAACAAAACCACCACAAAGGAACAGAGGGTCAGTGTGAGGAAGAGTGTGGTTCGTAGTGACTGAGGAAGAACCAGTGACTGCCTCCATCTGTGAAGCAATCGCCCATCGGCAATTTGCAGGAATATACAAAGTTGTGGTGGTAAAAAAAAACAAAAAAAGTTATGACTGAAATGTATCATGACATGCAGCGGAGTTCTTCTGCTTCCCCTAAATTTAAATTAACAGCCATGTTAGCTATTTAACCATTTAAATCAGCCTAATTTGATATTCAGGTGACCTACTAACCGTAATGGAATAATGGTTGAGTACGGCATTTTTGGAGGGATTATGATTTGATAGGCGGGATGCTTAGAGCATAAGAGAATCCCGCTATTCCGTCCACATGGTGTTCTCCACGGCTAATTTGAATATTTCTCCCCAAAATCGCTAATTGTAGCACTGTGTACGGGTTGTGAGGAACAATTTTTCCATGTCTTAAACTTACAAATTCATAGAGGTTTTTTTGTTTGTTTGTTTTAATGAGTTTTAATAATGTAATAAATTATGACATCATATGCAAAATGTTATTACATTATGTGTTCAACATTCCATTACATTAGATGCAGAGTATTACATTACAAGCTTTTATTACATTATAAACAGTTATTACATTATGCACGGTTGTCACATAATGAGTTGCTATAAGGCGTGCCTGCTTTGAACAAATGATTAGAGAGCGATGGGGGTGGAGGAGAGAAGGTGTTGGATTTACCCTGGCTATGGGGTTTACCTCTTGAGGAGAGTTAATCACACATAACTGGGAGGGTTTCAGTACTGCTGGTATTTGGGTTTTTTTATCACCAAGAAAGCTGATAATAACACTGAGTACAGATCCCAAAAAAAGTAATAAAAAGTAATACAGGCGTATATATGTTCATATATATGATCCATATGAAATGAAATATAAGGAATATATATATATATATATTCACCATACTTCATAATTCATTGGACAGTGACACTTTTTTTTTTTTTGTACTCTAGCACTTTGAGTTTGAAAGGATACAATAACAATGAGGTTTAAGTGCAGACTGTCAGCTTTAATTTGAGGGTATTTTTATCCATAATGGATGAACCGTTTAGAAATTATAGAACCTTTTGTACGTTTCGCCAACCATGTATTCCATACTGTCCCAGCGTAATTTACAGCTAAATCTAGTCCCACCCTCCAATTCCCATAGAGATCCATTCAAATGCAGAGAAGTTATAGTATCGCTTGTAAGAGTACCAGATAATAAGATATCAAGAGTCTTTTGATATTGTTGGGTCAGAGACATTATGACTTTTCGTCCCCTAAAATGGGGGAGGGGGGGGGGGGGGGTGCTATCTATAAAAAGGGCTATAATTGCCACACAGTTCACCCGATATGGATGTTAAAAAAAAAACTCAAATTAAAGCTAAAAGTCTGCATTATAACCTCATAGTCACTGTTCTATTTCAAATCCAATGTGCTGGAGTACAGAGCCAAAACAACAAAAATGTGTCGCTGTCCAAGTACTTTTGGACTACATTGTATATATGGCAAAATATAGCAATTATTGCCTCTTTCATATGGTTAGTTGCAGGCTACACAAATTGTATTGTAAAATACACCTAATTCTACAATATACATACTAAATTACAAATAGGAAAATGGTAATAATTAATATTTTCCAGTATATACAATATATTTTGACATATTTAAAAATAACTTTGATTAGTAAATAATAGCATATATAAATAATGCTATAGTGTCGTATGGGCCTGTTAGAGTCAGTGACCTGGAGTATCTTGGGAATATTTGACTTCCTTAGCAACTGTTTAACATTCACTCTTAAGTGCTTCTGCTCTATACCACCACGCCTTTTGTTTTTGTTTAATTTATCTGGCATTGATGTGCTATTGTTACAGTTTTGGAAAGAAACATGAACCGTTGTGATGGAAAACAATTCCACCTTAACTTTCCTTTGTTTAAAAACCTTGGCTCGCTTGCTGCACACGTAATGATTCTGAGCATTATTTCCTGTTTGCCTGGAAGTGGAAGAGCTTTTGCGAGTGGCGTGGCAACATCAGGGAAGTTACCCTTGCTATGTGGTATAGATATTCATGTGCCCGGCCTCACTAATTTTCTACGGTCACACACATGCACACGCCCTCTGGCACACATACATACACAGGCAGAAAAATACAACAAAAGCTAAATGATTGTTTTGTACCGTGAAACGTTAGGTAGAAGTTGCAAATAATTTCACAGTGTATATATATTTTTATGGATATATTTTATAGTCGATCATAGACCTGTTGTTTTGCCTCCTTTGTTGGGTGCGGATATGATAAGAAATGGTGAGCTGAGAAAGACGGCTATGTACCCTGAGCGGTCTTTTTGTTTATTTGTAAACATATGCTGTAATTAACTGCCTATTGCAGTGGAACAGGAATGTGATGTTTTTGATTGTTTTTTTGATGCATCGTTGGTTTCATATGTGTCTTTTAATTGTGTTATCAGGGATTGAGAACGAATGCCCCAAGAGCGAAGTGCTGCATTTATTTCTTTATTTATTTGTTTGTTTCGTTATTTAGTTTTGACAGTGATTGTTTAGCCAGTTGCGATCTTCACGCGAAGGATGGAGACAGTGGTCCCTTTTATCGTTATTTCTGAGCAGAACCCACTTCCATTTTTTTCCACACATCTAACGTAAAACTGCCCTGTGAATTACTCATACACTTCAAATGACGTGTAAATATAAAATAAATAGAAAAGGAAACGTTTACACTAATGTACATATATGCTATGATCTTCTCTGCGTAAAATTTAAAAAAAGAAAATCAAAACTGAGTTGTTTTTAATTACAAATGGGGGAGAGCAATAGGATACTGATTTGGGCATTCAGCCCTGAATCTATGAAATGTGTATCTCATCTGTATATTTTTATGACTTTATGCTTGTGCATTTTACTTCAATGGTAGCATGATCACTTTATGGAAACTGTACATAATGTAATGTAGACTACTGTGGAGATATCATATATTGCGATATACTCTTTGGAAAATATTTTCTAACTTTCTTAAATTAGGGACAAGGCACGAAAAGTGACACACTTTTTATATGCAAGTCAAAGAATCATATTTCAAACATCCAATATGCTCATTATTTATTTATGTTGCCAAGTGAATGATGGCTGCAAAGGGAAAAATTAAAGCAAACGGTCTGATTTTATGCTAGAAGGGAAGGACAAATAAAAGGTTACTGACAATCTAAAAAATAAAATAAAAATCTGCAGATTTTTTATTTGTTACGGTCAGTTTTATGGTAGGTAACTTAATTAAATATTAGCCTTTAAAAAGGGGACCGCTGTCTCTTTCAAAGATGAGTGTTATTTGTCATTTTATTTATTTATTTATTTATATATTTTTTAAAAGAGTTTACATAATCTGTCTGGCCTTATTTGAAGTATGTAATGTGATTTGGTATAATGTAATAACATTAAAAAGAGCCTTGCAATGAATTGTGACCTGTTTTTGTGTATTCAAATTAACGTGTAATTTATTGTTGAAATAGTATTCAGTCAGTGCCCTACACACTTTCTTATTGTGCCACTTGCCAATCGAAATACAGCGAGGGATATTTCTGTGTCCTGCAACATATGTATATCCTTTCATATAACGCACACCGTAGCCATCCTGCTTAGTGTAGCCTAGCTGAAGAGGCTGATGTTTAATGAGGAGTGAAAGCTAGCAAGTGACCTTCATTGACACTACCGATCATTACATTATGGGTATTTAGCAGACGCTCGTATCCAGATTTTTATAAATTTTTTATATGACATAGTATCCATTTATGCAGCTGGGTATACAGTCTACTGAAGCAATGCTTAAGGGTGTCCTACCTGGGAATCGAGCCAAAAGGGCAGCTGGTAATGCTGATGTTGAGTATTGCCCAGAGGGGATGGGGGGGGTTTCCCCACCTCTTCATACAAAAAAAATAACTCCTGGGGGTACCTGCAGTCGGCCTGTGGCAGCCGTGCATGATGGGTAATCCTCCAGCACAATGGCTCTGCTGGTTAACTGCAGGATGAACACAAGCAGCGGCTAATGCCGAACATTTTAAAGGACACATGGTAGTTGTCTGTTTCTCTCTCTCTCTCTCTAAAATTTATGGGGAACCTGACAGCAATCATATGATGATAAATCGTGACCATGGAGATTAAAAGTTTATTGAGGATAAATAAAATTTGTATTATATCATCCATTGACTATCTGGAACATTTTTCCATTACTGATTTAATTTTCTATAAAAAAATCTGTGTTAAAATGATTCCTTTGTACCAATTCATTTGGCACTCTCTCTACTGGAATGAAGAAGATACATACATATATGGCCACTGTGAATGTGCAAGATGAAAAAATCTTCAAAAAATGCAAACAAAATATTGGGACAAATTGTTGAAATTGATCTACTGTATACTGTATATCCCCCAGTGTGAAATCAATTCTTATGGTAGACAACACATAATATTAATATAAAATGAATAGAAATGTATAACCAAATATTAATTTATAATGTCCAGATGTCTCACTTTGCCTACTAGTTTATGTGGCCTGTCAGTACCCTAATGGAAAATTACTTCCTTGACTTGAATGAGTAATGTTGCACATAGCCACCTTGTGACCAAATGATGTAACTGCACATGGTTCAGATGGCGTGGAGGCTACATTCCAGTTCTACAGCTGCTCGCTGGATATAATCTTCAGATACGTATTTTATATGATATGTATCGATTTGTCAATGGACAGTAGTATATAATTTTCGTGAGCATATCTTTCCACAGCTGCAACAGTCTGTCCACGCCTCTCTTCCCCGTTCCATAAAAATATGTCTTCTGTCAAATGATTAATGTTTGCACGAGTGGTTTCCTTCAACAGAAATGCATTACTTAGATTGAAATTCAATAAATCAAAAAGGAAACTATTGATTAATTAAGGTCATTGTCATTTCTTTTTGTGCTCATTGATCCCGTTATTTTTGCGCATTAATTATGTGCTGAAAATACATAATATTATTTTTATGTATCTATTTTGCTGGCTAATCTATAGACTTACAGCCACGGAAATAATTAAGAAACCACCTCATATATTTTGAAGAAATGTCGAGGTTAGTTCACCAAATATTGATTGTTTAACCCTTCCTAAGTGACGACATTATTATTATTTATTTATTTGGGGGTATAAACTTGTTTAGTTGGCATTGTTCAATGTATAATAACACTGTGTTTTTGTATTTTGAGCAGTTATCATTTTCTGCAAAGAAATGGTCTGAATGACAATATTTTGTTTGGAATTAAAATGTGGTCAATTCATGAAAGAAAATGAGAAAAATAAAAATATCAAAAATGAGATTTTACACAGACTACCCACAAACTGTGAAACTGAAAATTTGATGTGGTCTCAATTATTTCCATGGCGGTATGTAGAGAGAAAAAATGTTCCCACTTGGTGGCGGCACAGCACAGAGTTTCTCCCTTATTCACAATGGACCGAAAGAGCATGATCATTTATGCTCTACTAGGGCCCATAGGTTTGTTCAAATCGAAAAGCCCGAAAAACCCGTCAAACTATAATGCGCCTTTTCCCGATTATATACAGTAAATAATACAGTTCAGCTAGTGAAATATTTTTTTAGTGACCATGCGACAACAGTGCGGGTAGCCACTATCCTCAAAGACGCGAATGTCCGGAACCTTTAGCTCCGTACTCGTGGTTGCACTGGAACATGTTTCTCTGGACACTTTCTTGCGACGTAGCCGATGGACGTCGCTAATGTATGTTCCCCTGGGTGCCTCCCACAGTTCTTATATAGTTCTGTGGTGCCTCCCAGTACTCAAAAAATGCACCCTCCTTTCCTCCACTACCACCTCCTCTCCTCCATGCCCCGGAAACGGATCTTTGTTTTTCAATCTAATGTTACTGATTACATCTTAATTACGTATTAATGGTACATATTAATTAATGTCTCGACGCAAACCGCAATGACAGGTACATTGTCTACTGTAAATGCAAATACTTGTACTCTAAACGTTCAGGCAGTTTTGCATACTTCCGGGTAGGAGAGGAGTGGTAGTGGGAGAGTGGAGGAAGGGAGGTGGGGAGTGAAGAATATTGGGACGCAGCCCCTATCTGCCCCTACTGCAGAAGCAACGGAGGCAAGTTCAACGCGTCAGTTAGCCACAAAGTGGGGGGGACCGAGGGGGGTTCAGGGTTTTTTTTTAAGTAGGAAACGGAATCCCAATTCAGTCAACCAACAATCGAGTGGAGAAAACACAAAAGTAATCGAAACGAAACGGCTTTCCGTGTTATGGAGTGAAGGACAGGCGACGTCTCAGCGATGGTAAGAACCTATTCATCAGTATTTTCAGTTGTAATTTTATAGGCGGCTTTGCTGGTTCCTTTTGCTTTTTTGGTGTTTGGTGGGAGATGTTTTATGAATAATCCTGACTCACTGAGGGGATGAGAAGGCCATGTTGCGATGTACCATTAGGCTAGCAATCCATCTCGTCAAATCAGTCGCAGAAGAAAATAGCTTGATCAGGGTTCTCTTGACGGGAACTCTAGGCCCGAAATACTGACTAAACAGCTAGCTAGCGAATTCATTAAGCTTAGGCTAATGTTGTCTGGCTAACCCGCGGCTAGCTTGTAACCTTAGGCTAATGTACTTGCAACAACATAACGTTAGTGATGTTGTTGGTTAGAAAAGCCTTGCGTGTTTCCGAATTTATAGTGACTGACCTAACAAGCTAACGTTACGTGGCTAGCCAAATGTTTTGATTGTATATACGTTAACTAGCTAACGTGTTATCTATCTTATTACGTTAGGCATATGGTTGCTATCTTGCTGCCTAGATGTATTGTCTGATCAGGCCATAGAGGTCTAGCTATGATAAGTTGCGTCAATAGTTAACTTAGCTAACTTGCTAACATTTGAAATGGTAAAGCTTAGCCAGCTGGCTACATAGCTAACTAAACACTGATCATAGACTATAGCTAGCTAACGTTAACCAATGTTAAGTTACGTTGCGAAGTTGGCAACTAATGAGAATGTATGTATGGCTAACTTAGCTAACGTTAACCAATGTTAAGAATTAATTTTCGCTTCGTGTTTACATGTACGTTACAAATTTGTAAAATAACGTTAACGTCTGGGAGTGAGATCAGATGTACACACACGTGCAAACATTTTCCAAGCTATCTAACTTAACGTTAATTCTTAACCTTGCTAGCTAACATTGATTTGCAAGTTAGGCTTTCTCCCCTGCTGCATCGTCGGTAACGTTAGGCTATCTTTAGCTAACGAAGCAAGGTTGTGGGAAAACCTCCGTGTTCGCTAATATAGAAGTTAACGTTAAATGTATATGAATTGTAACGTTAATCATCAACCGGAATTTGTGAGGTTTGCTGATATTTTATGTGGGTAATTATACCCACGTTGTCGCGTCGTTTCCCAGCTAATGTTAACGTTATTAGTTAGCTGCATTTCTAGTTACCATTAACGTTATGTAAGTTTTCTGTTAAATTGCATTGCATGCAGCCTCAGCCCGATAGCGAATGTGAGGAACTGATGCTAACAACAAGCTATCTTGGCAGTTAGCTATAACGTTAGCTTAGCGACAAGAGGCTTGATTGGACTGAGACCGACGGCCTTAAACCCGGGTTTGTTTTCTGTTGGCTAACATTATGACGCAGGTTTATTTTGACATGGTCGTGCTGCAATCGTTTAACTAACGTTTAAATTCCCGTTGCAATTGAGTAAGTTCAGGTTACTTGAGATTGTGTGGCGCAAAGTTACCTCCGGTTAATCACTACAGCGCGGAAAGGCCATTTAGCGCTTTTATTGCATGTGTTCGTGCTGTGTTGGCAAACATTACACAGCCCATCGTCTGACTGCTTGACTGGACGCAGGCCAGTAAATGATATATGGCAACAGCATTGCTTTCACGAATATATTAAGATCCGGAACATTTTGATAATGGTTTTTAACCACAATGATGTTGTAAGTGGTTGGTGTTATTATAGGTATTCTGTTTGATGTACGGTGAGGTGAAAGGTGGACGTGAACGTTCAAATCACCCAACCGTAGCTGTTCGCAAAGAACGCATGGAGACCAGGCTGTCTTTTTGAATTAAATCAAAATAATGGGCAATCCCATACGACAACCATTGCTAAGGTAAGCAGTGTTGCATCATGGGCAATCCCATAATGCAACCTTTGCTAAGGTAAGCAGTGTTGCTTCATTTTGGGAGCTGGTGGCATCTATATATGTCACGGGTTGAGAGTGCCGGTCAGAAAGGCATTTACCCTAAGTGTAGTATAATGGTTAAGGAACTGGATTTGTAACTGAAAGTTTGCAGGTTCAATTCCCAGGTATGACGCTGCCGCTGTACCCTTGAGCAAGGTACTTCACCTGCATCACTTCAGTGTATATATATCCAGCTGTATAAATGGATAAATGTTTAAAAAAACTTGTGTAAGTCGCTCTGGATAAGAGTGTCTGCTAAATGCCTGTAATGTAGTAATGTAATAAATGAAATTTAATCTTGAAGTTGTCATTCCTATGAATGCATGGTAGCCTATGTAACATGTAAGCTGCAAGTTGCCCTGAATAAAGTAGCCTGCAGGGCCAGAAAAAAAATTTAACTTTAATCAGCTGTGAGCATTATTAGTGGACACTAATCTGCTGTCACACAAAGAAACAGCCATCAGTTCTTGAATTTGCTTCTTTTTTTTTTTCAGTTGGTTGAATTTTTACCCCAGTGTGGCAGTTGTTGTGTTTTTTTTGTTTGTTTTTTACAACAGTTTGTGTTCCAGGACATATGTCTGTACACGCATGCCTATACACTTATGCCTGTACTTTGAATTGAAAGGCATCTGGACTCCTCAAATGGGTTAGACTAAGTCCCTCAGGATTGGATGGGGGCTCCAGTAATTTTCATTCTTTTGTCATTATCTAAGCGTATCTGACACTTGTGTCAAAGGTTTCGGTGATGGGGAAACGACTGAATATGGTACATTGGAGCTCTTTGTATCCAGTTACTGTAGCTCTGTTGCCAGCAACTTGACGCTGTTACGTAAGCATCCAGAAAGGCAACCTCAGATGCCCTCGTTTCTGCCCTGTTTTTAGAACCCGCTTCAGTGTAGACTTTAAGTGTTTATCCTTTACTCAAATCCGAGGTGACGCAAGACCTAATGGAGTCCCTTGGACAGGCTTACGCATTCTCCCCAGCGATTGGTAATATAGACCAGCATTGACTGCATTGTGTGAGAGAAGTTGCGGGTTTCAAACAGCAATGTACTTGGCCTTGCTAATTCAACACGTCCAGAGTACGTGGCACGGCCGTTCTTCTGTAAACTTCCCCTTCGGCTCCATTGGTTCATATAGGTTTGTAGGCACTTTGTTTGCTCAAGGAAACACTCCTCGACATGCCTTTAAAATCCAGAAGGCCGTATCTGCCTCTTAGGGACTGATTTACTAAGACCTTTAGTGTGCACTAAAAGCTTTTAGCGCACGCAAAACTAATAACGCGGCCAACGATTGGTGCGAAGCAAATACCGTGACCAACCATTGGTTGTGTTATAATTTTGCGTGCGCTAAAAGGTTTTGCACACACTAAAGGTCTTAGTAAATCAAGCCCTTAGTGTTCAAACTGGGCTGCTTTCTGTGTTCAAATGCACCATTTAAAAATGAACAGATAAATAATGTGTTGACCGCATCGGTCCGTCCCATTGTCATTAGCGTTTCTCGAACGTGCGGTTCACTTCCGCTTCCCTCTTTTCACCACGTGTAGCCCCCCCTCTACCCCCGCCCCCTCCCCCCTACATGCAGAACAGTGCCCGCAAAACCCTGCAGTGACCCAGTTTCTTTCCTGCCACGGTACGCGGCGAGCCTGTGGAATCGGGCACAGGTGGAGCACGAGCTGGGGCTTTGTACCGTGGGTGTGGCATTTCTGTTCCAGAAAAAGAGCAAACCTTTTAACGTGTGTGCACAGGAGACTCACCCGCCACTTTATTTGTACTCAATTATGTAGCCACTTCTAGAACAGGGTGGGGTAAAATTTGAGTCATTTATTTGAACAGTATTCACACACTTGACTTTTTTGGGGAGGGGGGCGGGGCAGTCTTCACATCACAAATAAACAAAATAAAAAATGGTGGCTATGGATTCAAGGACAGCAAAATTTCCATGTGGTTCCGTTTTAGGATCCATACACACACCTTTCAGAACGTTTACCTGTTAGCTGCAGAGGAGATCGTGCTTTTGTGTGCTGACTGAAAGCAGGTATGTGAACGAGCTTCGTCATCTGGCTGGCCATTGTTGGCGTTGACATTGTCCGCGTGTTTACATGCGTTGTTAATTAATTGGCTGCTTTTTTAAGGCTCCGTATTTCAGGCCTAAATGTACAAGTTAAGCCGGCTGCACAGCATAGTACGGGAGCTTGGACCCAAATAAATTGCACACAAAATTATATTTTAGGAATTATATTTATATATTTTTATTAATAGGCTGAATACTTTGATTATTTTTATTCGTTGTAGCTGAGTCATACCCATTGCAAGCTGATCCATTCTGCCAAGTCCGATTAGTGTAGGAAATCTGTTGAGGTGTGGTACAAGACTTCACACCTTAGACAGGAAATGATGTCAGCTGCTAGGCTAGACTTTCACAACAGCAATGAGGGTTCCTAGTTTTACTTCCCTTCAATTCTGGTCTGAGCTTTTTGTCCAGGGTTAGTTACGCATGTCCTCTTCGTTTCCTATGGTCTGTGGCTGAAGTTTTTTGCAAAACGAAAATTAGCATTGTGCACGCGCCCGATATGTGTGTAAGGAAAGCGGTTTCTGGGCCGGTGCACGTGTTCAGTCGTTGGTGTGGAAGCTCTGTTTGGCTGCTGACAGCAGGAGATTAGCGTGTGGTTCGGGTACAGTCAGAGTGGGAGTGAGATGTCGGTTTTGCCACTTCAAAGAGGAAGCGGGACGTTCTTATGCAGCCGTTATGAAGGAAAGCGTACTCTGATGCGCAAATTACATTTTGTTCGGATAAAGAGCCAATTGACAGGTTATTAAAAACAGATGAGGGTAGTAAAAAAAAAAAAAAAAAAACCTGACTGTCTCATGGCGCTGTGACTCTGACTGTCTCATGGCGCTGTGACTCTGACTGTCTCATGGCGCTGTGACTCTGACTGTCTCATGGCGCTGTGAATCTGACTGTCTCATGGCGCTGTGAATCTGACTGTCTCATGGCGCTGTGAATCTGACTGTCTCATGGCGCTGTGAATCTGACTGTCTCATGGCGCTGTGACTCTCTCCCTCTTTCCCTCTACTTTCTCTCTTTCTGTCTCCCTCCTCTCTCGATAGGATGTTTTGAGAGGTTTTTGTTCAATGACAGCTCATTTTGTCACGGTGGCGTGTTGTGACTGACCCGTTTGTTTACGATGGCCTCAGGAAGTTCTCTCACCTTGTAGAGTGAAAGGCACAATAACCTTTGTTTTTGCTTCACCATGTGATTGTCTGAATTGTTGTAAGGTGAATATCTCAGATTTGATTGGTTGAGGAAAAGAAAGCTTGGCACGCACTCCCGTAAGTCTGTTGTCCCGCTGCACATTTTGCACTTGATTGACACCTGTTTGACTCTCAGGGGATTAAACAATACAAAAGATGGCCTGTTGGGGTATTTTGTGTTGGTGCTAAGAAGCCTGACACTTTGTTTGGCACAGAGAGCATTCATTTGTAGTTAATTTCCAGCTCTGCAATAACATTATAATAAAAAAAATAATTTAAAAAAAGTGTTTAATCCTTGGCACCACCGCACTTAATAAATTCAATTAAAAATGTTTCAAAAGACTGGGCAAGTTTATTTTACGGCAGTGCTAAGAATCTGTTTAGTCGTCTATCTGTTTATTTTTTTATCGTCTATTTATCATTTCGCTGCTATTTTGGCCTTTCAACCGCCAAGTTTGAACATATTCAGTTAATTGAATTAGTCGTGATACTTTTTCGGCTTTCAAGGATGCAATTCACTTTTTATTTGACAGCAAAGGTGACATCAGCTGCCTTTAGATAAAACTCCAGAAGCTATTAAACAGCTCCTTCGTTTTTTAATGGGTGACCTTCTGGTGATTCAGTTTTTAAAACCTCTTGGATCATTCTGAACATTTATAAAGGTCATATAAATAGAAGAGAACTGAGGCAAAGAGAAGATAATTCAATTCCTTGAAGTGTCCAAGTGCTGGCTTTGAAAAGAAAAAAGTATACGTGTCGCCTCTGGCTAATACAATGTCCGATGTAGAACAGCGCTTCCTTCCTGTCATTTAAACTGGCTGTGCCTGTTTGGCTCGAGCCGTCTGTGCTTAGACACGAGGAACCTTGGTGTCAGCAGTGGTCGCTGCATTCACAAGAGGAACCTTGGTGTCAGCAGTGGTCGCTGCATTTAAATCTGTAATGTGGCTCGTAAGTTTTTATTGCGTTGTGTGTTATTGGTGTTTTCTTTTGTCAAGATGTGCAGTTATGTTGTGGCATAAATGTTAACAGCCCAGTAGAGTAGCGTTATGTACCGTATATCATTATGGCCGTAAAGGCAGCAGTAAACGTGTAATTAGCGTAATCTTGCTTGGACTCTGGATGTTGGGTGTGTGAGGTTTTTATCACGGCACACAGTGCTTTCAACTCTGAGCCGTGGCCACTTTTCCCATGATGCAGTGCAGAGCGTCGGTCTGAGTCCATGTTCCCTAAGAAATGAGACTTCAGGGGTGAGTCCCAATATTCTTCCCTCCCCACCTCCCTTCCTCCACTCCCCCACTACCACTCCTCTCCTCCCTTCCTCCACTCCCCCACTACCACTCCTCTCCTACCCGGAAGTATGCAAAACACTCTGAACGTTTCAAGTACAAGTATTTGCATGTACGGTATACAATGTACCTGACATTGCGGTTTGCGTCGAGACATTAATTAATATGTAAGCATTAATATGTATTTAAGATGTAATCAGCGACATTAGATTAAAACACAGATCCGTTTCCGGGGCACGGAGTAGAGGAGGTGGTAGTGGAGGAAGGGAGGGTGCATTTTTGCGAGTATCGGGACGCACCTCAGCTGTCTCCGTCTCCACATTCGCTGGTACCCCCTCGCTCACACGCGTGCGTGCTGCGTACGCACGCACGCCCCCCGAAGGCCGGAGTTGAGAGAAGGCGGGTGGACGTGTCGTCGTCGTCGTCGTCCTCGTGTTGCTTCCGCGCGGGTGCAGATGAGCCTGCTGGGAATAAAATATTGTGTCTCTGGTTCTTTTTTTAGTTTTCACCAAAAAAACAGGCTGGCTAGTCATGGCCTGAAGTAAAAGAACCGGTGTTTGCAGCTATGGAGCTAGCCAAAGCCGGATTAAACCACATATTTCATATAGTTGGTAAAACCTGCATTTTTTTCCCCCTCCATGTAAAGACAACATCCCTGTAAGGTCGACCATACTCATTTGAATTTTTTAACTGCTTTTGAACTCTTAACCTATGTAGCAGACTTAAAATGTATTTATTTTATTTTAAGATGAGCAGACCCATGCTGACCACACTGGTCAGCGCTCCTGAATGTAAACCAGAGCCCAGGCAGGCGAGCTCCATCACAACGTCCTCCGCAGCCCCCTGCTTGAGCTGCTGGGGGGGCGGGGGCGGGGGACAGGGGGAAAGGCAGGGGCCCTTAGCGCTTAAACGCACCGGTCAGTTTCCCCTCTCCTGCCTGGCCTGGCCCTGTGACCCGGTGACCTTTCTACCCCTATAAAAGGCAAAACGTCACCCTGGCAACCGTCAATATGCAGGCCAAACATCTCCTATATTGAGTGTTCTTTTTGTCGTACGTTTGGCAGGATAATTGCGATGATTCGTTATTCGCGATGAGTAGCTTATTGATAATGAGGTGAGTGGAGAGTTTAGACGTGGCTAAGCAGAGCGAATGATGTGAGCGTGCGCAGTTTTAACTCGCGATGCGGTGGCGTCGTGTGAGAGAGTCACTGGTAGGGCACTGGGCTTGCAATGCCATGGTTTCCATTCCTAGCTAGCCCACTACCGCTGTGCTATGGAGCAGCGTACTTCACCTGATCTACTTCAGTAAATATCCACATGTATAAATAGATTTTTCACATGTAAAATACTTTTTTTTGATACCCACAGATTATTTTGGGCAGTGTTTGGAACATGTTGATTAAAATGTTTTTAAGGTTTGTCTTGCTTAGACGGTGGACTACATTGCCTGCATGTTGTTAATATTTGGATAATAATAGTCTGACAGGTTATCAAATCTTCCGTGGATTAACCAATTGCTAGACTGGTTGAATGCACTAACCGCTGCCCTCTGACACACAGTGGGCTCCTTAGAGAAGTGTGCTTGCACACATTAAGGTGATCGTGTATTTCCATGTTTAATGAGCTCTGATTGGATCATGTCCTGTCAGTCACCTGTCTGCAGCTGATTGGTTGACGATGCAGCGGAGCCCAAGCATGCCAAAATAAGGACGGTCACATGGTTCCTTTCTTTGTGTGTTTCAGGTTTTTTGGCACGCTGGTTTTCTGATCTCCGTCTGAGGGGGAGCTGCCGAAGCCGTCCGGGACACTATCCCGCGGAGACGCGCCCCCTCGCCTTCTTAAACACTACGCCTTATGGAGGAGTAGCTTTTAACACCCTTTTCCCCTTTAAGTAAAGTTTTAAAAATCAAAAGGAGAAGGGCAGACGAGAGGAAGACTCCAGCTGACACGCCGGCGCTCGAGCAAAGAGAGGCCATGTCGTCCAACAGGAACCCGCACGGCCTCAAGCAGATCGGCCTGGACCAGATCTGGGACGACCTGCGTGCGGGGATACAGCAGGTGTACACCCGCCAGAGCATGGCCAAGTCCCGCTACATGGAGCTCTACACGTATCCTTGACGCCGCGGCCCCGGCCTGCTCGTGTCCTCCCTGGGGGGGGTTTAACCCTCTCTCAAAAGTGTGAGGCTCCAAACGTGTGATTAGAATGTTCTTTACTGAGCATTCTAATGTTGAATGATGTAACAATCATTACTGGTAACTGAAAGCTGTGGAGTTCTAGAACACTGACTTAGAATAAAAAAATTAAAAAAAACATTCCAAAAAAACCTACTCTTCAAATGGTTAAGGATCAGTCGCCACTCGCCAGCATTATTAAAATGTCTCGGGGGGGGGGGGGGGAGTGGGGGGGGGGTCTGCAGCCCTGGTTCTGATAAAAAATATGCATTTAAAAATATGTTTTCACCTTAAAATCGGCACCCATTTTATACTCAAGAAATCAGGTGAGGTGAGTTCATTGTGCTATCGACTGTTTTAATTGATCAATTAACTGCTGATAAACAAGGAAATCCAGGGTTGCAGACCCCCGTCTATAGCCAGTAAATGACATTGAGTTTATGACGGTAACTGTCCGGACTAAAAGGATTGAACTGCCGTGTTTCAAAGGTAGACTCCTACATCAAAGTCACTAAGTTCACACTCTACGATGACTTCTCAGGGAATGGGTATCAGCACGGCACATCCAACAACGGAGTCCTTATTACCGTGCTTATGAACATCAAGCATGACCGGCCAACATGCTTGACACGTTTGTGTCTGAGGGTTGCGCCTTTCTTAGCTTTTCTAATGTTGATTGATCACCTTAGTCTTCTTTTTAAATGTTTATTCTCCATGGTATTTACACCTCCTTACTATGCCTTCCATTTAAACCCTAACGCTAAAGCGTTGAGAGGACAATCCTGCACGAATGAGCCTATTCACTGCCATGACTCATACCGCCAACTGAAGTGGCGTGCCTGAGCTTGTGGTCCTCCCCGTTGAGCGGACGCTCGATGCTCTCATTCGTCCCCTTTGGTTTCTCCGGAACGTTCCTGTAATTACCGCGGGACCCTGGTCCCGTCCGCTCCCTGCAAACGTTGCATTATTCATCCGCTTGGCGGTATTCCGTTTTCCGTGTGGTTAGCGTAGCGTAGCTCACGGCTGGTGCATTACCCCCTCTGTGTGTCTGTACTCTGAGACGTGTTTGGGGTTCCAGCACGTTTCGCGAATCTGTTTAACCCGTACAGCGCCGTAGCTACAATCAGACCCGAACACCTCTGGTTAAAGGCAAAGTTTCCTGATAAAGACTCCACACTGCCCCCTAGTGACTGAGTTTAGTTATTTGTTTGGAATATGCCCTTGTGCTGGTGGTAAATTCAGTGGTAGGACAGCACCATCTCACCTTGGAGTTAAACTAGGATGTTTCTTTTGTAATTACCCAAGGTCATGAACAGCTGCTACCTGGGCTCCAAACCAGAGAGGTATTAGAGGGAATCTTTTGTTTTGTGTTGCCTTAGGTTCTATGGCAGAGGATGCTGACTAGCAAGGCTTTGTGTATTTACTGTGAGTTTAATTGGTTTTGAATTCTTGGGCAAATCTGCAAAAATCGGGGCCTAAAGTGTTATCTGTAGTTGGAGGGGGTGTGTGCTGGGCTAAAACGGAAATCTGCACCTACACCGGCCCTTTTCAGATAAGAGTGGTCACAGTTACATATAGGTCTTATATATTACACACATGTCTGTTTGTAAAAAGACACGCGTGTGCTTTACAAAGCACTGGGAAGCGCCAGGACGGAGGCGTTCAAATTGCTGTTGACCGCACGCCTGAAAACCTCACCACCTCTGTAAGCCTATATACCATTATTATTTTTGATATCGTAAGTTGTATTTTTAGGGCTTTTCAGCTTTATTGGACAACACAGTGTAGCGAGACAGGAAGAATGGGGAACGAGGGAGAGAGGGAGAGACGTCCGACAAAGGTCGCGCGGACGGTGCTCTTAAAGGCTATGCCACGAGACACCTCACCTGGATATCTTTATTCGCGGAACCGTCATCTTTTATTAGCAACGCGGTTTCTTTGGGTGACTAATTGTGAATTGCCCAGAGCCTCCTTTGGTTTATGTAAGCATTAAAACAAGAGGACGTATGGAGCCTCAGGAGAACCAATCAGACTGCGGCACGGCTTGTGCAAACATTCCGACCTCCAGAAAGTGACTCACCAATTAGAACATCCTTCCCCTCGTAGCTTCATTTAAACTGTTGCATAATTTACCAACTTGTCTCATTTTAAACAAAGCGACTTCTCTCGAACACATTCCATTCTCTCACCCTGCGGTTTGTTAGTTTAGTGGATTTGTGTTTTGATCGAGCTGTTGGCTGCTGTATTGAAGTTAGCTGATGTATTTAATGTTGTTTTCCTACAGACTTGCCTGTGGAAATGTAATTGAGTGCATATGTGCAGCTTGGCACCGATTTTAAAAATAGCTGCCTTTGTGCTTTAAGCACTGTAGTCCAGGACTCCATCTGCATATTACAAACCACGTTTTCTGGAGTGGACAAGTAGGGATGAATGGGATCTTTTCTCCCTGTGCAAACATGTCAGTGGCTTAAGGATATAAAAGGTGCATAACAGTCATTCTACAGGACAGTGAGACAGACACCAGGCTAGTTAATGTTCCTGCAGTCTTGTGTACAACAAAGTATTTATTTACAATTACTCAAATATTTGTTTCTCAAGAAAGCAGCCACTCATTTCTATACCCAGTTACTTTTTATTTATTATAGTTTTTTTATTTTTTATTTATTATTGTTTTTTATTTCTGATCTGTCACATAGGTTTTAGAAAACTTTTTCAGCCCTGTCGTAAAAACGGCATAATAGCGTTTGTGTTGATTCATTTTGTTAGTTTTTTGTGTCTGTGACTTCCACATGAGTTGTTTTGTGACCTTAACCCCCCTCAAACAGACATGTTTATAACTACTGTACCAGTGTTCACCAATCCAACCAGGCCCGGGGGGGCGGGGTTCCCTCCTCCAAGCCCTCCAAAAAGACCCCCACCCCTGGAGGGGCTCAGTTTGTGGGCCTGGAGCTCTACAAAAGACTGAAGGAATTCTTGAAGAACTACCTTACCAATCTCCTCAAGGTAAAGCTCCGCCTCTCCCTGGAGGCGGGTTCTCTAAATCTGAGACGAACGTGGTTCAGTGGTCCTTCCTGCGTTTTTCATCAGACTCTTTTTTTTTTTAATGAGAATTGCAGTATTTTTCTCAGTTTCCATTGTGTTTAATGCTATTTTTCTTTTCTCTCGCCACTGCTGCCAATCACCCATTTCTCTTGTTTTTTTTATTCATCCCATTTCCTTCTCTCTCTCTCTCTCTCTCTCTCTCTCTCTCTCTCTCTCTCAGGATGGGGAGGACTTGATGGACGAGAGTGTGTTGAAATTCTACACCCAGCAGTGGGAGGATTACAGGTTCTCCAGCAAGGTGCTAAACGGTATCTGTGCCTACCTCAACCGCCACTGGGTCCGCCGCGAATGCGACGAGGGACGCAAGGGCATCTACGAGATCTACTCGGTACGGGCCACGCCCCGCTCACGCTCCCCAGCTCCTGCAGTCTGTCTGTCTGTCCTACCCGTCGGAGGTTACGGTTTGTGCTGTAATATAGAGCCTCCATTGGCACAGCATTGTCCTTGCTGTCCAATGCCTTTTAAGAAGATGCCTTTTTTGGCTTCAACTGTAGGGAGACGCGAGTTTTAATGCTGGGGATACGTAGCTGAGTATCTGGTGTTTCTAATGAATCTTTGTGTGTCACAGAGAAGCACCCTGCATGACTGGGCTAAATTTGGCTTTTTTTCTCCCCTCTCTTTTCAGCTGGCTCTGGTTACGTGGAGAGAGTGCTTATTCAGGCCATTAAACAAACAGGTGAGTTTAGACTGTGTGTCTGTGTGTGCGTGTATGTGTGTGTGTGAGTGGTATTTGTGGATTATAGTTCTAAACCCTCCAGTACTCGAGCTCTGTTCTGGTTCTCCTGTCCCAGGTGACAAACGCCGTTCTGAAGCTCATAGAAAAGGAGCGGAACGGAGAGCCTATCAACACCAGGCTGATCAGCGGTGTGGTCCAATCATACGGTACGTCCCCGCAGCGTTGAGCAGCTTGCCGTGCACCATGGGATACGTAACCGAAGAGGAAGACTCCAGAACGTGACGGTGTTTTTTTTCTTTCTCAGTGGAACTGGGGCTGAACGAGGACGACGCCTTCGCCAAAGGCCCCACCCTCTCTGTGTACAAAGAGTACTTCGAGTCTCAGTTCCTGGCGGACACGGAGCGCTTCTACACCAGAGAGAGCACCGAGTTCCTGCAGCAGAACCCCGTCACAGAGTACATGAAGAAGGTGCGCTACGAAAGCACGCAGTTACAGCACACCGCGGTTATGATTGGATAATGCACCAAGGGGAGGCGGAGTTTCGGCTCTTGTTAGGTTGGGTTTGGATGAAGGGGTATGGATTTTTGACTAATCTCTCATTACTGCTCTCCTGGTGTGTGTGTGTGTGTGTGTGTGTGTGTGTGTGTGTGTGTGTGTGTGTGTGTGTGTGTGTGTGTGTGTGTGTGTGTGTGTGTGTGTGTGTGTGTGTGTGTGTGTGTGTGTGTGTGTGTGTGTGTGTGTGTGTGTGTGTGTGTGTGTGTACGTGTGTACGTGTGTGTGTACGTGTGTGTGTACGTGTGTGTGTACGTGTGTGTGTGTGTGTGTGTGCGTGTGTGTGCGCGTGTGCGTGTGCGTGCGTTTCAGGCGGAGGCTCGGCTGTTGGAGGAGCAGAGGAGGGTGCAGGTGTACCTCCACGAGAGCACGCAGGACGAGCTGGCACGCAAGTGTGAGCAGGTCCTCATCGAGAAGCACCTGGAGATCTTCCACACAGAGTTCCAGAACCTTCTGGACGCCGACAAGAACGAAGGTGAGATGGGCCCCGCCCCTCGGCAATCCCGCTGGAAGACATTCAGGCTCTCGGAAGCATTTCCCAGACCACAACCGCTGCTCTCTGAGCCCATGGGTTAAAGGTGAAATGGTTGATTTAAGGAGCACTATTTGCAGACAAAGTGGAGGCAAATAATCCCTCATCTGCTTTGTTTTTCTGTGCTGCGCCTGAATGTGCGTGCGGTTTTATTATGACATCATACCCATGTGAATGTGATCGTGATGTGACCATGTTGATACTGAATGCACATGTCTTGCTGACTAGATTACTGAACACTGTTATGGGGAAACCTTTTGTGCTGCCGTCCTGGCCATGTCTCCCTTGTAAAATAGATTTGAATCTGGACGTGAGAAACGTTCCTGGTAATATAAAAAGGTTAGTAAATAAATAAATGGTGCACGTTGCAGACCTGGGCCGCATGTATAACCTGGTGTCCCGGATCACGGACGGGCTGGGAGAGCTAAAGAAGCTTCTGGAAACGCACATCCACAACCAGGGGCTGGCGGCCATCGAGAAGTGTGGCGAGACGGCGCTCAACGTAAGCGCAGGGCGGCAGCGTGGGGGGTGGGAGGGGCCTGCTGGGCTTTGAACCACACCCCTTCTGGTTCAGGGATCTACAGCAGGGATAGCGAGCTGACCTTCGAACCCGAGTCTTTAGGTTCACTTCCAGCCACAAGGCCACGTCTGTGTACGTTAAAGAGAAAGGTGCTTCACCTCCTCAGCTCAGGTGAAATATCCAGCTGTATAAATTGACCATGTGTAGATTAAGTCGTGTTTGAAAGCCGTTTTAGCTGCGTGGGGCTAAATTTAAACACAGAGGGCAGAAGTCGACTGTGTGCTTATTAATTTTCCATTTAAGAGATTTCATAAACCTTTCATCCCACTTTTAAGCATTAGGGTAGATGGAATAATGGATTGTTAAGCTTTTGGGGCAGGAAGGGGTCACAGACGGAGGCGCAGTGTTCCAGTTTGACCCAATCGGGGCTCTTTGAGCTGCAGGGGCCTTAATTACACTGTGAGGAGGCTGTAATTGACATTCCACGCCTCGTGGGACCCTAAACTTGGGGGGCCCCGGATACAGGTCTCCGCTCTGTGACTAATTACTGAATCACGAAGCGCTCCAAACCTCCACCTCTTCCTCTGCCTTCTGGGTTTATCTTTCACAGATAAACCGTGTGCTGCCCTTACCGTACAGCTGGGCCTGGTGTTTCGGCGCATTAGCTGATACTGGGTGTGTTGCAGGACACACCGAAGTGGCTGTGATCGGTTACATTTATTGAGTGATGATTAGTATATAGTGCATAGCTGAAGTAGAAGCCTGCAGACACTGCGGCCTACAGGCCCTGGAGTTGAGTAGCGTTGCTGTAGAGCGCTCTAATAGTTTTGCCAGGGAAACAATTGGAACAAGTTTCCTCTGAAACTGTTCTTTATCTAATAATTTGCCATTTTTCCTTTGTTCTCACAGGATCCCAAAATGTACGTGCAGACGATCTTGGACGTGCATAAGAAGTACAATGCACTAGTCATGTCGGCGTTCAACAACGATGCGGGGTTCGTGGCTGCACTAGACAAGGTATGAGCACGATCTTTACCTTCGTCAGGGCACGACCGCTCTGCTTCTCTGCTTTTTACTGTCAAACGCGTGTGCGTGTGATGTGATGAAGCATCCACAACATGGTTCTTGCTAGGGCTGGGCGATATACTCGATTAGATATTTTTTGGAACGCAATAACGATCATTGTCACCATGTGGGGTATTGCTTTTCTGTCTTCTTTTTTTTCGGATAAAGAAAACAAAAAAACACCACTGATATCTATTGGGTGTTGATCACATGGAGGCTGTACGAACTTGCTGCTGATTGGCTGTCTTAGTAACGCCCAATAGATATCATTGGTGCTGTTTTTTTGTTTTTTTCTGGAAGCGTTTCATGTTGCCCCTGAAGTTTGGATGTTTACTACTGCATCAGGTATAATTAAAGAAAAAAAAGACTAAAAGAAAGGCGATACCCCACATGGTGATGATGATGTTGCGTTCAAAAAAAAAAATTTGTTAATTATCAAACAAGTATATCGCCCAGACCTAGTCCCTGCCATAGCTGATGCGTACGAGGGTTTGTGCGTGAAATTTTGTCTTGACTCCGCCCTTCTCATTGTCTCATCTCCGATAGGCCTGCGGACGCTTCATCAACAACAACGCGGTGACCAAGATGGCCCAGTCCTCCAGCAAGTCACCAGAGCTGCTGGCCAGATACTGTGACTCGCTGCTGAAGAAGAGGTGATTAGAGATTAGGCTACACAAAGCGCTCCAGGCTAACGTCAGACTTCACACAAAGTGCTACCATAAATCTCATTGTGTGTTTGAGAGCGACAGTGCGGGTGAGTGCGTGCGTGTGAGAGAGTGTGTATTGTGTTATATTGACGGTACGTCCTCCCTCCACCTGCAGTTCTAAGAACCCAGAAGAGGCGGAGCTAGAGGACACCCTTAACCAAGTGGTGAGTGACAGCTGAATAGTTTCCTGCCTCCTCTTACCTGAACCTCCCTGATCACAAACACCAAGCAGAGCGGGTATCCTGAAGTATACAGAACACCATGGATACATCAGCCCACATGAGCTTGTTACACATCAATATTCTACAGCTCAGCCCGTCAGTGAGAGACGAGTCTCTTTATAAAAAATAAATGTTGACGACTCCCGCTGTTCTTCGCATTGCCCTCGAGTGAGCTGAGAGCTTAGAATTGACTACAGCAGTTGCATCTTATCTACAGAGTATAGCTTTGAGATGTCGGGAAAATCTGATATCGTATAATTGTTTTGTATTGTATCCAGGTCCATATTAACTCCACGTGCGAGGGTAATTTCAGGTTATCGCTGTTGTACAGCGAAAGCACACAAAAAAACATAATTGACCATGTGAAATTACATTTGGTGATTGTATATATAAATGTCAGAACCCTATAAGGTTTTGCAATTATATTAAATCCTACATACGGCTTCAGAACGTGTTTAACATGGTGTCAGACCTCTAGTCAACACATCTGTAATCTGACTCATCTGACTTGTACCAGGCCGCTGTGCTGTTGTGCATTTACAGTCTGTCCTTTCATGCCTTGTTAGATGGTGGTGTTTAAGTACATCGAGGATAAAGACGTGTTCCAGAAGTTCTACGCAAAGATGCTGGCCAAGAGGCTGGTCCACCAGAACAGTGCAAGCGATGACGCCGAGGCCAGCATGATCTCCAAACTGAAGGTGGCGCTGTCTCTCTGGGACACCTGTTCACAATCGCCTGGCTTTCTCCATAGTTCACATCCTCCTGCCGCTGTTGTTGGGTTACAGTGTGTTTAGAAATCTCTAACTATTTCTCATGGTTGCGTCAAACAAGTGCTATTATTTAAAATCACAAAAAAAAAAAAAAAAGTCCATATTCTTGCAATTTTTTTGCAATTCTTGCAATTTTTGGCTTGTGTTTGCAAATAAAGTGCAAAAATGTGTTTTATTTGAAGAATTTAAATACAGACATACAAGATGAAAATGCACTTCATGTAATTTCAAATGCTCTATAAAATGTATATTGATTGCATTTCAAAGGCAAAGAAGCTTCTTTAAGCTCCTCCTCTTCTCCAGTGTTGGTTGTGAGTCTCTCCCTCTCTCTCCCTCTCTTTCCGCCCCTCAGCAAGCGTGTGGGTTTGAATACACCTCCAAACTGCAGCGTATGTTCCAGGACATCGGCGTCAGCAAGGACCTGAACGAGCAGTTCAAGAAGCACCTCTCCATCTCCGAGCCCCTGGACTGTAAGTGCTCGTCCTCTGTGGGGGGGCTCGAGTCTATCCACCACTCCTTTCCTTCCTGCCGTCTGGATCTCACACTCAACTTCTCCAGATGTTTTAAGTTTTTTTTAAGGATTCTTATTCTTGTTATGTGGTCTTACATTTGAAACCACATGCAAAAATATCACATTTTAATTTCTTACCTGAAACAAAGAGCACAAGTTTTTTTTTGTTTTTTTTAATCAAGTTTGTTGTTTATTAAAATTCCTCAACTGCTTACAGATTAGGCATTGCCTAATGGAGAAACGGCAGATGTTAAGGGTTGAATAATCTGCTAAATCTCCCTGGGGCGGTCTGGTTTCACACATTCTCAGTGCAGCGATGCAGCCCTTGCTGCTCAGTAAAGAGGTGGTGTGTAATGTACTGTGGGGCTCATCGAGGGTTTCGGCTGACGGCGTATCCCCCACCCCCGTCCGACAAGCAAACCCCCCAAGATGAGGCTCCCAGCAGCCCCCAAAAACAGAAAGATTAGGGATTAAAAAAAAGAGGATTGTACCTTCAAGTGTTGAGGGTGCGTTAAACCGTTATAGAAGGGTATTTGTGTAAGAAGCAGTGTGTTGCTGTTGTGGTATTACTGTAATGTGACCCGTTTGTGTTCCAGTGGATTTCAGTATCCAAGTGCTGAGCTCTGGGTCTTGGCCGTTCCAGCAGTCCTGCACGTTCGCGTTACCGTCCGAGGTAAGCCCAGCGGCCGAGCTGTCTGCCGTCACGCGCCACGGGGACCGTATTCGAACCGCGGTGACCGTGGCCTTCCTCTCTAACCCTGCAGCTGGAGAGGAGTTACCAAAGATTCACCGCCTTCTACGCCAGCCGACACAGCGGCCGCAAGCTCACCTGGCTCTACCACCTGTCCAAGGGCGAGCTGGTCACCAACTGCTTTAAGAACAGATACACCCTGCAGGTGAGCCTCCTGCCTGTAGGGGGAGACGTGGAGTCTCGAGCACAAAGGCTCGTTTTAAAGCATCTGCTGCCCCCCCCCCCCCAGTGTCCTCAATGCAACTGTAATAAAATGGGTGTGGATTCATTGGAGTGAATAACGCATAGTAATCCACTGTTTGTGCTTGCGAGTTTGAATCCCAGGTGTGGCACTGTTGTTTTTCCCTTTGAGAACAAATTGCTAACTAGAATGTTGCCAGTAAATACCAAGCTGTATAAATGGACATTGTGAAAGTTTGAGCGGTTGTTTATCCTGGATAGAGGCGCATATGCTGTGCTAGATAATGTGATGTTCCCCATGCCTCCCCATGTGTGTGTGTCGGCCTGTTTTTCAGTACCCTGTGCTCCTGTCTGTCAGGTATTGTGTCTGCATGTCTGTCTGCCATGATTCTGTGTCTCAGTGCGTCTGTCTACTCTCTCTCCATATCTCTCTCTCTCTCTCTCTGTACATCCTGTGTCAGTGTGTCTGTACTTCCTGTCTCAGTACAGGCTGCATATAGTGATTGGCTCCACTGTGTCTCTCCAGGCCTCCACGTTTCAGATGGCCATTCTCCTGCAGTACAACACGGAGGACATCTACACCGTGCAGCAGCTCACAGACAGCACGCACATCAAAATAGTGAGGGGGGCGGGGTCACCTTTCTGCATTTAAATTCTGAGGCAAAATGATAATTGGTGCCCTGTTAAGAGGGGAGATCCACTCCATAACTCATTCTGGTCTGTCACCCTCTGAAATAACTGGTGTTCTACCCTGGTGACATCATTGTTTTGGCTGTGGCTCAGCATATATTCATTGCTGCAGGCTTAAGTAGTACATGTGCCTCATTAGAAATGAGACGTCTGAGAAGGTAAAACGTTGGTTGGTTTGTTAATACGTTAATTTTTTGTCTTTTTTTACAGGACATATTGGTGCAGGTTTTGCAAATCTTGTTAAAATCCAAACTGCTGGTGAGTATACCCCTCCCCCCCAACCTGCATGTAATATCCAATGAGTATTTCAGAAATCTCAATTTCATTTGTATTGTTGAGGCTGAGTGAGTCTTCGTGAGTCCTATACTGGAGTAGAGCTGTATGTCTTCTCAATAATGGATTCATATGAGCTTGTCAAGACGTCTCACTTATCGAAACACCATTATTGGTTGAAATTAAGGAGTATTTGAAAGGTAGCTCCTGACGTGAGACATGATTCATCAGTCTTCGCTGAACGGTGTTGGTGTGCAATTTTCCATCTATCCACAAGAGGTCATCTTGGTGCCAAACAGTTATAATCTCCCAAGCTCCAAAACGTATTGTTCTTGACATGCACTCTCCCTGGCCTAGTAAATGAGGATTCTTTTTCTGATTTCTAATTTTCTAGTTTTTTTTGTATGCGTTTTCTGTGTGGCAGCTGGGACTTAACACACTGAGTTCTCCCTGAACAGTTCCTAGAAGACGAGAACGCAAACGTAGACGAGGTGGACTTCAAGCCAGACACCTTGATAAAGCTTTTCTTGGGTTATAAAAAGTAAGTACGCTAAAAGCAGACGGCTGTGCCGTTGACCGTAGAATACACGGTCGCTGAGGCGGTTTGATCTGACGCGGTAGTCTTCACCCCGAGCCGTACGTGTGGCCCCTGTTCACAGTAAGAAGCTGAGGGTCAACATCAACGTGCCCATGAAGACTGAGCAGAAGCAGGAGCAGGAAACCACGCACAAGAACATCGAGGAGGACAGGAAGCTGTTGATACAGGTGCGAACACGCTTACGCCGCCCGCGAGAACACGCTTACACCGCCCACGAGAACAGCGTGGGGGACGGCCAAATAAAGGGTGCCGATACACACGTGTAAATATCACATGCGCACACGTGTCGGGGCTTGAGCGTGTGCAAAGCCTTTTAGCGCAAACAAAACCAATTACGTACGAGAACGCAAACGCAGACGGGGTGGACTTCAAGCCAGACACCTTGATAAAGCTTTTCTTGGGTTATAAAAAGTAAGTACGCTAAAAGCAGAGGGCTGTGCCATTGACCGTAGAATAGACGGTCGCTGAGATGGTTTGATCTGCCACGGTAGTGTTCACCATGGTATTTGTTTTGCACCAATCACTGGTTGTGTTATTAGTTTTGCACCAATCACTGGTTGTGTTATTAGTTTTGCGTGCGCTAAAAGGTTTTGCACACACACGAAAGGTCTTAGTAAACCAGGCCCACAGTGAACTATGTTTGGCCTGTGGTTGGTTCTGAAACGCCGCTGTGCTTTTGTACCCACACAGGCTGCCATAGTCAGAATCATGAAGATGAGGAAAGTTCTCAAACACCAGCAGCTCTTGGCTGAAGTCCTAAACCAGCTCTCCTCCCGTTTTAAACCCAGAGTTCCTGTCATTAAGGTGAGTAACACGCCCTATAAACCCCTTAACGTTCACTGCACCCTCCCTGTTTAACTTTTGGAGTCAACGCTTTTGTGACACGTTGTGTTTGCAACGTTTTATGGCAAGTTGCTTGTCGTTGAAATGGATGGACGTAGCATGACGTTCGCATCGGTTTTCTATCAACGTTTTTTTTTTTTCTTTCGTGTTGCATTGATGATGTAGCGTATAATCCGCCTGGGTTTTGTCTTTCAGAAATGCATCGATATCCTGATAGAAAAGGAATACCTAGAGCGTGTGGACGGAGAGAAGGATACGTACAGCTACTTGGCATAAGCATTTTATTTAATTTTTGTTTTTTGAAGTTTTTTTTGGGTCAATGTATCTCCAGTACCAAACGTCATTCCTTTTGACATTCTGCCGATGTTGTGAGGAATGCAAGCCCACGTCTGCGGAGAACGGAGCAGGACGCACTCAAACCAGCCCCCCCACCCCCCCACAGCGACCCCTGACGGCAGGACCTCCCTTTAAACTCAAAGACAAGAGGGGGGGTTGGGGGGACGACAGCCCGAGCCAGCTGAACTCTTTTACGTCCGCACGACTCGGGGGGGGTGGGGCCGACAGACACGCGCCCATCTGTAAATACGGACACGGACCTCTACCCTTACGCCTAGTGAAGCAAACGTCACAAAAACGAAACGACTCGACAACCCTCCCCAGCAATCGAGGGGAATCTCGCATGCTACTGCCTACCTGAATTTTAAGCAAAACGAAAAGATTTTTTTTTTCCCGAAAGATAAGCGGCTATAGCCAGACTGCTGCCGTCTTCGGCTGTTGCAATTTAATGAAATCGGTTTTAACGTAAAGGAGGGAAAAGGTAAACGAATGAATGCAATTATGGCAGCGTAAATACGGAAGCGCCTCAACGGTCGCTTACCACTCTGTAATCTGCATCGTTATCAGAAAACCATTTGTATAGTGTGGTTAATTTTTTAAATGTGTGATGAATAAACATGAGGTTTCTGTACACTCCAGAGTGGATCTGGATTACTCTCGAGTGTGTGAAGACGCTTTGGGACGGCGAGGTGTGAGGTGAGTTAAGCCTTGTAGTACCGGGGGTGATCCCAGAGTGCTTCAGTCCATAAACTCAGTCTCTCATCCTTACCTTCCTGAGGAATGTAAAGGATCGGCTTTTAATATCCTCTTACTAAGGTATGCTGTCGCCAAATGTAATTACCCAGCAAGAGGCGGACGATATTGTAGACATTATGCCCGAGCTGAAATTAGTTGACTGAAACCAGAGCTGGTTCATTACTAATATTCTTTACCTGTCAAACCCAGTAGGTGTGATTGATAGTTTTAAGGTGTAGTAATGTTAACATAGGACCAAGTGTCAGCCGCACTGTTTTGCATTCCAATATTTATTCACAATGAATTTGAACATTTCCCATCAACAGTGTAATTGAGCACCTTTTATAATTCAAAACCATAACCACAAAGGGATGGGATAGAAATACACCCCAAAAAACTGGCAGGCAGTAAAGGGACTGTCCCCGCCCCCCCAAAAAAAAATGTTTTGATATAAAAATCAGACCTTGTTTTTGAAATAAAGGAAAAACCAGAATGTACAGTAAAGTTCAAAGTTCATTGGTGAGGGTCTTACGAGCAACGGTTTGATTACTTGGTACTGCTAAGAAAAAAATAAGTGGTTTCAATAAATTAACATTTGAAAGGTAGTTGAGACAGCTGAATTTAATGTTACATATTATGGATACTCACTGTCAGGATTTTGCCATTACGTACATTTGGTCCTTAATTTATTCTAGACAGTTTTATTGTGATATTACACAAACATAATCTACATATAGAAGCTTACATATTTCTACACTATCAGGATGTGCGTTCAAAAAATTTGAATATACTAACACCTCTGTAAATAAGTGAGGACACAGACAGTATGGTCAGTTAAGATAAATGGTCAGTTTCTCATTCTAAAGGAATGTTAAACAATGCACATTAAGTGGACGAGGGGTAGAACACTCCCCACCCCACTCAAAGCATCTCACTTAAAGCTAGAGTATGCAACTTTTTCCACCAACAGTCACATTTGTTGTCACAACATCCCTTGGCCCTGCCAACAGAGAAAGACGCACCACATCGGTGGTTTTAGAATGCAGAAATTGAGGGTATATACAGTGTATGGTGCTGGATTTCTCTCAGACCAGCTCTTTCTATGATTGCTACCAACTAAGCAGGACCATTCCACGATATTAAAAGAAAAAAGTTGCATACTCCAGCTTTTTTTTTAAACTGAATATTTTACCACTGTCAAATACGCTTCATTGTATAGTGTTGAGTGTAGAATGTAGTATGTACTGATGCAGTACTCAAGAGTCTGCTTACTGATACTCCACGTTTTCTTCACTACAAACAAGTGTCCTAATGACTTGTGTGAATACTCGGGATTTGGAATTTTAGGCTCGACTTTTATGGAATTGGAATTTTATGGAACTTATTGTTAGGCATTTAGGAATCTAAAGCAAACACAGCTATTTGGTTTTCACAATAAATCTTCGGACGCGTTCGATTCGGGGGGACGTATACGACGAACGCACGGCAGTCTTCATACATGCGAGTTGGTGTGCAACAAATTCTGCCGAAACGACAGATTCACAGTCAAGTCACAAACCCAGTGGAAAAAGTCCCAAGAGGTTCCCGTCAAAACCTTACGAATGACATCGTGTTAAATATTAAACCCATTTGAAGACCATTTTATTTCAAGCCTCAAGCAGCTGCAAGCACAGGTGCAAATGTTCAAGTATTGCAGTTTGTGGTTGAACGGTTTCGTTGTTGGTAACATGCTATTGAAAAAGACTGGGATAAAAAGTTCAGCCGTACTAAAAAGTGAAAAAGGCAGTAGAAACATTGACAGAATAACTGTTATAACAACCAAGTGCGATCATACTTAATTCAACAGAAAACGTATCCCTGTTATCCTGAAAAAGAACCTGTATACAGAAAGGTTTAGAAATGCATTTGTGGTAGTAAAAAAAAAAAATCCTGAAGAGAGGTGATGTTGGTGTAAAGAGGCTGGGACTTAAGGCATCTCCATTTCTCTCTCAATGCCCACATATTTCAGAGCATCTGCTTGACTGTACCTGCAGATTAAAGAGAGGGAAATTGGAGTCCACAAAAAAAGGATAAATATCGTCCTGCTTCAATGAATTGGTCCTGGTTTTTGGTCCATCCAAACCTATAACTATATACCTTCATTTTAATTAATCAGGTGTAATGAATGCAGGTAACCATGCACCTGAGTTTCTCACCATTCATAATATTCAGGCTCAGACTTTTAATCATCATCCGTAAAACTCTTGCGCTCGAGCTCAGATGGAACGAAAACCAGAAACGGCACCAGCACTCCAGGACCAGGGTTGCCTACCCCTGCTGTAATGCGTTCGTTTGCACATGGTCTGTGGACAGTGTCACGGGATGCACCCTCCAGGCTAACGGGCCGTTAGCTTTGCTACATCCAGTAAAATACTCAAACTACGCATACACAACGTTAAAATAGAATTTCTATTTAAACCAGACGCCAGGTGTATTTTTATAACCTTTACATTTTCAGAATATTGAAGATAATTCTGTTTAATTAACCGTTTAGTTGTGGTAGGCGCTTTATAAGTCGATATTACTATCAGAAATCTGTCACCGCAACCTAAAATTGATCGTATTACATCCATAAGGTTAGAACTAGGATGAAGAGGCAAATATAACTGGCCGTTGAGTGAAATGGCGCATAAAGCGAACTTACCTGTAGTCAAAGAAAAGCTCCTCGCCCGTTTGTATGGCTCTCTTAGCGAATATGCCGATCCTATGGTCCCCGTTCACCATCATTACTGTGTCATGGGAGATTCAGTGAATTAGCAACGCGACGCAGCAGTACCGTGTGCAAAACACGGCGGCCATGGGATCGCTCACCTTTTGCATAGCAGTTGGGGTTGACCGAGTGATTGGCGAATCTGATCTTGTTACCCTTCCGCGTCGCGTCCACCACAAAGTCTGCGGGGGGGAGAAAAAGCGTGCCAAGTTTGGTCCGCGGTTACCATGCCAACCGGCCGCGCGGCCGACCGGTTACAGCGCCCGACCGCCGCCGGCCGTACGAGCCAACCTGGACTGCTTCGGCGGCAACGTATACAGCCCGTGTCACGTTTTAGAATCGCCCTGGTTACGTCCAGTTCAGAGAACGGTCAAGCGGCCAGATTCACTCAACTCATTAGACTGTATAGAGACTAAATATGAATGAACACTCCTGGGTTTCATTTCTGAGCCTGTGGCAAGGAGAGACAGTCCTGATACCGATTACTACCCCAGGGTTAAAGGCCCTAGACTAGTGCAAAAGGGAACATGCACAGTTCAGTACATTACTAGCATTTTGCAGACCCTTATCCAGAACAAAGAGAAGACGAGTGCATAAATTGGGATTTAAGCACAACAGTAGCCCTAGAGATGGGAGGTAAATACTCAGAGACCACAAATGTTGGCCAGGCCACTCTTGGAAATTAGATTTTTTTAATCTCAAGAGGTCTCCCCTGGATAAATAAAGGAATAATAAACTTGCAAACCTAGGATCGACTAAACCAGTTAAGCCTGTTAGGGGAAAATAGTTCCTGCAAGCTTAAGCAGGTTAACCTGACTTCGCCTGTATAAATGTATGGCGCGTCAGATGTCGATTACGCAAGTGTGCGCTAGGCTAATATCCGTGTGCGCTAGGCTAATACATAACATAATGCAATAAGCAGCGTAGGCCACAGAGAGGAGGGATGCTCACCGTTGTTCAAGTTGAATAGGAAGCTGCACATGTACTTATCGTACACCTTTCCCCTGCGATCGGCCTCGTCTTGGGAGATTATCTGGCCACAGATTTAAAAAAAAAAAAAAAGTGATAAATTATGACACTTCTATTTTCCTTCTTTTAATTTGAGAACTGTAAGGGAGCCAAAGCTAAAACGAAGTGCAGGGAGAGCCGCTGGAGAAACAGCAGTCAGATGATACGATTAAGAGAGCGCGGTATTAGCAGGAACCCTAGAGCCTCATCTCGTATCTGCTGCCTCAGTCATGAGACAGACCGCCTGTCGCCGTATACCACTCCCTCTCTCCCTGTCAATCACTCCACCCCCTGAAAAACAGGATACCGCAGACCACGCATCCCACGTAGTGTACAAGCGCTGTCTGCTGCCTGTGCTGTACGAGACAGACCGCCAGTCGCCGTATACCGCGTCACTCCGTCCCCTGAAAATATACCGCAGGCCACGCCTCCCATGCGGCAGCTTGAGGTTGGTGTGAAATAATCATCGATGCGGTCCTCTAGGCCTGGGGACCAATGTGTATGCTGCTGTTTGTTCCAGCCATAATAACTTCTGTATTCTAATTAGCTGCTAATTGTTTTTAATTAGACACTAATTGCTCTTAATTAGGCCTTTCACATCTATTGAAGGCCAATTTACCCTCTTAAAGCCACATTATTCCAGAAATAGCTATGTATGCCCTAAAAACATTAATGTCCCAATTTCACATCCCAGGAATTTCAATCAGACCAACCTGTGCTTTCATTTACTGTATGTACTATATGGCAAATAATTCCAATTGAAAGACGTTCCATTTTTAAATGCAATTTAAAATGCGAAATCGGTTGGGGTCCATTTGCCGAGTGTGGAAACCTGAAACCATATGTGTAAGATGAATACAGTCTATTGTGTTAAAATAAGTTTCAACACATAATTACGGTAGAATAACAACAATAACAAAATTTTCAACAAGCTTAATTTATCGAGAGATCAGCTTTGATTAAAAGCCATCATACACAGTGGGTCCCAGTACCAGGCTTGAGAAACACTGCTCTAGGCATTAAACTAGAGACTGGGAATTTGTGTCACAACTGGGAATACCACTGCATGTAGCTCATAAAAAACTGAAAATACTATGACTACTGTTATCAGTGTGTTCAGAAAGGAGGAAAAACGTGAAATCCACTCAGGCAGCGGGCTCACCTCTCCACAGTACTCGGAGATGAACTCGTTCTTCTGGACCGGCTCTTTTATGAAGATTCCCCATCCAGCCACGTCAGATGGAGCCAGCAGTAAGTGCTGGGGGGAGGAGAGAGGCCAGATTACACACACACACACACAACACACACAGAGACCTGCACTGGAGCTACATTCTTCTGATTAAACTGATGAAATGGAGCCATCAAAGCAACTAAATCTCTGTTTGGAGCTGCTGACTTGGTAACGCGTGCGCTTGGTAACGCACACTACGGTTCATTTTCAGACGGTTCACAGGAGTTTCAGGCTCCAGCTGGGTCTAATAGTTTTGTGTGTAAATACTGCAAGCCTCGCTTAGCTTGAGTGCTTTAGACAACTCCACAGCTCACGCCCACATTCACCACCTTGGCCCCCTTGATGTCATTCTCTCTCCTCATTGGTGTTTGCAGTTATCCCTCTCTCCTCATTGGTGTTTGCAGTTATCCCTCTCTCCTCATTGGTGTTTGCAGTTATCCCTCTCACCTCATTGGTGTTTGCAGTTATCCCTCTCACCTCATTGGTGTTTGCGGTTATCCCTCTCACCTCATTGGTGTTTGCAGTTATCCCTCTCTCCTCATTGGTGTTTGCAGTTATCCCTCTCTCCTCATTGGTGTTTGCAGTTATCCCTCTCTCCTCATTGGTGTTTGCGGTTATCCCTCTCTCCTCATTGGTGTTTGCAGTTATCCCTCTCACCTCATTGGTGTTTGCAGTTATCCCTCTCTCCTCATTGGTGTTTGCAGTTATCCCTCTCAGCTCATTGGTGTTTGCGGTTATCCCTCTCTCCTCATTGGTGTTTGCGGTTATCCCTCTCTCCTCATTGGTGTTTGCGGTTATCCCTCATCTCATTGGTGTTTGCAGTTATCCCTCTCACCTCATTGGTGTTTGCGGTTATCCCTCTCTCCTCATTGGTGTTTGCAGTTATCCCTCTCCTCATTGGTGTTTGCAGTTATCCCTCTCTCCTCATTGGTGTTTGCAGTTATCCCTCTCTCCTCATTGGTGTTTGCGGTTATCCCTCTCTCCTCATTGGTGTTTGCGGTTATCCCTCTCTCCTTATTGGTGTTTGCAGTTATCCCTCTCTCCTCATTGGTGTTTGCAGTTATCCCTCTCTCCTCATTGGTGTTTGCAGTTATCCCTCTCACCTCATTGGTGTTTGCAGTTATCCCTCTCACCTCATTGGTGTTTGCAGTTATCCCTCTCTCCTCATTGGTGTTTGCAGTTATCCCTCTCACCTCATTGGTGTTTGCAGTTATCCCTCTCACCTCATTGGTGTTTGCAGTTATCCCTCTCTCCTCATTGGTGTTTGCAGTTATCCCTCTCACCTCATTGGTGTTTGCAGTTATCCCTCTCACCTCATTGGTGTTTGCAGTTATCCCTCTCACCTCATTGGTGTTTGCAGTTATCCCTCTCACCTCATTGGTGTTTGCAGTCATCTCTCACTTTCTTGGCGCACTTAATATGCCCTTTGCTCAGTCACATTCTTGCCAACGTATTTGCACCGTCACCTTATTTTCTTGGTCCCCCCATCTATACTGTTCTCCCTCTCGCTTTCTTTTATACTTAATTAAACCTCGGAGAAGCATTGAGGGAGAGCCCCTCATTTACAAGTCTTGGGGCCCCTGTGCCCCCCCCCCCCCCCCCGCGTGCCGTTCTCTCACCTTCTTGGCCCCCCGCTGGATGCTGCAGTTCTTGCAGGAGACGTTCTTGCTGTCCCAGTGCTCAGCTGCTCCACAGGTGAGGCAGAGGTCAGGGTCACACTCCCGCACCGCCAGGTAGCAGGGGCACTGCTTGGTGTTACACTGCGCCTTGCAGCGGCAGCCGGGGAAACGGTTCTGACCTGCGGCAGCGAGAGAGATGCGCTCAGCGTAACGGAGAGATACTCTCAGCGTATCAGAAGCCCCATCACAACCGGCTCCAGCAGTGTAATGCCGCTGAGCTTCATGGTTGTAGTTTCTCTCCGAGATGATTGAGAGAGAACTACATTTCCCATGTGCCCCGTGCCTTTCCGGCGCATGTACTCACATTCGGAGCTGCACTGGCAGAACTTCTCGCAGAAATTCTGGGCGATGACACAGGGGCAGGAGCTGTCGCAGGGCTGGCGGGGGTGGTCACATGGCTGGTAGTTGTACACGTGATTGGAGGAGCCGTCTGCGTAAATGACAGCAAAGTTTTTAACACAGTTGTAACAACATTCAGGAACAACCAACAGCACTGTCCAATTTACTGGTTTAAAATGTTTATGTGTGAAAGTAACACACTGCTGTCTGGACGCATAGAGGTGACTGTGAGAGCTGGCCTGGGCAAAGTCTTTTTTTCCACATTTAACACTGATATTTTCAGTAAGCAATGCCTAAAACATGAAAAGGTACCAACCTTTTTTCAGCTGGATTTTCCTACAGTGCGTGGCCCACAACCTACAACAGTATGAAAGGAAAACAAATTAGATTTCTGTGCTCGTCTTTCGGGGGCTTCTGCAACGGCAACATCTCGATAATAAAATGAATCCAGTGGAAATGATTAAAGACCACTGTGAAGAGAAAGACCACAAACCTGAGTGTGAGCTCGTGAATAGAAAGACCACAAACCTGAGTGTGAGCTCGTGAATAGAAAGACCACAAACCTGAGTGTGAGCTCGTGAATAGAAAGACCACAAACCTGAGTGTGAGCTCGTGAATAGAAAGACCACAAACCTGAGTGTGAGCTCGTGAATAGAAAGACCACAAACCTGAGTGTGAGCTCGTGAATAGAAAGACCACAAACCTGAGTGTGAGCTCGTGAATAGAAAGACCACAAACCTGAGTGTGAGCTCGTGAATAGAAAGACCACAAACCTGAGTGTGAGCTCGTGAATAGAAAGGGAGAGCAGGTCTATTTTATGGTCCTTACCTGTGTTTCCTTTTCTTCTTCCTTGGCGGGGTGTCCTCATCCTCTGCAGGGGCGCGCGCGATAATACTGGACTCTTTTACCCGGAATTCATAAACCTGGCCACGGAAAAACACCAGGAGCGTTTAACATTCTGCCATCATTTTCCATATGAATATTCCGTAGCTGCCTCATGTGTTCAACATTTACATTAGTTGTAACCAGACTGACAGATTACATTTTTTAATTTATATATATAAAAAAATATATATATACACACACACACATACACACAGCGATCAGCCACAACATTAAAACCACTGACAGGTGAAGTGAATAACATTGATTATCTCGTTATTTTGGTTCTGTACTCTAGCACTTTTTGAGTTTGAGAGGATAACTTACAGCCATTTAGACAACCATGTGTTCCATACTATTCCCGTGTAATTTAAAGCTTAATCTAGTCCCATCCCCCCAAATCCCATAGAGATCCATTCAAATGCAGAGATGTTATAGTATCGCTTGTAAGAGTACCTGAAGATAAGATATCAAGAGTCTTCATGTTCTTGGGTCACAGACATCAGGAAGTCATGGCACACAACCAAATATTAAATATGATGACTATTTACATTTATGTTGATTACTTTTGGTGCCCTAAAATGGGGGGGGGCTGGACATTTACTGAAGAAATTCAGGTTAAATACCTTTTCAAGGTAATATAACAGCAGCCGCTCACCACCTAGGAATCAAAGCTGCAAGCCCAGTTCCTTAAACATCATACTTCACTGAAGAGCAACGGAGGCAACCAAAAGAATCTTTAAAAAGGGAACTTCTATAGTCGTATCAAACATCAAATGCCTTGATGAGGTCATCAGCCGCCTGTTTGAGCAACAATCCTCTAAAGTGTCATTTATATGTTGGCTTTGATTATAAGGCAGATGCAGAAGGTAATGTGATAAAAGAAACAAAGTCTATTTTTTCACTGCAAGTGGAGATTAATTTCACAATCGGGCAGTGTTACAAGCTTGAGTCCTCACCTACAAGTTCAGCATTTGCTTACCATTACTAAGTAGGATACATTAAAAAATATATCTTTTTTTATTATTTAAGTAGAAACGCTGATTCTTCTTTTTTTTTTAAACTAACAAGATTAAGTCAATGTTGAAAAAAGAAAACAACATTCATTGGTCGCTCTGGACTACTTCAAGTATACACTTATTCAACTGCTAGGAAAAATACACTTTTTTTTTCGATGAACAGACAGCACTAATCAATCTTGGAAAGTTTTGTCCATGGCCCTTATTCCCCTAAATTAAAATTGAATGACTCCAACGATTCCAAAGAACAGATTCCTCATCTCTTTGATGAGCGTTGTTCGGGGCGGGGCACGGCTCACCTGTCTGCAGGTCTTGGTGCCGATGAGCCGGGCGATGGCGCAGAAGTTGTCGTAGTAAGTGCCGATGAGGACCCTGAAGAGAGAGGCCTCGGCCCCGCTCCAGTCCACCGTCTGCGGCGGCTCGGAGCTCAGCTTCAGGTTCACGGGGGTCTGGCAGCGAGAGTTAGCCTCTGCCCAAAACAAAGCCAAGCCAAAAAGTGAATTTTAAAAAAATCGCAGGTTTTCCAGGATGAGTGGTAATCCTGCTTGTTTTATTCTTCAGAGCTCTAAAATGGCGGATGTGAAGGTTTGGGCTGCTGATCTGAGGAGCTGGTGGCTCTAAAATGGCGGATGTGAGGCTGCTGATCTGAGGAGCTGGTGGCTCTAAAATGGCGGATGTGAAGGTTGGGGCTGCTGATCTGAGGAGCTGGTGGCTCTAAAATGGCGGATGTGAGGCTGCTGATCTGAGGAGCTGGTGGCTCTAAAATGGCGGATGTGAAGGTTGGGGCTGCTGACCCGAGGAGCTGGTGGCTCTAAAATGGCGGATGTGAGGCTGCTGACCTGAGGAGCTGGTGGCTCTAAAATGGTGGATGTGAGGCTGCTGATCTGAGGAGCAGGTGGCTCTAAAATGGCGGATGTGAAGGTTGGGGCTGCTGACCCGAGGAGCTGGTGGCTCTAAAATGGCGGATGTGAGGCTGCTGATCTGAGGAGCTGGTGGCTCTAAAATGGCGGATGTGAAGGTTGGGGCTGCTGACCTGAGGAGCTGGTGGCTCTAAAATGGTGGATGTGAGGCTGCTGACCTGAGGAGCTGGTGGCTCTAAAATGGTGGATGTGAGGCTGCTGATCTGAGGAGCTGGTGGCTCTAAAATGGCGGATGTGAGGCTGCTGACCTGAGGAGCTGGTGGTCTCGTCTCTCTTGTCGTCCTCGTCTCCCGCTGCGTCGCTGTCCGTGTCCTTGGCGTCGGCGTTGACGGTGGGCGTTCCGGGCCGGCTGTTACCGTTGGGGAGCCTCCCCTTACGTCGCCCCACCGGGCGTTTAGAAGGTGTCTTCGCCCTCTCCCTCTCCCTTTCTCTCTCCCGCTCCCTCTCCCTTTCTCTCTCCCTCTCCCTCTCCCTCTCTACGCCAACAAGACTGGTAGGGCACTCCCTCACCATGCCATCCTGCAGGAGAGGGGGCGGAGTTTAGACACAAACATAACCAAAAAGTGTTTGGTTGGACAAACTATGCATTCGTGAATCTGCCTTGTAGGAGCCATTGTTAAAGTGAACCTAGCAAATGTGTACAAACTCCCACTGATAAAATACATGTGAAACAGAATTAGGATGACCTACAACCCCCCCCCCCCCCCCCCAATGCCTTGTTACCAAGTGCACGCTGCCTTCACAAATAGAGAATAATAAATTAATAAATTGATACAACATAGCCTAGGCCTCCTTTATATTTTTTCCTATTACCAAACATGTATAAAAAATAAAAATAAAATGTCCAAATGTGTTTTGCAAATATAACAGCTTATCTTGCCACCAGCAGGGATCCATTCCAAATCAATGATGAGATTCCATCCCACACCCGTTTTTTTTTTTACAATTAGTTTCCATTCGCTCTCTGTGAGATTGGATTAATACCAACTCCTACCGTTACATCCATGCACACGGAGGGAGAAAGATCATAATCTGGTATCACCGCAGATCAATTCACACGCGCTTGCGTGAACGAGGTGCATGACACTTACCAGGTGCATGTAGCAGCTGGCCCCACAGGGCTTGCTGTTCACCAGGTTTTCCATGTTCTTACGCTTGTACGTGTTCGGAGTTGCGTGGAAAGCTGGAACGGAAGACAGAAAAAAAAGAAATAAAACAAACTCCAGTTGGAGGGAAAGAAAATAACCCTGACAGGTGGGCCAGCCGGGCAGGTTCTGTTAAGAGATACTCCACCTGAAAGTGATCTGCCCTCAGTATTTCAACATGAACAGGTGCACTCCACACTGGCCCACTCATTTAGTATTTAGACATGACAACAAAATAAACTGGGCCGCAATGGTGTGGATAAGGTGGATCAACTGTACAGAGTTGGAACATAAATATGGATTACCTGTAGAGTGGGTGTGGATACGGTCTACAGAAAGAGAATAAAGGTGACGATAAGGTGGATGAATTGCACAGAACCAGTAAATGTGTGGATAAGGCAAGTAAACTGTACAGACAGAAATAAAGGTGTGGATAAGGCAAGTAAACTGCAGGCAGAATAACGGTGAGCATAAGGTAAGTAAACTATGCAGAGAATAAAAGTGTGAATAAGGTAAGTTAACTACGCAGAGAATAAGTGTGAATGAGGTAAGTAAAGTGACAGAGACAATCAAAGTATGGAAAAGTAAACTGTACAGAGACAGAATAAAGGTGTTCATAAGATGTGTAAACTATCAACAAAGGTGTGGCTAAGGTAAGTAAACAGAATAATGGTGTGGACAAGGTAAGTAAACTAGAGAGATAATAAAGGTGTGGATAAGGTAAGTAAACTGCAGAGGCAGAATAAAGGCGTGAGTAAAGTGTAGAGACAGAATAAAGGTGGGCATAAGGTAAGTAACCTGTAGACAGAAAAAAAGGTGTGCATAAGATAAGTAAAGCGATAGAATAAAGTTGTGAATAAAGCGAGTAACCTACAGAGACAGAATAAAGATAGGTGTGAATAAGGTAAGTAAACTGTAGAGACAGAATAAAGGTAGGTGTGGATAAGGCAAGTAGCCAGTAGAGACAGAATAAAGCTAGGTGTGAAGGTAAGTAAACTGTAGAGACAGAATAAAGATAGGTGTGGATGAGGTAAGTAAACTGTAGCGACAGAATAAAGGTAGGTGTGAATAAGGCAAGTAAACTGTAGCGACAGAATAAAGGTAGGTGTGGATAAGGCAAGTAGCCAGTAGAGACAGAATAAAGCTTGGTGTGAATAAGGTAAGTAAACTGTAGAGACAGAATAAAGGTAGGTGTGGATAAGGCAAGTAGCCAGTAGAGACAGAATAAAGCTAGGTGTGAAGGTAAGTAAACTGTAGAGACAGAATAAAGATAGGTGTGGATGAGGTAAGTAAACTGTAGCGACAGAATAAAGGTAGGTGTGAATAAGGTAAGTAAACTGTAGAGACAGAATAAAGATAGGTGTGGATGAGGTAAGTAAACTGTAGCGACAGAATAAAGGTAGGTGTGAATAAGGTAAGTAATTAGTAGACAGAATAAAGGTGTGGATAAGGTAAGTAGCCAGTAGAGACAGAATAAAGGTGTGGAAAAGGTAAGTAGCCAGGTAAGTAACGGGGCAGACGGCGTGCTGTACGCTGCACTGGCGGGACACTCACGGTGCAGGAAGCAGTCGTACTTGAAGCAGCGCCTGCAGAAGAGCGTGTGGAAGGAGTGCAGGCTCTGCTCCCGCTGTACAGACTTGGCGTTGGGGCCGTCTATGTTTGGGGTGCACTCTGGGGGGAGGGCCCCGGGCAGCTGCTGCTCCGTCAGCTCTTTGTACCTGCGGGGACCCCCACGTTGTCAAAATGCACCTCCAAACGCAATCACAATTCTAATTTTAACCTTGGTTCCATACGCGGAACCCAATCACTGGCGGTAAAGCCATTTCGATTTCAAACCGCACAGCACCGATTTCCCTTCCAACTGAGACCTTCCACCGGGACAGAGCCCGTGATGATGAGACTACATTGCCATTAATTATCAAACTGAGCCTTAAGCTAATTAAACTAATTTATCTTCCCAAATGGGAAACATACATTTGAGCGGCACTACAGGTATGGTGGGGGGTTATTGGAAACGCAGACGGACGGACATACTTTTCTCGCAGTTCCTCGGGCGATCCTTTGTCTGGAAACATTGACGAGATCGCCTCGAATATCTTGTCGGAGGGGAACTTTTTAGAGCCCTCGCTGTCTCTGCCTGGAAACAGAGGAGGCACATTGAGAATCGCGGCTGACAAACACTGCAAGTTTTGATTTCAACAAATGAATCATTATAATATAATGCAGAAATACATCAGAATAACTACTAAAGCAGGTAAACCCTGTGGTCTTGATGTACTCGGTACCTGCAGGGTCACTATGCCAGACTAACCTTTAAAATATCAAAACTATCAAAAATGTTGCCACAGCGCCACCTCACCAGTCCCATAACCTCATTTAGCGTCCATATAATTACATGGAATTTCATCTTAAGTATTGGAACGCTTTCACTTCATTTCCACCCAATTCTTTAAACGCTCCCGTGAATCTAAAGATCTCCGAAGTGCGTGGGGCTGAGAAAGCCCGCTGTGGGCGGTGTCATTTTTACCCCACACTAACACGACCGATTCAACAAATCAAAGAGCGCGGTCATTTCATTGGCCGAATCGGGTGTTTTAGTGCCGTAACGGAAGCGGCGCCGGAATGTCTGAAATGCGAGTGGACGGCCCAGCTTTAGGAGGCGTGGTTACGGGGAGCCGTCTGTCCCCACCCTCGGAGCAGAGGCGGTCCTTCCTGCCGTCGTCCGCGTCGTCTCCTCCGTCACACAGGTCCATCCTCTCCAGCTTGTAGTCGGGCCGCTCTTCCTCCTCTTCGTCATCCTCGTTGTCGCTGTACTGAGTGAGGGCGCTCACGAGCTCCACAAAGATCTCGTCGTTGATGAAGCCGCACTCTGCAGCGTGGATAAACGAAACCACAGAAGAAGACCGAGTCAGAGGAGACATTACTTATTAAGGCTGAAACCACAGAAGAAGACCGAGTCAGAGGAGACATTACTTATTAAGGCTGAAACCGCAGAAGAAGACCGAGTCAGAGGAGACATTACTTATTAAGGCTAAAACCACAGAAGAAGACAGTCAGAGGAGACATTACTTATTAAGGCTGAAACCACAGAAGAAGACAGAGTCAGAGGAGACATTACTTATTAAGGCTGAAACCACAGAAGAAGAGAGTCAGAGGAGACATTACTTATTAAGGCTGAAACCACAGAAGAAGAGAGTCAGAGGACACATTACTTATAGGCCTTTATCACAATAATCTGCCGTCATATCCGGTTGTAAATAGTAGTGATATACAGCTTCCAGCTGCACTGACCGAGGTGTATTGGCTAACAAAGCTGTCGGTCCACTCTGAGTAATGTGAAGTAAAACGTAGCAAAAAACAATGTCTGGACAAAAATAGGCTACATGTATACAATTATTGTACTATGGTATCGAGGATTCCCACTGAATTTTGTGTGTTTTAAAATAGTTTATTATTTTGCAGGAAGTACAGTATAATGGCTAGCAAGCTATCTGTTCGCTATCATGAACCCATGGATTAATCTGAAGTACGATGTAGCATTAGCACAACAAAATACCACGGTGTGTGCATTTTGAATGTGTTGTAGCCAAGCATGCAGTGACAATACAGTTGTCGTTAGCAAGATTTGTTAATGGGTTAACGTCACTACAATAATTTTGTGAACGATATGAAATGAATCGCGACCCCCTCTTCAAGAATGAGTGGTATTATGATTGGCCCAAAACGAATAAACCCTCTAAAATCTCCCCTTCCTATTTAGGCTACCGCATAATGTTAAGCATCTGTCATAAAGTCCAGAGCTGCAAATAAGAAACTAGGTTTTCATTTATTTTTGAGCATAAAACATACAGTTGAAGTCGGAAGTTTACATACTTAGGTTGAAGTCATTAAAACTCATTTTTAACCACTCCACAGATTTCATGTTAGCAAACTATAGTGTTGGCAAGTCAGTTAGAACTTTAGGTCAGATCTACTTTTTTTTTTTCCAACAATTGTTTACAGACAGATTATTTAACTTTTAATTCACTATCACAATTCCAGTGGGTCAGAAGTTTACATACACAAAGTTGACTGCCTTTAAATTTTTAATATTTGGTCGCATATCCTTTGCATGCCATGACTTCCTGATGTCTGTGACCCAACAACATCAAAAGACTCGATATCTTATTTTCTGGTACTCTTACAAGCGATACTATAACGTCTCTGCATTTGAATGGATCTCTATGGGAAGTGGGGGGTGGGACTAGATTTAGCTGTAAATTACACTGGAACAGTATGGAAACACATGGTTGGCTAAATGGCTCTAAATCATCAAGGGTCTGACGTATCAAACAAGCTTTAAATCATCACTCTGCTGCCAGAAATACAGTAGATTTGGATGGATAACTTGAAGGGTTTCTTCTCCTGACTTATTTTTCCATAGAGTTCAATAGGAAAATGTGGATCAAGACAGGTTGTGACATTATGAGGAGATCTTTGAGCCGCTCTTTACCTCTGTCTCCGTGGACTTTTCCATCGTAGTTTTTGATGAGCTCCTCGATGAAGGTGCCATCCTGGTCCAGAATTTCATCGCCCATGTAGGGGATGTTGTGCAAAACCGTTTCGTCCTCCACCTTTTTTCACAAAGGAAACGAAAGCTGTGAGACTTCCCCCCTCGTTACCCACCACTCCCCCCTGTCTGTTCCAAAATCTATTCAAATTCTGTGTTAACGCAGAATATACTGTATGTACAGGGTGTGACATTAACAGCAGCCACCAGCCAAATGCTTGCAAAAATGTGATTGTGGCTGGTAAAATGTTTACTCTAGCAGCCACTTTGGCAGGTAACCAATCAGGTTGTGTTACATCGTAAAAGGTAATGCGGCTGGTAAAATGTTAAAAATGGCTGGTGATTTTTGGAATCCACAAGCCACTCTGGCCAGTGGGTGAAAGAGTTAATTTCATACCCCGTGTATGTCACACGTAAGACCTGAAATCGCACGGAGCATCACAATTCCCATCGGCGTAAACGGAGAGGATGAGAAAATTCCCGTTACCATGAAGTTCTGCTGCAGCGGAGACCAGGAGTACATCACCGGCACGGAGGCCACGGCGTTCAGGGTCTTCAGCGGAATCACTTGCTTGGAAAACTCGGAGAAGCCGCTACCCACAGTGCACTGCAGGGGAAAGGTCGCGAAGGTTAGGCCGGTTTCTCTCGTTCACACCCGTATCACTCACCTCTTTATTTCCTTAAATCATTACATCCCATCTGGAGAATCTATGATGTCGCTACCCTTTCCATCAAGAACCACATGGCGCTTATAGAAAGGCCTTAGGCTGCGTAAACAAAGCGAAATGCCATATCTACATGTGAAAAATGCAGTGTGATTCCAGAGGATCTGTGGCGAAATGAATAGCAATGGAAAAAGCTGTACCCCGCTGGGCGTAAAATGCGTCAAGTTCAGCTGATCGTCCAACTGAAGTCACGTTAAAAGACGACACGAACAGACGAAGCCACTCACGTTTCCCAAAACGGTACTAAGACAAAAAACTTTCACAGTCACGCGACGACAGAACAGATGTGAAAAATCTGTGAGGAACAATCAGGCTCGCAACCCAGCTGAGAACGTCGACGCCACAGACACGCAACCGTTCATGCGCCATCGCTGGATTCACGCCAATTTCACCTTTTTCAGGTTTAACGCTGAATTCATCGCATTTTCAAAGAGAGAAATCAGGTCAATATTCGTACGTGATCACACACAGTGACACATGGGGCGGCGTTCAAGACCAATCTACCATTAATAATAAATCATATGCAAAACCATAAAACCAGGACTTGCTCAATTTTGGTCATTAACTGTATTCATCTAATTATGTATATGCAACAATAAAAAAGCACAGATCTGAGAGATGATTTATTCACTGTTATTTTCTCACAGCCTCTTCTCAAAGTCTGGAATAAAGTCAAAAAGTACTGCGCTCAGACTTGATTGGGTGCGGACTCGCTGAATGAAGTAATAAACCAAAGGGGAATATGTATGTGAAAATATGCCTTAAATACACCTTAGCGATGATTTTTTTTTATAATATTGAGGAAAGTCTGCCATAGTCTAGATCTCAGCTCTCCTTCTCTGAATTTACAATAAGTAATTTTCTTAAAACGCATCCAATTAATTTGCAGCCAAATCCAAAAGAACGGTCACCTTCTGTTGGACGGCTAAATCCAGTATCAGTTCAGATAAAATGGACACAAGGCACAGCAAGCCACACTCATATGTCTACCCTACAGATGTCCACAGGCAGTTCTCATCTTTTCAGTTACTTACACAGGGCCGCTCCTCTCTTTAAGCACATGGAGCACACTGGCTTCTTATTGGCCCCCAGGACCCATGTGATCATTCTGAGGCAATCCATGAAGTATCTTTATAAAGAAACCTTGAGCAATCAGTGCATTTAATCAACAAACTGCAACGGCACTTAGCTCAACTGTAAATACACATGTAAATTAGCCTTTGGCTTCACAACATAGGAAAACCGACATTTCCTTCTGACAAATGTGCATCTTTATTTAAATATTCTGTTTGAAGCTCTGACTAGAGGCAGGCTGCACTGGGGGCGTATGGAGTGTCTTGCGGTGGGGGTGCGTATGGAGGGCGTCGTTCGGTGGGGTGCGTATGGAGCGTCTCTTGTGGTGGGGGGGCGTATGGAGCGTGTCGTTGGGCGGGGGGGCGTATGGAGCGTGTCGTTGGGCGGGGGGCGTATGGAGCGTGTCGTTGGGCGGGGGGCGTATGGAGCGTGTCGTTGGGCGGGGGGGGGGGGCGTATGGAGCGTGTCTTGTGGTGGGGGGGCGTATGGAGCGTGTCGTTGGGCGGGGGGGGTGTATGGAGCGTGTCGTTAGGCGGGGGGGGCGTATGGAGCGTGTCGTTGGGCGGGGGGGTGTATGGAGCGTGTCGTTAGGCGGGGGGCGTATGGAGCGTGTCGTTGGGCGGGGGGCGTATGGAGACGGGGTTGTGGATGACCTGGATTAATAGTGTAAGTGCTGACCTCTCTGGTCCCTCGCAAGGAGCTTACAGATGCCATGATGTTGACGGGCTGTATCCGCCGGAGCTTCCACTCCTGGTTCAGGATATCGGTGCGCTCCACTATCTTCTGCCGATTGGAGTTAAACATGCTCTGAGGCACAGGAAACAGGAAATGGAGAGGGAAAAGGAAGCAGGAAATGGAGGGGGAAAAGGAAGCAGGAAATGGAGGGGGGGGAAAGGAAATGGAGGGGGAAAAGGAAGCAGGAAATGGAGGGGGAAAAGGAAGCAGGAAATGGAGGGGGGAAAAGAAGCAGGAAATGTAGGGGGAAAGGAAGCAGGAAATGGAGAGGGAAAAGAAAGCAGGAAATAGAGAGGGAAAAGGAAGCAGGAAATGGAGGGGGAAGAGGAAGCAGGAAATGGAGGGGGGGAAAGGAAGCAGGAAATGGAGGGGGAAAAGGAGGCAGGAAATGGAGGGGGAAAAGGAAGCAGGAAATGGAGGGGGGAAAAGAAGCAGGAAATGGAGTCAGCAGAAGGAAAAATGGATCAGCTGCAATGGCACACATCAACCAGGCCACACATCTTCATTTGAATAGTGAGCAAATCTACCACTGCCATTCTCTGACTCTTCGAGTCAGTGCAGAATTAAAGCATACTTTCAGAATCATTGGAGTTGGAGTGATTAACTGAGCGTTAAAATTAGACTCCATAATGATCTCCAAGACCATTTTTCTACTTATTTAAATGCATGTAATCTCAGTGTGGACATCTTGGACTAACTCTCCAGTCAGCATGGACAGCCACAGTGTTTTCAAAAAAGGGACCTGAACAGAGTGATCTGGAAGTGACGGTGTCCTGGCTCTGGGCGGGCCGAACAAAGAGGCAGGTGACAAACAGTAGACAAGCACCCAAACCCCCCACCCCCAAACCTCACCTTGACCTCGTCGGCTCTTCTGAACCTCTTGAGCTGCCGTAGACGCATGTACTCGGATTTTACCCTCCGCCTCCAGCACACCGGGCCTTTCTCCCACCTCTTTCCGGTCAAGCCCATGGCCGCCCTATGGAAACAGAGATCGCGGATCAGTCCAGAGCCAATCACGCGCCTCCTGCGCTGAAGCCCCGCCCCCCTAAGGCTCACGGAACGGCACCACGGTTCCCACAGCTGGGCGTCAAGTTGTTCGCGTCGCGGTTTTCAACGTCGGCGACGGTTTCGCCATCCAGCGTCCCCAAGTAACAGTAAACAGCCCTGCTTTACACTGATGTGAGAAGTGCAGAACTCAATCAGATGAGAACATTCAAAGCATTTCTCGCTAAACCACACAGACTGTTGCAAAAACACCCCCCCACCCCCCTCTCTCTCTCTTTTTGAGCACTCTTTAAGAGCACTGTACACGTGCTCATTGCGAGCCGCGATGTCGGCAGTTCGGATCCGGCCGCGCGTCCTTTGTCTATCCCTCTCTCACGCTCCCCATTCTTCCTGTTTCTCTGCACTGTGCTGTCCAATAAAAAAAAAAAAGCCCTACAAATATAACTTTAAAAAAAAAGAAAATCCTTCTTTATTTCGGCTGAAGTCAGAGCGGTGACTTAGACAGAGCCTATTAATCTGAACCCCAGCCCAGACCTTGCCAGCCTCCTAGACTGCTGGATACAGCTTGAGGAAATATCTTCCAATCAGCTTCCACGCTGCTATGGAAGACAACCAATGATATGAATTACAACATACATGATGCTGAAGAAGGGGGGGGGGGGGGTGTTACATTTTGAAGGCCTACTCCTACAATCTTCCCCCCCCCCCCACCTCCTGTTCAGTGTATCGTTTTGTACACTTTCACATGAATGTATTGTTGTACCATAGCTGGATCTTAACCGGTTACAGTACTAAGATCACACAAATATGTGATTAGAATGTTCTTAACTGAACATTCTAATGCTGAATGATGTAACAATCACTACTGGTAACTGAAAACAATGGAGTTCCAGAACATTGACATTTTCCAAAAAAAAAACCTACTCTTGAAAGGGTTCAGTAATCTTACAATGAAAGAGTGCATTTAAACGTTCCTGGATTGTATCTCGGCAGCTCTGATTTGGTGGCTCTGTCTCTCTCACGGCTGCTATTCTCTAACACTCTCAAACAGCGCAGCCAAAGGAAAACAAACTCGCACCGTCCTTTGGAGAGGTATCAAGATGACTATCTGACAAAGAGGGAAAAAAGTGGGGTGGCAGTGTAGTTTAACGGTTAGGTAACTTATCACTCAAAGGCTATGAGTTCAATTCTCAAATTGGGCTGCTGCCGTTGAACCACTGAGCAAGATACTGAATTTCTTCAGTAAATATTGAATTTCTTCAGTAAATATCTGGCTGTAACAATGGATTGTATGTTAAAAAAAATAAAAGTTACCTATGCAAGTCACTCTGGGAGCATGCTCGAAATGTAAATGTAAAAATCGATTCCAATTTTTAGCTACACATTACAGATTAGCCAAACAGCCTTTTGTTTATCTCAGCAAATTAAATGGGATATGAAAGCAACTGAATGGTCCGGAGAGCTTTTCACAAGCACAGCTTTATTTCTCCCGTTTTTGTCTTCTCTAATATTGAAACAGCCAGGTGTACTCCGTTGCTGAAAGGTCCTCTGGTTAATCAGGAGCATGCACACAAGCTCCACTTATGCTCCAGAAGACATGCCGGCAGTCGGTAATCCTTTTCACTCCACAAGCCGTCAGCTGGGCAGCAAATTCAGTGCACTGGACCAGGCGTGCGGCCTATAGCGTGACGAGGCAGGGAATACCCCGCCAATTAAGCGCTGCTTTAAGCACTGTGGCCAATCACGGTTACCCAGCAGGACTCGAAGCATTGAGACCAGGGGTGGATTCCAATCGCTTATTTTATCTGTCCTCTTTTACTCTGTCCTCGCCTGAGCTGAAAATTGATCGAGGTTCGCCAAGGACATTCCAAACCGCTAAATGCTCCTTGGAGGAGCGAGGAGTGGGGAATGAGGAGGCTCCCGGAGGATGCTTCAGTGAGGAAACACTGTTGTGTAGCCTTTGCGGACGCCTATTCTCGGAATGCGTGACGTGTATAAATTATCCACCACTCTCCACATCTGCCACATCGCAGGCACACCCCTACACAAATGTAATTTTACTGTTCCTCTCCATTTATTATAAAGCACTAATCCATAATGACACTAATTCTCTATAACTAACAAAAGCCACGTTTATTCATGAAAAAAGAGGCTAAAAAGGATTATAGTTAAGCACATGAGCATATGACGCTAACGCTGGATAGAGCAAGGACGTTCCATTTGCCTAATGCATGTTGCCTCAATTCCTCCGTCCTGGTATCTGATCCGTGCATCCTTTCCTCGCGTCCTCCATTGGGCGGAGCTAAGGAGGGAGGAAAGGACGCAAGGAGTGAAAATAAGCGATTGGAATGAACCCCGGGGTTGCATTCGGATCCAATTTAACACACTCCCTTCCCTTGCTCACTTCCCTCGAGGGAGCCATCTTGTGACACAATTTGCTACGTGCAGCAAGCAAACTTAAAAGGTGCTCTGCAAGGGAGGATTGACGAGAAACAAAGAACGCCCTCGCATCACCATAGAGTTGAAATGTGACCGCCACATAGTTCTGTGGTGACCGCCCACTTTTTCCATGTGGAGCATTGCATTGTGGGATTCCCTTCTTGCTGAAAGCTTGCATTTTATACCCTTGGTTGAAGGGAGGATAATATAATTACTCCCTCCCCTTTCTTAAATTGGATCCGATTCACACTTGGTGTGGCTGCCATATTTTATCCCGGCATTTTTGGGATTACCCCCTTGAAGCAAGGGAAGGGAACGACAGGAAGAAAGGATACATTTCAGATCTGAACCCAGCCCAGGTGACTCACCAGGGTACCAAAGAGCTTGCCAAGGAGCCGCATCAAGCACAATTTTATTATATTTTTCCCATGTTTTCTTCTGGATTTTCAACTAAGTGCGAAATGGCAAAAAGCTAAAAAATAAATCAGAAATAAAAAAACATGGTCATGTTACAATGTTTAATGCCAGTGTTCTTTAATAAATTAGCTAAATTGTTTTGTGGCCCCTTGGTATAAAGTGAACGCATATGCACTGTTTGCTTAAGAGCACATCACTACCATCATGAGTGAAGGCCAATCGTTAACGGGGATGAACGTAGGGGTGGGCGACATTTCCTGCCACTTTGACGATGTCGGTATTTTGACAATATTTCAGCTTTTTAAAAATGTAATGATAGCATTTGACATTCCAGCTTCCAACATTCCAAGTTTAAAAAGCTAACTACGGTTCAAGTTAAATGAAGAGGACTTTTTCAATGAAAGCATCAGACTTTTTATCATGTTCAAAAATAACAAATGCTAAATCAATGCATGAAATAAATTATACCTCCACAACCATTTCCTCAGTTGACCTTAAACAAATAATAAATAAAAATCCCTACATGAAATTTATGGCAGACTACTCAAAATATTCAAATGAAACAGCATTAAGATAACAGTTGCACAGAAATATTCAAATAAACTTAACTTATTTTATTATTTAATTAATGGGCTGTCTTTCGTGTCTGCAACTTGGGACTTTTTGCTGGAGTAGCCAATGACTCGCAAAGCTTTTCATAACCTGCGTATTACCTGAGAAGGTTAACGCAAAGAATCTTGATGCCTAATCTTTGAGCATGACATTTTCACTTAAAATGCACATTAAATGTGTCACACCTCTGGCGCATGCATGTTGCGTCATCATATCGGCCACAAGAAAGTCATCTCGTGCTTGGCTGACGGAAGTGACGCGTACCACTATTATCGCACATTTGGGTTTAAATTTGTTGTCTGAGAAGGCCGTGGCATATGAAAAATGTTTCTGTCGTGCATTTTCATATTGAAAAACACCCCTCTGTACGGGAAAAATACTTTAAATGACATGAAGCTGATCACTCAGATGAACCATTAAGTAATGATTGACATAGAACTTTCCTCCTATGGGTATGGGTGTAAGTTACGACCCACTTTTACAAACCACCATAATCCTTAACTGTTGTTTGCATTCTTTGTTCACTAACGTTACCTGTATGTTGCTTAAAGAATTCAATTGCACAAATATATATTTTATCTTTTACTATACGTTAAAAAAAATAAGTCAGCTACAACGAGTAGACTTAAGAAAACAGCACAACAGTAATGACAATAAAATACGTCTGTAAAATACACATAAATTAACCAAGATTTTATAAGTACGAATGGAAAACTCGTAATTGTACATCTGATGCAACTTAAATCTCGAAATTTGTACCTCACTTGACATAAAACTTTCAAAGTCATCTAAGTTAACGTTACTTTGAATGATACAAGTGCAAACGCCGGCTAACGTTGCTAACTCACGCTCGCTAGCGACACAGTTGACACTTTGCTTACAACAGCAGCAATGACGCTTGTAATGCTGAGTGCTTCTACCGAGCCGGTACAATGTAGCCAACTTACCTTGCTGGCAATGCCATCTAGCAAATACATCTGGAAATTACTTTCCAGTTTGCTCAATACTTAATTGTGGCATTGTCGTTTTTCCATTGGAAAATGTTCGCGGTACCTTACCTTACAGCCCTGCAGTCTGTAGGTTATGCAACTTAAATTACGATATGTAAAGTCAAAGATATAAACGTTACTGACTGAACAAATAGTTTGAAAATAACTAACGTTAACTCGTCTATGCGCGCTATTTTTGCTAGCAGGCTAGCTACGCTGGGTTTCAAAGTAATTTCACAAGCGAATACTACAGAAGCACTCAAATGCGGTTTATATTAAGCAAGGTGGATAGCCAAGGTGGTCGCCTTACCGTTAACTAGAGAAGTCTCGAGAGTCTTGCTGGTAACGTATGATATTGTACACATATGTACCAAGGTAGCTTAGCTGTAAGTTACAGTACTCGTGGAAAATTATGACGATCTACTCTAGCTAGATCAGACAATGTTAACCAACTTATGTGGGTGTAGAAACGGGCTAGACACCTTGACCCCATTTGCCCGTCTGGTAGCTACTCTAACCGTACGAGATAATTATTTAGATTGCGGTAGCTAAGTTATCTGGTTAAATAAGTTTGTTAACACTTACAAACATTTAACGTTAAACCGTCACGTAAACCGTCATAATGAGGTCAAATAGAGATCGGAGGGAATAAAACTTAAGGTTCTTCTCTACCAAATAGGTAAGGCAAGTTAGCTTTGACATATTGATCAAATATTGATCTGAGTTAGCTGACGTTAGCTTCCTGACATTATTTCTGTGGTAATTAACTACATAGTTCGCTATTGTACATATTGTACAGTGAACGTGCAGGCTGAAGTCATAACGTTAGCTTAAAAACCTGGCAAGCTAGCAGACAGTTTTCCCGGGTACCTCAATTTCAGTTGAGACATCCGGCCAGACCTGTAGTAAAAAAAATTTAAAAAATACGGAATTCAAAAAGTAATTACTGGAATTAATAGAGTTGCAGAATAGCACGTTTCCTACCTGTTAACGCGATTGTCCTGTTCAGTGTTCACATCCACTGGTGTAAGAAAATCATTCAACGAACCTCGCACAGCACTGTATTAATAGAAGGGGGGTTGTGCGCCTCCTGAGGAATACAAATACCGGCAAACTCGGCTCTTACAAAGGGGCACCTCGTTCTATACCTTGGTCGCTTTCATAAAGGCCTGCACGCGCTTAGTAATATCTATATATGCAGATATTAAACTTGCAGTTGTCGCTCATATTCGATCCAGAATTTATATTTCTGTCGCTCGTGCTCGCTTGGGCAACTCAATTCCTTCTTTCTCCCCAATAATATCCGCCTCTCACTTCGGAGAAACGACAGACTCGACGAGCGCCAAACACATTGGCCAATCAGGAGGGCCTACCTTTAATATGCTCAATGTTATTGGCCGAGACTGCTTGGACGCTACAAGGGTGCTGTCCAATCATAGGCATTTCTACACTGGGGGCCCAGAAATAGGGACATGTGGTGAAGTTCTCTTTGTTCTTGTATTTTTGAACATATTTTAGTTTTAAAAACGACGCACCCTACTTTACCCTGTCTTCTACACACACGACAGCTTTTTATTGTTGCCACCGTCGTTATTGCTTGACCTGATTATTTAACGTATTGCTACAACCAATTAGAACAGTCGTGGCTAGTCTGGTCTTGTAGCCACTACGTCAAGCGAGCCGACATGCTTAGAGAAGTAACCGGCTAGCTAGCTAGCTATACCCTTTTACAATCATTATGGATTCCTTTCTCTGTCTTGCTATAAGGGTGGACATTAGCTATGTTGTTGCCTGTCGGTAACGATAGCTGGCCTCCAGCCATGTCTCCGGTCAACGGGTTTATTTAAAACCCCACCCCCTTTTAAAGTGCAATGACACATTTTTTCCCCCAAATGAATTTACGTTGACTTTAATACAGATTTCTTTAACATAATTCAGTAAGGGTCCAAATTTAATTGTTCGATATTACAAAAAGTAATAGGAAACAACCGTTGAGCTTTCAAACTGCATTAGCTAGATGCATTCAGCTTTTAGATTTCCAATTGAGATGCATTTGACCTAGAATTGTATTAGCTAAATAGCCATTTTCTCTCATCATGATAAGGTTCTTTTATCACAATATTTTTTCTTCATTCATTTTAACCTCTTATTTCCATCTTGTATTTATCCCCCCAAAAAAACAAAATATCAAGCTAGGCGGCAGTGTAGTATAATGGTTAAGGAACTGGCCTTGTAACCGAAAGGTTGCAGGTTCGATTCCCAGGTAGGACACTGCCATTGTACCCTTGAGCAAGGTACTTAACCTGAATTGCTTCAGTATATATCCAGCTGTATAAATTGATAATATGTAGAACATGATAAAAAAAAGTTGTGTAAGTCGCTCTGGATAAGAGCGTCTGCTAAATGCCTATAATGTAATGTAATCAATCCATTCAATATTTTTGAAATATTGAGATTGCAAGCTTTGAGATTGCATAGAAAGCCAGCCAGAGGTAAGCCCCCCCCCCCCCAAATCAATTCAAATAAGTGCTGGAGGGGAGTATTGCATCCACCCCAATCAGACCTGGAATAATTTTACAATCTTTTATTTAAAAAGATTTAACAAAATATACTCAGCTGTTTAACAGTGCAAGATTTTAAATCTCATGAGTTTGTGACAGAAATAAGTTGTTACAACAGAAGCTGGACTAAAAAGGTCAGTAACACCCTGTCTTTTGGAATACCTCCAGGTCTACCTCGAGGAAATTCCCAAGGAATGCTGCATCCTCCCATTTCCCCTTTCTAAAGTCCTCGGTTAATTTCACAAAAAGATATTAAAGTTCATCTTTCGGGGACAAATTTGACACGTGCTTTTCCAAGAATTCACTTAATGCCTCCAAGTCTCTTTTTCCACCTTCAAATTTGATGGGATTCTGCTTGTTTTTACTGGGGGCAAAGTAGATGGTGGGAAACCCCTCTGCTTTGTAGCTGTCATGGGGCACGTCATTCGCGGTTGCATCCATCTTGGCGATTACCAAGTTCTTGTCATGCTTGTACTTCTTGCCAAGGGCCAGGTAATCGGGCTCCATCTTTTTACAGTGTCCACACCATGGCGCGTAGAACTCGATGAGGACATCCTTCTTTGGATCCATGACAATGTCGTCAAAAGTCTTGCCGACCACTACCTTCACTGGTCCTTTGTTACTCTTAGGAGCCGACTGAGATTTAATGATTGGTTTCAGTTTGCCTGTATGAGATGGATAAATCTAAATTCAGTGCTTCAAGCCATATATTTTGCAAAAATGAAATATGTAAAACAATGAATTAAAAACAAACTATTATACTCAATGCCGAAAGCAACAAAGTTCTTATACGACGTGCTAGAGTAGTGATTTAAGAGACCGTGTTTGTTGCATAAACAAGACCATTTACATTTCAGTAGTCAACAGTGCATCCAATCTGACAATCAGAAATTAACTTGGAGAATACCGATTACAGAATAAACATGCCATGTCAGACCTCTAACTTGTGCTCAAAAATGAGACTTTACATCAAACAGGATTTTATTATTTTCCTGTTTACACATTTGAGAACTATAAATCCATAAATTAATGTTACCAATCCTAAATCCTTGATTCTCATTTCCACCGCTTTTTTAAATTTTGGAACTAGACAAACAATTCCAGCTATTAAAACCCTTGTAAAAAATGTAACTGGCCAACTTAAATTAGTCAGTTAAAGTATGATGAAATTAAATCACAGTACACCTTATAACCACACAAAAAACTATACTGCAAAAACCAAACCAAAATATAAGTCACTTAAGTATTGTTGCATTATATAGACACTTATTTCTATTACTTTTTTTGTTAAATAATACAAAAAGATTACCAATGAGGTGAAACATTTTGACTCCTTTCAAGATTTGCCAATGGGGTAAAACGACAAGCAAAAAATGGCTTAAAACAAGCCAATATCTTCTACTTGAGAAAAAAATAAGATTAAGTCTCATTACAAGACTAAACACTTGTTAAGTATGCAGTATAAGTTTGGAGTATGTATACACAGCTCTCCTCCTATCTATAGATGGCTACCTTAGTGCACCTCACCTTTTTTGAAGGCCTGGACAAACTCCCTCAGGACGTCAGAGTCAAATTCTTCAGGCGCCATGGCAAACTTCTTACTTCCTTCTCCAAAAAGCCCAACGTTCACTTCTTCCCCACTGTCACTCAGACCCAGGCCCTTCAGCTCATCAGCATAGTCTTCCTCGTCGGCTATCGCAAAAGTGTATTCTGGGAAATCCTGAGCCACGTCCAATACTTTGCTCCTCCAAAACTGGGTTGCTAGAGTGAAACAGGCATTATGAAATAAGTACAGAACACTGATTTAAATACTAATAAACGTGGTATGAATTTCAGGCTGTAGAGATCACATACCAACTCTGTAGTCAAAGCTGAAGTCGACTCCATAGTACACAACCACTAGAGGGCGCCCTTTGTACCTCTTGGCATCATTGCTCTGCTTTCTGTGTCCAACTAAAGGAATAGCATGTTTGGCAAAGAACTCCTGCACTTCAGAAGGAGAACTAGAATCCTGTTGAAAGAAAAACACTGGATTTAAAGTAAACATTATACTATTCAATTAATATAACCCAGATCCAATTCTTTAATGCACATATTCCTTACCTATGAGTGATGGTCGTTAAGTTATTTTAATGAGTTACTCTGAATAATAGTACTAATTATTAATATTATTTATGATGTAAGACAGTTAATAAAATTTGATAAAGTACACTATTTTGAATTAATCTGGCCCTTACATCATAATTTCTCATGCGTGAAATTATTTTGCATCCATTTATGAAAGTTAACTTACTTTAATTGTTAATGAATATGTTTGCGCTTCATGTTTGGACTGGAATTTTTCAGGGTGCATCATGACCACTTGTCCAGGAGACGCTTTGAGAAAACTGGCCACGTCACTGTTAAACGAGTGCCGGAACTTGAAATCCTCCCTTAAGACGTTGCCTAGAAAGCAAATGCATGTCAACCGAGTCAAATCCCTGTACGGGCAGTCAGAATAATTTAGGTCTTTGATGATTAAAATGAAACGGACCCAAAGCAATGACTGCAAAACTTATCAAACACTGCCGCTTATTGTCAGGCTCTTCCTGTAAAGCCTGAGTTTTCAACAGGGGAGTCTGCAGACCTCTGAGGGTTCTATAGGAGGTCCCTGGCCAGACTTGATATACAATATATAGCCTACAGCTTATACTGTATATAGATTTGGGGAAAAAACCTCTCTAAGTAAAACCCCTTTTTAACTTAAATTGTTAACGTCGCCTGGATGCCTTTGAGCCTGGGTGGGGGTCCCTGGGTCAGAAAAGGTTTAAAACACCTGCTGTAAAAGGTATACAGGTGCTTACAAGCTTCTTGATAGACTTCATATGCAGCATCCTGGTCACTGGAGAAAATTCCAAAGATGACAACGTCATCTCCATCTTTGACAAATTCCTGGGCTTGTTTCAACGATTGGACTAGTTTCGATGGAGGACCCGCCTGCTCACTCATATAGTCAACAATGCCTGGAGAGATGAAGACAAAACGTCACATTCAATTTAGATTTTCAGAAACATGCAGCTCAATTTTTTCCCTTTGCAAAGTCAACTTAATACTCATTGGAAGTGCCACACAAAAGCCTTGTGACAGGGGCTACAAAAAGAGTATTGTGTAAACCAACTTACTAGAATGCAGGCTCACTCCCAAGTATAGGAATGTATTTACATATTAAAATGAACTTGACTTATTCAGTGAAAAATACTATTTTTGTTCAGAATATACATATATATCTGTATTATGACTCATTTTAAACCATCTGTAACAAGCCAATAAGCACTAAGCAAGATGGTAGTCACAATGGTACTCCGTTATGAGGCTATATGAGAAACCTTTGGTACCGCATGTCCAACAACTCTTTCCCTGGGTCTATGGCTTTCATAGACCTGTGTTTTCTGGAGTCCTGTATTTCCGAAGTGAAAAACGCTTATGGTCTCCTGTAAACCATAACTAAGCGTAAAGATTTTGTTAAAAGATCACCGATTGAAGACATACCATAATTCTCTCGCGGTCCATTGTACTCGTAAGGTTTGCCCTTCCTGAAGATCTTTAGAGTTGGGTAACCAGAAACCTCGAATCTGGACGCAATCTCGTTTTCCACCGTAGCGTCCACCTTTGCCAGGGGAATCGGAGGAGTGCGTGTGCTCAGCTCCTTCGCCGCCTTCTCATACTCTGGAGCAATTTTCTTGCAATGGCCACACCTGGAATACAATGCAAAATTCAATGGGGGCGTGAACGCAAGGCTAATGAAGCAACCTCTAATGAAGACCAAGTACCTTAGTCATAAAACTGGATGACAGAGTATAGTGTTAGTGTGAAGAGGAAGATTCCTTCCTGCAAACGTGACAACCTCTTACCAAGGTGCGTAAAACTCCACGAGTATAATGTCAGCGTTATTGACCACATCATCAAAGTTGTCCTTGGTCAACACCATGGTGGCCTCCGGTGGAGGTTTCCAGTCTGGCTGGGCCACCTCCTTCACTTTGGTCACAATAGCTACAAGACAAACATCCGGTTACAGCTTCGTGAGATATTTGATGTGAGCAACTCATTGAGCTGTCCCTTAATATCTGGCATACTATAGATTCCTACATTTCTTTGTCAAATATTTTCTTTAAATCCTGAAAAAATACCTTGCTCTGAACGGTCACCATCGTAATCCACTGGCTCTCCTTTCTTCAGGATTTTGATGGTGGGATATCCACTGACCTCAAATTTGCTCCCAAGAACACTTTGTTTGGTAGCATCGACCTTTGCCACTGGAATTGGCGGGTCATTTTCTTTCAGTACTTGAGCAATTTTCTCATATTCAGGTGCAAACTCTTTACAATGACCACACCTAGAGAAGACAGAGGGCTATTTTAGTGCATGGCTACACAACGAATCCGAGTAGAAGTCCATCTCATTGAGGTTTCCGCAATGAGCCCTAATAGAATACTATTGGGCACTCCAAATCGGAGAGACTAGTAGAGAAAAGTCATTTTAAAAATACTGTTCTTAGAGTTATAATGAATATTAGCTACAGTACATCAACTGTTGATCTCACCATGGTGCATAGAACTCCACCAAGACTGTATCCGTATCTTGAATAAAGGTGTCAAAGTTTTTGTCTGTAAGTACCAACACCCCATTTTCTTCTTTGACCTCTGTGCCATCACCATCATCATCATCCTCCTCTTCATCTTCATCATCACTCTCATCACTGTCAGTCTCTTCTACTACTTCATCTAGAACACAAAGAGTAGGAATATGACCAATTAGATACCTGGGTTTGCACAAGCGAAATAGCAGAAACCAACGAAATAAATGTTGGACAGCCACCATCGCAATGTAGTGTACTCAGTAGGCGAACGCCTTATTTGATTGCCTTTAAATGTCAGGAGAATTTTAAAAGGTCAATGGCACCTTGAGAGGAACGGTCTCTGGCCAGCTACATATAATCAAATCTTATCTTTCCTGGAACACAGACGAAATGGCCAACTTGCACTTACCCTGGCAGTTTCTTCTTCAATGGTACATTCCATATCGTAGGCTGCATACGCTAACTGAGCAAATTGCACAGGATTTCTTCATTGATCAAGCACGTTTAAATTCAAAAACTGCCACAAAGCATGCTCAGCTAACTGAGCTAATTCGGCTAACGTTAATTTTTGGGCAATAGGATACAATAAAATAGGTAACTAAAAATAGGTAAATAAAGCAGTTAAAAGTGTAGTGCGTTGAACAATGACTTACCATCTTCACATCGCGTTACTACAAGAAGCTGTGTTAAACCCAGCAACATAAGCAGCAAAAATGCAGTTTTTCCTTTCATTTTTTTGTAGGTATCTCTATCTGCAGGACGGACTGCAGCTACTTCCTAATCCTGTTTGCGGCGTGACACCGTGCAAATCAGCTATGCTGGTCGCAATCTAAGCTTAACTCGAGACACCTTGCAGATGCCGTTTTCTAAGTGTTAAATTGTACTTGACTGCCTACCTTTTCTAACAAATGTGAAACATTCCTTCGGATGTAGGGTGTTAAACTTGAAATTGTCTGAGCTGCCACGGTCCCATTGGCTTTAAAAATCTGCTTTCCACCAATCGCACAGTGCCACTTGATTTGTGGAATCAAGGACGTTCGAAGTCGCGATTGGTTATTCAAGTAGCTTTGCTATCCGATTGGTCAGATTCTGCCAGACGACTTAAATTCCTGAACACTGTGAGATAAATTGAATGCAAAACAATGTGGCGGAGTTGTTGAACAAGTGGAGTAACTTCAACTGTGCCAATAACCTAGGGCGGTTATTTTATTTCAGTTATAAACTGGGTTTAAAAACTTCTCATCTGTATTCACCCATTCATGTAAACGTCTCAGCAGAATTAATCACAATTAATTATAAAATTTTCATTGAACCATGTGCATCCAAGTAATGAATAAGAACTTTGGCAATACCTTAGTCATCCTCTTGGCCATATTTGTGAAGCACATCACCCTACACACAAAAATGGAAACCATATACAGTTGAAGTCGAAAGTTTACATACCCCATAGCCAAATCCATTTAAACTCAGTTTTTCACAATTCCTGACATTTAATCCTAGTAAACATTCCCTGTCTTAGGTCAGTTAGGATCACAACTTTATTTTAAGAATGTGAAATATCAGAATAATAGTAGAGAGAATTATTTATTTCAGATTTTATTTCTTTCATCACATTCCCAGTGGGTCAGAAGTTTACATACACTCTGTTAGTATTTGGTAGCATTGCTTCCAAATTTATAGGGGGAAATATGCTTTGGGTCATTGTCCATTTGGAAGAGCCATTTGTGACCAAGCTTTAACTTCCTGGCTGATGTCTTGAGATGTTGCTTCAATATATCCACATAATTTTCCTTCCTTATGATGCCATCTATTTTATGAGGTGCACCAGTCCCTCCTGCAGCAAAGCACCCCCACAACATTTCTCCAAAAAGGGTGAGGCGTTTGGAAATTGCTCCCAAGGATGAACCAGACTTGTGGACGTCCACAATTTTCTTTCTGAGGTCTTGGCTGATTTCTTTTGATTTTCCCATGATGTCAAGCGAAGAGGCACTGAGTTTGAAGGTAGGCCTTAAAATACATACAGTTACACCTCTAATTGACTCAAATAATGTTAATTAGCCTATCAAAAGTTTCTAAAGCCATGACATAATTTTCTGGAATTTTCCAAGCTGTTTAAAGGCACAGTCAACTTAGTGTATGTAAACTTCTGACCCACTGGAATTGTGATAGTGAATTAAAAATGAAATAATCTGTCTGTAAACTTGTGTCATGCACAAAGTAGATGTCCTAACTGACTTGCCAACACTATAGTTTGCTAACATGAAATCTGTGGAGTGGTTAAAAATGGGGTTTAATTCAACCTAAGTGTATGTAAACTTCCGATTTCAACTGTAAAATAATTTAGTCTATCAATATGGTCATGGGTTAGAATGCGGTAGCGGTCTTTAAAAGTATTTACTGAGCAGTTCACATCAAAAAAAGGTTCTGAAATTAATTCAAGCTGAAGTTCCTCATATCACACAATGCACACTATTCCTTGCACCTATGGAAATGTTTTGGAAAATTAAATCCCATTTCTCTATTTACGGAACTAATTCTTTCACTGAAACGGCCATGTCTGCAATTACAATTAAAGCACTGTTCATCTAAACAGGGAAATCACACAACTTTGCACATAAAACCTTCACTTAATATGCAGTTCAACAAAATATAGGGTTTTTTTTACCCCCCAAAAATGTACGTATATGAAAGAAACTAATTTCTATTAGTTTCTTACATTATGAAAGGCATGAGTTGAGTCCCATTTAATTAATTTAATCGTCTGAGCTGCACCACACCTCTTTGCAAAGCACATAAGTTTTCTTCATGTTTGAGTAACATCCAGGTAATGTTTACTCAGAAACTGCAGGAGGAAGTAAACAGAGGGATATAACACGTGGCACACTGCAAAGGAACCTGCCTTGAGCATAGTCTGAATGAAGATGTATTTAGTGTTGTATTCAGCCATTACTACTAAGCTGGTCATTAACTCCTCAGTGAATTACACACAAAAATAAACATGGGTTCTTACACATCTCTAGTTGTGGTCATTTATTCATCTCAGTTTGTACTTGGCCATGACCAAAACCTCCTCTTGGGCCATTTCTTCAGTGTCAACACAGAAAAAAGAGATCATAAAAGCCAATGAGATTCAATTGGAACGATGAGTGTGATTTCTCTTAATGTGGTTGACCAAATTGGTTGGGTCACAGTCTACAGACTCAACCACTGGTTCCTTTGTTACAGATACTGTGAAACCTCAAGGGGGTTAGGGGGTGGGACTAGAGGCAGCAATGTGATATACTGTTTGAAGAACTGCAATTGGCTAGAACTTCACCACAAGGAAGTGGAATTGTACTCTAGAGAGCAGGGGTGTCAAACTCCAGCCCTAGAGGGCCGCAGTGTCTGTTGGTTTAACTCCAGTCCTGGAGGGCCACAGTGTCTGCTGGTTTAACTCCAGTCCTGGAGGGCCACAGTGTCTGCTGGTTTAACTCCAGTCCTGGAGGGCCGCAGTGTCTGCAGGTTTAACTCCAGTCCTGGAGGGCCACAGTGTCTGCAGGTTTAACTCCAGTCCTGGAGGGCCACAGTGTCTGCAGGTTTAACTCCAGTCCTGGAGGGCTGCAGTGTCTGCTGGTTCAACTCCAGTCCTGGAGGGCCGCAGTGTCTACAGCAGGGGTGTCCAATCTTATCCGGAAAGGGCCGGTGTGGGTGCAGGTTTTTGTTTTAGCCCAGCACTACAACACCTGATTCAACTAATTAACTAATCGTGCTCTTCAATCAAGACCTTGATAAGTAGAATCAGGTGTCATAGTGCTGGGCTAGAACAAAAGCCTGCACCCACACCGGCCCTTTTCGGGTAAGATTGGACACCCCTGGTCTACAGGTTTAACTCCAGTCCTGGAGGGCCACAGTGTCTGCTGGTTTAACTCCAGTCCTGGAGGGCCACAGTGTCTGCTGGTTTAACTCCAGTCCTGGAGGGCCACAGTGTCTGCTGGTTTAACTCCAGTCCTGGAGGGCCGCAGTGTCTGCAGGTTTAACTCCAGTCCTGGAGGGCCACAGTGTCTGCTGGTTTAACTCCAGTCCTGGAGGGCCGCACTGTCCGCTGGTTTAACTCCAGTCTTGGAGGGCCACAGTGTCTGCTGGTTTAACTCCAGTCCTGGAGGGCCGCACTGTCCACTGGTTTAACTCCAGTCTTGGAGGGCCACAGTGTCTGCTGGTTTAACTCCAGTCCTGGAGGGCCGCACTGTCCGCTGGTTTAACTCCAGTCTTGGAGGGCCGCAGTGTCTGCCGGTTTAACTCCAGTCCTGGAGGGCCGCACTGTCACTGGTTTAACTCCAGTCTTGGAGGGCCGCACTGTCTGCTGGTTTAACTCCAGTATTGGAGGGCCGCAGTGTCTGCTGGTTTTCAGTGTGTTTCAGCACAAGTTATGAATCTGAGCCATTGATTGGCTTTGAGTCATCGAGTCCCTTCAGGACTGGAGATTGACACCCCTACTCTAGAGAAACATTTTAAAAAAGTAGATAGGGGGAGCTGCTGAGCAAATAAAAATGTCTCAAAAGACAAGCCTTCCAATGACATTTTAAAAGAGCGAGCTGCTAAATGAATCTCATGTTCTACAGTTATTCAGGTTTAATGAATGCCTATTAGAAGTAAGGATACATTCAAACACCCACTCTCTCCACACACACATACAGAATCCCTCTCTAACACTAGCAGCACACATTAAGAACCAGTACTGCCCAACGTAACCTCCCATGTGTCTAGAAGTGTTATCTTGGGCAGAAAAAAAGAAAAAGTTAAGAATATATTTTTATGAAAACGCAGCATTTATTTAATGTTTACGCAATATAAATATCTTGCAATGCAGTCATATTTCAAACGAAAACGCTGAGCAGCACATGCACCCGTTTCTGTGAAAACAAAACACAGGACGTGAGCCTGCATGAGAGAGAGCCAATGGTGTTACTGCTGTTCGTTGAGTAAAGTTAACTGGGGAAGTGCAACATTGTTTGCCTTGCTCTACATTGAGGATTAAAGAATAGAGTTCAAACTGAATGTACTCCACAGTACAACCACCATTAAGTCATCCAGTCAATAACAAAGTGTTCCATTCAATATCAGGATAGCAGGGTCGATCCCGTTTACATTTCACCAAAATTAAAAGATGATATTTCTTCAGAGAACATAACGTTTAATGAATACTAGTTCTCCACTGACTGTTGGTTCCACGTGGAGTCGAAGGCAAGTCGGGCCAGTATGGCCGTAGGTACCACGTGCATCATCTGTCACTCAACCTGAGCTTCAATGGTTCGGAGGTGGACTCGCATCCCAGAATCCTCTTCTCACGCCACTGCGGGGATGAAGTACTGGAGAGACACGTCCTCGTGCAGTAGAATGAAGTGAAGCATCCTCTTGTTGACAATATCTGTTTTTTTTGGGGGGGGGGGGGGGGGGGAAATAGGTGGACATTTGTCAGTGATCTGAAATCAATAGCAGATATCAATGTAGCGCTTACAACGGTGGTTAAAAATGGGAATAAGCAGATTCTGAAATTATTCACTGATTTTGTGAAAGTGGAGTATGGCAATTATGTTCTGCGTGAAATATCTTGGAGGTTTTTAACTGGTCATTCTACCGGCCTTACTTGCGTTTTACGTTCTAATAGACAGAGCTGGCTCTTGGCATTTTCTTTGTTGTTGCCATCTGCTGTGTCTTTTCTTTTTATAAAAGATTCTGGATGGAATCCCTTACTAAACTGGAGAGCAGCATAAGCGATATGTGAATGAATACTAGACAACTTTGTAGAATTAAAAGACAGTTGTGATGTCCATTGACTGCATGTTAAAATGCGTATGACAGGTCTTCCTCCGACTCCACTCTACGCAAGCTTAGCCGTCGTCGGTGTTGCCAAAAGAAGCAGCTGGTGACGCCACACTTCTCAGAGGAGAACCAAACTCTCCCGAATAGGCAGCGGGGTTAGCGGCTGCACGTGAACGTGGCTGTAGTTGCAGAGAGTTGGTCATTTTAAGTTGGGGTGGGAATTGGACATGCTCCGCCCCAAAGTTTGGTGCCAAAGTTATTAAAAAAAAGAAAGAAAAAAATTATCAAATGAGCATGAGTACTTACTACACATGCCCTTGCTGGGGTTAACCTGCTGGCCGGCGAGAAACTGCTGAAGCTTCTTGATATCGACACGAGCGTGTGCCATTGCTTCAGGGTCCCTGTCCTGACTTGGGCCCTGAGAACCATCATCGTCTGTAGAGAACAAATGAAAATGTTATAACTAATTCAATAACCGTTTAAAAAATAAAGACTGGACAAAAAACTGGACAACTTCATCAAAGGGGGTTACTTTCAGACAGATCTCAACATGATGGCTAGTTCCAGGATTAAAGTAAATCAGGATACAGCTGTCGTGCTATAGTCTGGAGACTATGATCGTGAGCTGAAAGGAAATTCCAATTTCAGCTGCAACAGATACGCACCTTGAGGTGAAATATCAACCACTCAGTCAATCCAAATATATGTATTATCTACACCGTGGGCCCTCTTTTACTAAGAACTTTACGCACGTGCAAAACCTTTTAGCGGACGCAAAACCAATAACATGACCAATGATTGGTCAAGGTATTTCTTTTGAACCAATCATTGGTTGTGTTCTTAGTTTTGCGTATGCTAGAAGGTTATGCACAAGCTAAAGGTCTTAGTAAATGGGGCCCATAGTGTATGCACTGGATGGAGCAGTGAAATTTATAGGGGGAAGAAAACCCAGTCACTTAGTGAAAAACAAAGAGTGCCAAAGAAAGCAGTGAAGGCAGGTAAATGGGAAAGACCGACGGACGGCCTTTGCTGGGAATTGCAGGCTAAGCTACAGGTTTGGAGATTCCCAGCTGACCAGTTGGGAGGCGAAGAACATGGGAATATTTCGATCCAACAATGGCCAACGCTTCCTGTCCAATGATGACATTCACGGTGACCTCTTGGCAGAAAGGTGGAGGTCTGCATATGCATTTGTGGTCCAGAGGGGGGGGGGGGGGGTGTCACTTCAACCAGGATGGATGAAATATATTAACTTACCCCAGGAAGGATTCCCAAGATCTTTGAAATGTGTGGAGACAGACACCAGGTCCGTTTCAATCTTCAGATTCATCTCACCTTTTAGATTTGCCTCCAGCACCTTAGGAACAGACCCACACATCACACCCTCATTAGACAGCGATTTACAGTCAGAGAACATTCCAGAAATAGTTTTAAACTTCTAAGCTATGACAAGGAGTCACACTTTTTAACAAGTTCACTACATTTTTTCCTCTATACAGAATATGATCATCTATAATTTTAAGAGCTTAAAACCTCTAAGGTCTCAGATCTTTCTGAACTGCCTCTTGCTTTTTTACTATCTACCTACTTACCAGGTGATTTGAAAGGTTCTTCATTCTGTCCACCACATTCTTCATAGTCTTTATAGGTGGCAGGTATATACTAACCTATAGAAAGTCAGAATGCCAGATTGATATGCGACACCTGAAGAATAACTCAAAGAGGATCCATCATAAGCAAATATAGAATTTATTTTAAAGCATTTTTTTTTTGTCCAGTGGACATTTGCTCAGTCTACTCTTGTTGGCTCGGTGGGTACATCTACAGCACTGGTCCCCAACCCTGTTCCAAACTCCGACGTCCCCATAAAAAACTCAGACGTTACCATCAGGAGGAGATTCCGCTCGCAGCTTCAAATACAATCGGTGGGGTGTGACCATGAGACTCACATCAAAATCAGGAACACTGGGCTCCTTGAAGTCCTGCCACAGTCTTCTGGGAATGACGTCTACGGGAATGTCGTGCGTGACAAGTCGACTGGCGCTGGACAAAGAGGGCTTCAGGAGTTGGGGAGGGGGGGGGGGGGTAAATGGAGACAGATTCCAATCAATAATGAGTCAGGTTAAATGTCTGCCTTTCATTTCATATTCTGAGTATGATTGGATGGGGAGGGGACCAAATATCAAATCTAATGTCATCAATTCACAAGTGCAATACAAGGACATGGCCCTCATACCAGTTCAGCTGCCAGGGTGAGACAGGGACAGTGCTTCTTGGTCAACTTGACCTTCAGTGACTTGGCGTTCTGGGCCGTTCTCAGTGCCCTGGACATATTCTCAGGCTGGAGCTCCAGGTAGATCTCATTGGCCTCTGCTGTCACTCCCTCCAGTTGAAACTCATCAAAGAAGTTAGCCTGCTTAGACGTTTGAGAGTGACATTAATAACAGAAGTAGAATAGCAGTTCAAAGAGACCTAACTTACAATATAAGAGGTTTTACGAGGCTCTCAATATAGAGCTATACTGAACAGATTAAGCACATAAGATATGCTAACATTTACGGTCAGCTCTGGATATGGCTTTTTATTACAACCTGTCCCATGTAAAAACGTCTTGCAGAATTACTAACCACGTATAGCGTAGGTTAGTGGAATAAAAATCAAGTAGGTTTATGGATGTTAACGTTACCTGAGATAACTCGCACCACATACTGACGCCACCATTGGCCACTTTGTCAGAAAGCATGAAGAAGAGGTTGTCGGCGGTGAGTCGCAGCGTGCAAGTCTTCGTCAATTTCGAGATGGTATTCACCACGCCTGCGTAGTAAAGGGACAGACCTGTCACTCGCGTTGGCAAAATAAGAGATACTAACACTTGCTAAAACCAATTGGCTAACTTAGCTCCTACTTTTTCTGACAGTCATTATAGTCAGCTGTTGTTGACGCCAAATTTGACACTTGTACTTGGATATTTACCTCAGTCGTACAAGAGCAATTGCGGTAGCTAGTTAGCTACTTAACATGGCAACTAATGTTAAGTTACATGTAGCTAATGCTAATTAGTTAACCAATTTATTTAACGTTAGCTAGCCAACTACGGTTAGATAGCATACAATCAGTTCACGAACCTTAGCTAGCTACTTAACGTTGGCTAAGTTAACGTTAGCTATGAAAGATAGCTAAGTAAAAGATAGCACTCACGAGTAAAATGATTAAGGCAGCCCACATCTACCATCTTGGCTCGGAATTTCATTTTCAGGTGATTAAGTTATATGTGCAGTTGTAGTTAACGTTAAGTTAGATGGGCTACTGTGTTGAGAGGACAGTTTAAATTGGGGCGCTTAAGGTACGGCGTCATTCATTGTCCCCAAGAAAACAAGACATGGACGTGTACCGTACCGGCTACTTTAGCAGGTTTTTTTTAACATATCCACGAGAGGGCGCTGTGCTTCTTCTCAAATCATATTTGAGCACGGGACTTTCAGTATGACTGGAGAATGAACAAAATGAAAGAGTGGAGAATTTAATAAATGAACAGCGACACCATATACTACAACACTACTAAACACATGATTCACTGCGCTTCTATTGCGATAGAAATACACCTTTTAATTAATTTTAATTAATTAAAATATTTCCATAATTAATTTAAAAAATGTCCCATTTATTTATAAGTGTATACTTTCTGCCTCCCCGCATTAGTAAATGTTCCAATGTTTAGGCCTACATTTGAGGGAGAATCCGCAATCAAGTAAATCTGCCAGCATTCCTGTCTGAAAATCCCACTTAGTCCTTAAATGGCTTGAGTAGGCCTATACTGATGTTATTACTGAGTTATTAAAGTTAAAAAAAATGTTTTAAAGGTTCACAATGCACATACACAACACGCTAGTATTGAATAGAACAGACAAAGGTAAAATGTTTAAAATGGCTGGTGATTTTTGGAAATCACAAGCCACTTTGACCAGTGCGAGCAAAACTTTATTTCATGCCCTGGCTTTAATATACAAACTGATTTTTTTGTGTGTGTGCTCATATGTTCTACAAAGGTATATTTGTGTGATGACCAAGTCTGCAGAGGTCACAAGAAGTAGGCTAAGTTAAAGATCCTAGGATAAATATTTCCTCTTTCATATGTGAGTGTGTGTGTGTGTGTGTGTGTGTGTGTGTGTGTGTGTGTGTGTGTGTGTGTGTGTGTGTGTGAGAGAGAGAGAGAGAGAGAGAGAGAGAGAGAGAAAGAAAGAAAGAAAGAGAAATAGGGAGAGGGAGACGAGCTCATCCGCGAGGAGGAGAGTGCGCGTGCAGGCGTTTTGCGAATTCTCAGCATCTCCAGTTGAAATGACTTGGTGTGGGGAATAGCCAGCCAGGGGTAGCCTACCGCTGTGGTCCGCGCGTAAAGGGTTATATCGTTTTCGTGATCGGCATCTGGAAAGGGGTATATGACTGCGATGCCACAGCTGGAATAAAAAGGAGTGTTTGACGTTTGGAATTAATAATGATTTACTACAGACATTTACTGTCCAGCTGAAACAACATTTTAAGCGCAGCGTATGAGTGCCAAATCGTGGCAAATCGTTATGGATAAAAATGCTCTCCTTGTGTCCAAACTGTTCATCGTGGGCATTTTAAGTAAGTAAACATTGTTGAATATTTTATGCATGTGTTTCTACAGTGCTTGGGAAAATACACATATAAACATAATGATACTTCCTATGGTAAATTAGCCCTAATGAGGGTAAAACTACGATGTTTCAATCCATGCATTATTATTATTATTATTATTATTATTATTATTATTATTAGTATTATTATTTGAAGAACCCACGTGAGTAATATAAAGGTCGGCTACGTCCTTTAGGTCTTATCGCCTCAATATTTAGTCTCTCAAACAATCCATGTTAAAGTGGTTAAAACATAGTAGCCTATGAGTGACCGGCTATACTCACACTTACTGAAAATGTAGACTATAAACGAGTTCTAAAAGTAGCCTATTTAGGTTTTTATGAGATGTTCGCTACTTCCATTGGGTTTCCACGAATCAAGGTAGAAGCGAATTAATGTAGGCTAGATGTTTAAAATGGAACATATGGCAGTAGCTACAATAATTTGCTCTTTATCAAAATGTTATAGGCTAACTGATTATGATCAATCAACATCATAATCATATCAATAACGTAGGCTACGATTAAACATTAATCGTAGCCTGTCTGAAGTGTTTATATTTAAGGCATGACACGTGATGTATAGGCTATCGATACACAGCGTTAACATTATTTGACGATAGGGTATATGGCTAGGTGCAAGTAGCCTAACATCAATTGTATTAGGGGAAAATACCTTTGTCGGTCATAAGCATGATTAGCCTACCGTAATTAACAGCAATTAACTCAAGATCTTCTCAGAAGATCATGGATAACCTTACTCGTTCTCTGAAAGAGCGCAGTGCTGCCGTGCTGATGCGCGCCCGGGGTAAGCGAATAATGGGAAATATACAGAAAACTATCACAGATTTATCAAACCCGCACAAACGAAAGAGACCAGTTTGGAGCGATCTGGGCGATGACGGCGTGGAGAATGACATCTGTCATCAAAAGTAGGCTATTGCTTGATCTAAATAATTACAATAAAACAAATGTTAATTTTAATGACCCACATCAGCACAACACGAGACCAAACTATAGAGATCACTTTGAAGCAATTCAGAGTTACTTGTTGTGGAAACATCACAGTTCCTAAAATATAGCTAATGCTTCATATCTGAAAATCCAACAGCGGCGCAAACGATAATGATTACAACGTTCTGATTGCAAGGGGTGTAAACGTCACGCAGGTGTGTTACCTAACATATGATGTGTGTTAATAATTCTTGTTAAGCAATATGTGGCGAGATTTGGAATTCTCCCCATATGCTAAAGGTCTGTAAAAATTCTATAAAAATCCTATATGCATATACAAAACGTATTAAATAAATATGTGGTATATAGAATATTCAGACTAAAATTATAGTTCCCTAACATAGACTACATGCTACTCCCTATAAAAAACATTGAAAGATTATATAAGAATTGTATGTGTGAAATACAAATATATAATACTAATAAACATGTATGATTTTTATAAAACTTTACAAGTATGATCATACATGATTTTTACAGACCTTTTGCATATGGGTCACCTTGTCCCTCTCCAATGTTCGCTAGAACTTGCATGAAAGCCTCATTTCAATTAGAAATATGAAGGACAAGAAAGAAAAGAAATATGGGTACTGCTAGCTGGCTTGAATTTATGAGGAGGCCTATATCTGTAGCAATAGGCTATAAGAAGGAAGATTATGGTATAGTTATTGAATTAATTTAAAAGAAGAAACAAGAGCACTGGGTTTTCAGGTACAATTTGGCCATGATCATTCGTTCGTTCGTTCGTTCGTTCGTTCGATCAGTCAGTCAGTCAGGTCTAAACCGCCCACCCCCCAAAGCAAGTCAGAGGTGACAGTTGCCAGGGGAATTTCCCTGGTTGGCCTGTGGGAAGAAACGTTGTGAGGACTCAATAGGAGAAGCCCATCCTCCTCTGGCCGGCTCAGGGTGCGAGTTCACAGGAATAAGGTCATGGAAACATGGTCAAGGTCAATTATCGGTTCGTCTGATCAGTTCGGGAAGGGTTGCAGGAAGCTCCCGGAGGAAGCGGTCCTGGGATGGGATGGTGGGCTGGAGCGGTGGACAAGCGAGGGGGGGGGGGGGGGGGGTCACACACCAAAAAAAGGAAAGGGGGCAGTTACCCCATTGGTGAGAGTGGGATAGGGAGTTAGGGAAGAGCTATGGATATAGGCTACAACAAAGATACAGAGAGGAGAATGGGCAACATAAGCCCCCCACCAGGAGAGAGAGATAGGAAACCCACACAGGCACAAGAAAGGCAAAAAACCTACCCTAAAACCTACTGTGTGCATGGCAGGACAGACATCAATCGAATAGAGAAAGAAGTCAGTTCTTAAGGTTTCCTTTAGAGCAAGTATCTCTGTTGCTCTATTGCTAATATCTCTATTGCTCTATTGCTAATATCTTTATTGCTCTATTGCTAATATCTCTATTGTTAATATCTTTATTGCTCTATTGCTAATATCTTTATTGCTCTATTGCTAATATCTCTATTGCTCTATTGCTAATATCTCTATTGCTCTATTGCTAATATCTTTATTGCTCTATTGCTAATATCTCTATTGCTCTATTGCTAATATCTCTATTGCTTTATTGCTAATATCTTTATTGCTCTATTGCTAATATCTCTATTGCTAATATCTCTATTGCTCTATTGCTAATATCTTTATTGCTCTATTGCTAATATCTTTATTGCTCTATTGCTAATATCTCTATTGCTCTATTGCTAATATCTCTATTGCTCTATTGCTAATATCTCTATTGCTTTTAAGGAATTTGCAGTTATAAGTGAGATATCACGGTGTGGCATTATTGAATTTTAGTGAATTTTTTGCGTAGGAGGTAAATGAAAGCACATATATCATTCACTGCCCTGCACTGCCAAGCATGTCTTCTAATATTACTTGTCTGTGAAACCCAGCGTAGAAAGGCAAACTCTACCCCTAACTGCAAAAGCAATGGGGCAGGGTTACAGTCGAGACGTAGTGCCATCACAGACCACTGGTTTCAGACGGTCTGCAGGGTATAGAGATATAATCGCGTTATAAGAGCCTCTAGTGTTCTCTGACTTCGGTGCAATCGAAAGTTTGATTTATGTTATTGGAAGTGGTCGGAAATTCAACAGCGGCGCAAACGGTAACGATTACAACGTTCTGATCGCGAGGGGTGTAAACTTCACGCAGGTGTGTTCCCTAACTGCTTCTGATGAAATCCGGAACCCCTTCTGTAAAATAACATGTTACATTACATTACAATCATTCGGCAGATGCTTTTATCAAAGGCAACGTACAGTAAGTGCACACCGAAGGTCATTGAAACAACTACAGGTCAGATAAAGTACAGTTCTATCATAAAGTAGCAGCTATCCATAGACATGGACATCAAGCCTAGTTCGCACCATCAGGTGACAGAATGCCATCGGATGGTGTGATGAAAGAATAAATAAATATGCACAAGGAGGCTTCTGTCATGTTTGCACAGCACACGGGGGCTTTGTGCTAATGCACTTTCACCAACTGATGTTCTCTATATAGCCTTGACTAATTCGAAGCACGGAAAGTATTTCAAGCATACCGGTTCAATTAGCGGCATGTAATTACCCACGTAACGACCTGCAAGAATCTCTCAGGCCGGCTGTGCGGTGCTCTTCAGAGAGATGAAAATGTTTTCTGTGTCGGCTCTGAGACGGAAAATACCTGTCTATAATCTCCAATCCTCAGAGAAGTAAATTTGTATCTCTAAAAAAATATAGTAATACGCACAAGTATAAATGCGCAGTTGTGCATAGACATACGCACATGCACGTACAGTACACAGTCTGTGGGCACACAAATACACATTCATATGGATATCTGTGATATCATTCACATTATGGATATCACATGCTTTCTGTCTGTGCACAATTGATAGATGAACACACAGCAAATGAACACACATAATATATACATAGACACTTGCCTACAGACACACTATACAGTATATATACACAGTATTTCAATTATATGTATTTCAGTTATTATGTACATCTATTACACACACACACATGGTGGACAGGTCTAAGTGACAAAAGTTCTATTTCTTTAAAAAAACACACACAAAGAAATCTATCCAAGGAGAAGTCAGATAAGGACACAGTGCAGCAGGAGGTCCAGCGTGACACCAGGAAAGCATCATTTATCATTTTCTCTAGCGTCTCTGCCCCCTGCCTGACTAGCAGAACAGACAGACGGGATCAGAAAGGAGAAACAAACAAAAACAAGATAGATTGCTGTCCTCCTGAGTCATCATCACATTATCGCAGGCGGGGGTCTGATGGCCCGGCCGTGAAAAGACAGCGTGGGTCACAGCCAGAATATCTCCTCAGTGCCAACAGAACACATTATTCCACTTAGTCTGCTCCCAGCTGTGCGTAAAATGGAACATCAAAACATCTACGTCACTCCAGTGTGCGAGATCTGAGGAACACACAAACAGTTCTCTTTTAAATTAATGTAAATTATTCAATGGTTTTTTCCTTTGTTGCGCTACCTACTGAACTGCTTGGACACACAAGCTTATTTGCTTAGCAGGTGCTTTCACTCAAAGCGGCTATATAGATATTGCGCCGCCTACCAGCGGCACGCTGTCAGTTTAGCCGCTAATGTCCAGAGAAGCACTGTGGTATAGATTGCACTTGCCAACAGCTTAAATTCTCACCCCTTGATTAAGGCTGGCAAGTTCAGTGCAAAGCTTTTTTTTTTTTGTTCTGCTTCATATCAGCATCGGGGCTTCCTCAGCTTCCCTTCCCAGCTTCCTCTCCCAGAATTCCCTTCTCAGCTTCCTTTCCCAGAATTCCCACACCCTCCACTTTGGTTCGTAATAGAGGTGTGGTTGAAATAATGTGCGATTAACTGTACCAATGGAAACTAAACATTCCCAAGCACATTGTAAATTCCCCTCATAAAACTTACCTGATGGATTAGCAATGTTTATAAGAAGGAAATAGCCATTAGTGACATTTTCTTTTACACAGAGATCTTTTGGCACAATAGTTAAGAGGCATCAATGTGAGATTATGTAAGACAGCATCATCTTGGTGTATAAATGTGGCAGATATTTGTTGATACTTTATATTAATTTCTGGTCTCGACCGTCTACATTGCTTGAAGGATAACCATAACTCAGTTGTTAACAACATTACAGTGGCCGATAGAAGCTTCCTCTTGAGAATATAGATTTGTGATAAAGTTGTTACTTTGCTTCACGCTTTTTGTTTTGGAGTGTTTCTTTCCTCTTGTTTTTTTCCAGGGCTTTTTTCGGGTGTAGTGTGCCTTCCTGAAAGATTGGCTTCAGCCAGTCTGACGGCCCTTTCATACCAAAGCCGGTCTGTGTCCGATCCGTCTAAATCCCGGGTCAGATAACGTGGGGTGACCCTTTCACACCAATGGCAAACACGGGTTTTACCAGGGTAAATGCTTCAGTGTGAAAGGGGTATGAAAATCTTAGTGAGATCATGGGCTTTTGTAATTCCTATTTATGCGCATGTCAAGATATAAGCCTAGTCCGGCCTTCTGCATATCTGTGTCTATGTATTACTATGTAAGCTTGCTTGATCCGGCTGGATTTAATAAGACTTGAATAAGACTGCTTGTGCTGTCAGCTGACAGTAAGGAGGAGTGGGAGGAAAGCGCTCCCAGCTGTGGAGGCTAATTCCTGTGGGATGTGTTCTGTTTCCTCCTGGTGCAACCAAGGACAAAACCCCACGGAGCCTATCTGTTCAGAATTCCACCCCCCCCCCCCCCCCTCTCGCTCCTCTCTCTCTCTCTCTCTCTCTCTCACTCTCTCACCCTCACCCTCCCACCCTCCCTCTCTCTCTCTCTCTCTCTCTCTCTATCTTTCTCTCTCTCTCTCTCACCCTCCCTCTCTCTCTATCTTTCGTTTTTTCTCTCTCTCACTCTCTATTTCTATCTCTGTGTCTCTGTATCTCTCACATTCTCTCTTTCTTTTCTCTCTCTCTCTGTCTTTCTCTTTCTTTCTCTCTCTCTCTGTCTTTCAACAGCTGTTTTGTGGAGAGAGAGAGAGAGAGAGAGAGAGAGAGAGAGAGAGAGACCAGGGGGAGGAGAAACAGTTTCATGCCACAGTCAATTAACATTTTTTAAAGCAAATACTAGCAGCATGGCAAGATATGTGTAGTTACAGTGTAGTTTCAGTGAAGTAATAAAGTTGGGGTCCCCATCTCTGGTTCTGGGGACCCCGGGGGTCTGTTGATTTTTGTTGTTACGCAGCGCTTAATTGCTCAAACAAAGCTGTTGCTTACACAGTTAACTCACCCGACCATATTGTTGGGAGTAAATTGGCTGCTGGTTGTGATGTGAAAACAAGCACCGGGAGCCCCTCCCCCTGTGACTCTCCAAGGACAGGGGACCGGCGGCCATGATTGGTCAAAGGCTTAAAGAGGCTCTTTAAAAAGAAAACAAAAATAACTTCCCTCTCCTTGGAAGTGACGACGTTCTGCGTCACGGTTTCATTTAGCTCAGGTCGGCCTTTCCTGTGGCCACTCTGTTTATTTCGTGGCTGTAGCGTAAACGCCACTTTCTTGATTTTGTTTCTTATGTAGGGCTGGTTCTAGGCACAGGCAATATTGGTGGGAAAACGAAAGGATGAGTACCGATCTGCGACCCCCCCCCCCCCCCCCCCCCACTCCCCACTCCCCACTCCCCACTCCCACCCAGTTGTCAATCACTACCTTCAATCAATCAACCCCCCCCCCCCCCCCCCTCTACCCCCAAAACCAGCAGACACCGCAGCCCTTTGGGACTGGTGTCTAACAGCCGCGCTATGGAGTGTGACAAGCGATTCCTTTCTCATATTAAATAATGAATGTTGTCTGAATCACAATGTGTTTTTCTGACCTGGAAAAAGAGTAGGCAAATAGCGGGTACCTATTCTTGTTCTCTTTGCCCCCAGACCACAATATTCATAAGCATGACGTCCTTTCGTTGTTATGTTCTGTGTATGATATGTAGTTCTATTCGTCAGAAACAGCTTGGTGACACAAGAGAACTATCTTCTTGTTGCACGTGATTCCGGAATCCCAGCAGTTTCATTCTGAGAGGACTGCAATTCGGCGTGATACTGGTGCAAAAGCATCGGTCTAAATTTGAAATTAAACACATTGTTGTTACCTTTGACACCTATATCTTTTGAAAAACGTGTGTCATTACCTCTCGCTGCCCGTTAGGAAACATTGCAAGAATTATATTGTTTGTAATTTGCAGATTCAAGTTAAAGTAATTTCTGCAGCAATATCGTCAACATAAGACGACTGTAAGGCTCTCTAGTCTTGCCTAAATGCCCATGCACCATCTCTGAAGCTGGTATAAAATGTCACTATTTGACATTTAACTGAAGAAAAAACAGGACACTTTTTTATCTTGGCATCGTTACACTGGCCACTAGTTAGATTTAGAACAGATCTTAACTGTATAAATGTAATTGTACACAGCAAAAATGTTGGTGTTCATGTGCGATCATGGTCTCATTTAAACAACCTAGGGTGTTAAATGTACACCAACAGTGTTAGATTTACACCAACATTTTTTCTGTGTATAACTTTCAAAGCATTGTGTGGCCAAGCCCCTGAACACATCTTAGGATTAATTACACCTATTTCAGAATCTCCAGTCCTCTTTAAGTCTTATATAAGTCTTCTTTAACAAACCATTTATAAAGAAAAGGTCACAGAGCTTTCTTTTGTGCAGGCAGATCCTACCCTATAGAAGTCACTGTCAGAGAACATCAAAGCTACACAAATATATGCTTTTAAACCCCATTTAAAGGAGAAGTTCAGTATTTAGCATGTTAAGCTCTGTTATAAGGTTAATTACGATCATATACAATGGTCCATATCAACATTTGGACAGACTGTGCAGTCTTGAGATATATTGCTCATTGCTCATGTCACAGCTAACTTACACAATGGATCTGGATGGGCATATAGAAAATCCTTCAAAAAACACCATAAACTCTTGTTTTCAAAGACGGGAAACTCAGCGAGTGGTCATTGGTGTCCATTGATGCTCTGACACAAAAATACCATACAAATGTAAAAAAAAAATCACATTTCATAGTCTGTGAAATCTTATCTTTTGACATAGAAAGCACACTATATTGTTGGGAAGTTGGGAAGCTGTATTGCCTGACTGCTAAACCTTGTTTTCTATTGTGTCTATTAAAATGGAAAATGCTGTCTGGTTGTTTTTTAAATTATTATTTTTATTTTTTTTAGTTTGTTTGTTATTAGACTACTGTCTGAAAATAGAAAGATGAATTGACACACTCCATTTTGTGAAGTGCAGCGCTGGCCATTTTCTGTAGTCTTGGAAAGATACCTTGAGCTTCAACAAACCTGACGGCGATAAGAGTACAGATTGAATTCTTTTTTTGTTTTTCATTCCAGCTCGTTGCATCGAATTGCAATTCCGTCAGGCGAAACCATAAGGGCTAGCTGGCTGCTATGGTTATTTCATGATTGTTTTTGCCCCAGACATCTTCTGTCCTTCTCTTAGAAGAATATACAAGTCAATACCTTATGTGGAGACGATAAGAGCTGTTTAGAGGCCTTCCCAACCAATCATCATTCAGACTTTAATCCCATGTACTGTAGATGCCCATTTAGTCTAAGTTGGTTTGAATAATGAGAGATTCATTCACTACAACTAGTATACAGTACATTACATTAATTTATCAGACCATCTTCTCCAGGGTGAGTTACCAATATGAAACCATAATGCAGCATAATGTGTAATAAGCATCTATGGACATTATCCATTTCCTCAGCTGGACGTACTAGATACTGAAGTTATGCAGGTCCATTAGCTCCTTCACAGGTGCAAGAGCTGTGACATAGATGGAGTACATTTGTATGGGAATGCTACAGTACACTAGCCTCTTTTTCATTTATTTTCCACTATAAGAATACTGAGGCCTACAGCTGAGAGCCCACCAGCATCTCTTCAGAGTAATTTTTGTGAGTAATATCCCCATAACCTTTACACTAGGGGAGTGTTTTATTAGACGCATCCATCAGCATAATCGGTAATTAAGTGGAGCTGCATAGAAGCTGAGAATTATAACATGCCGTGTAGTTAATTCGCAGCGAGTGAGGTTTTTCGTTTTGCAACACGCGGACGGCCACCCGCAAATGTGCCAGACCAAATGGATTCATTTTCTGTCATTTTCTGACTGACAACATTTTGATCCAAGAGTTAACACGCTGTCATCTTAACTCTTTTCTCGTGGCTAGAATCGTCTGAATAGAATAAATATGGGAACTGATGAGCCGGAAAGCGTAGGTCAAGTGACAGGTTATTCAACCAGCCCTGACTGTTGATAACCATGATAAGCATCATAAGGAATGCAGGTGCACAATATCTCACTGGGTTTGTCCAATTTTACTAATAAGAGTGCGCAGGACTACTGCTCATTGTTAAAGAAAATGAATGGATAGATAGTTGCTGAGAAAGATTGGGCATCTTTGTGCTTTCATAAGACTCCCGTTTATCTGTCAGGCAGCATATTATGTGCCAAATTAGTATTCTAATTGTATTATATCCCTCTTAAGTGAATAATAAAGTTTAATGTGTGTAAAGTGCACTTGGCAAATGCAGTTTAAAATGTTATGATGATGTAAACAGGTCATTTATCACACCTTGGCTTTTCATTTTGAAGTACTTTGTAATTATTGTTATAAAGCGTAATTGTATGGCATTTCATGTCCAATAAATCAAATCAAATATAAATATTGTAATTTTCAGCCATTAAAACAGAGGGATATATTGCCGTTTCTGCTGTTCATGCCAGAACATTTGTAATAGCAGATGACAGCATATCTATAGCCTGTAACGATCATTATGTTGGGTTTGGTCTTGAGGGATTCCTGACTCCACCACAAATCCAGGCAGGCTGTTCATGCATTAAATATCTTTCTGTGAAGAACTACTGATTAGTGTCAGTGATAAATAAACCATTTCTATTTTGCATTAATTTGCATTTAGTTGTGTCGATTGACACGTATCTTGAAGCAGGTTCTATGTCCCATCTTTCTAAAGCCTTATAACTCTTCAGTCAACTATTGTTTTCACCCCTTATATAAAGGAACAGAATGCTAAAGTGGCTCTGATTATTTACAAATGGCACTTCCTTGATGTTATGTGTCGTCTCAGTGACAGATATGTATATTTGAAAGAGTATATTGAGCTAATTATGGAAAAATGTAAGTTGTATAATGCTCCTGTATATAATTATGATATGACACATTAGTCTTTAGCAGGGATGAAGTGGTTCATAGTTTGTGAAAGGCATATTATAAATAAAGGTAAATAAATAAATATTGTATATACTGACTGTTTATCTGTTGAGCCTTTAATGGACTGGGAATACCCTGATCTACAGCACACAAGGTTCACACCATTCATTGGTAAAGGCACAATCTGTAATTAATATATCCAGTTTTTAATTGACTTTGTGCTCTGAAATACAAAACTAAACCGAAGGAATGTACAAGACATACAGAGGGAACACAAAGTAAACTTCCTTGCAAAAGCTAATGTGTAAATTCCAGCTGCATCCAACCACCAAATTTACTCTGCACTATAGTATACATGACATTAATTTACATTAAAATCACATCAGACTTAGACAGACATGGACATAGAACACTCTAGGTGCCTGTAAAGTGATCAGGTAGATTTTTCCATTGTTATATGTTATAGGGTTATGGGAAAAGAGCATATCACAATGTGGTGAATTGCAAGCTACCCTGCTGGGCTTCCAGACGTAGTCTACCCTAACACAGTCGGGATACTATATCTGGAGCACTTTACCACACTTACCCAGCGGCCTGATTGTAAGTCTCTTTATTCCTTGCAATTCATTGCCTAATTAATAACAAGAACAGCAGCAGGCTTGATGAAGGCAGATTACAGATGACTAATAATGCTGGTTATGAAATGTCAGTTATAGCCCTGCAGCTATAGTGTGCAGGAACATCATTCATTTATTTTCAAAGCAATAATACCAATTTTGACCAGCTGTCTTGTCCAAATTTATGTCCAACAAAAACAAAAAAAACATTCATGAATATATTGAAACTTTTAAGGTTTTGAAGCCCCTCTCCTTCATCTTGGCTCTACCAATGCTGTGGTCATTCACTGGTTAACCACTGGTCCTGCACTGTGGAAAATGTCTGTCTCAACAAGTGTTTTAGTCTTGTAATGAGACTTAAAATCTATTTTTTCTTCTCTAAAGTGGAAAATATTAGCTTGTTTTAAGTTACTTTTTGCTTGACAAGTGAAATTATCTTACCCCCTGGGCAAATCTTGAAATGAGTAAAACTATCTCACTCCATTGGCATTGGTATTATTTAGCAAAAAAGTAACATAAATAATATTCTAAGTCTAAATATGAGATTAAAATGCTTGGTTTTTGCAGTGTGCAGAAGTAGCACAGCCTTTATCAGCAGCGGAATGCTGACATTTCACAGCAACCTGTTCCAGGAAAAGGCTGTTTATTCAAGTTCAAGACCAGGATGCACCACAGAACGTCCACAGTCACATGATCACTGGGCAGATTTCAGTGGGTCAGTAGGGGGTCCGACTTCCCTTCGGAATCGGACCACATAAAATCCAGTGCACTGAGGCTGAGATGTTGGCACTGTACTGTAGAGGGCGCTGTACTTAAACAGAGTACATGGCTGTCCGAATCAAAGCCCAATCTACTGCGTCCTGTTTACTGTGTAGTAGCATACTGTATACTGCTTACTGCAAATGTCATGCAATATGCAGAAAATATCCTCCTATTATCAGCGAAAACCCGGAAATAAGTATATCATCCATGGAGCTTAAGTGCGCTACATTAATAGAATATTTTGTTTACTTAACAGATTTCTCATCCAGTGTACTAAACTAGCATACTCAATAGTATGGAAGGGCTTTGATTTGGACACAGCTCCATGACTCATTGCTGTCATAAAAGACCCCGAGGCACTTTTCCCACAAACTGGCTTTCTACATGTGGCTGCCTAATCATCCCCTACATCAGACCCACAGTCCTTTGCGTTTCCTGTACAATTTTACTTCTCAGGTTGTGAATGCGAAGGAGAATTGAATCTCAGTTGATCGACCTGGTAAAAAAAAGAGAGAAAAAAAACAGATAAAATAGCATCTATATGCTTCTATAACTGCCAGCTTCCATGAGGTAATTTTTTAAAATGATTATTAATGCATTTCTCAAAATTTTTTTATTTAATTTCAAGCGGCAATTAGAGCTGCCCACATTGCCCTTCAGCAGGCAAGGATGACTGGAGTGATCTGGGAAAAAAAAAATTCTCCGGGAACCGTCTCCGGGGAGCCTATATTCCGAACCTCTTCCCAATGGAACGTTTGAACATTATCGAGCTGAAGGATCACAGGGGCTTCTGCTTTGAACAGGCCTACATCCTGACGCAGGAAGTCGCTATATTTAGCACATCACAACAGCGGTTATTCCCCCTGTATTTAGAATCGAGTGTCTGAGTTTTGGGATGTGAGTTTTTTTATTTGATTTAGACACCGATGGCTGGCTGATTTTTTTTATTTGTGGAAAATGCCTTCACTAAGCGAAAGCGCTGTCAACGGTGAAAACGGAAAGATGCATTTTCATCAGAGTACGAGGCAGGAGATTAAAAGCCGTCTCATTGGCCGCTTCTGCCACTGGGTTGTGCCAATCATACACACCTAACCCCTCCCACCAGTGTGCGCTGTTGGAAACTAGTCAGAATTAATGAAAGAAACAAACCTCACCCCAGACCTGCCTGATATACATAGTGACGATGTTGGGAGTTTTCCCAACCCTGCACAAAGACATCCGACACACTGCGTAATAGTGTCAGTGTTAATGCAAGTTAATTCATTAGTTAATTAATGCGGACAGAGGAGGGGGAGATTGGCTGAGGATAGGTCGTGGGTGATCATGTGATTCCATGCAGAAAGGTCATTGGCCATACTAGCCAGGGCATTCCTAACCTCTGCACACTCTTCTGCCTCAACTCCAGTAGCTACCAGTTACGCTCTACTCAATGGTTGCTTTTTAACACTCCGAGGGTTTTTACAGATCTGAGCAAAACTGCTTTTAATTACCATGCACCATGGGCATGGAATAACCTCCAAAAAAAGTTTACATTGGACAAATTCATTTCATTGGATGATTTTAAAAGTATAATTCCACGCTTAGCAAATGAGGTGTGCGACTGCTTTTTGTGATGAAGACACTGCCACTGAGCTGATTTTGATATTGTATCTGTTGTCATTTGTGCATTCATTATGAATCATGTTGTATGATGTATTGTGTATTGTGTACTTGTATGTTGTATTTTTAAACTTATTTGGCTGCTAACTTGGCCAGGTCTCGCTTGAAAAAGAGATTTTTGAATCTCAATAGGACTTCCTGGTTAAATAAAGGTTAAATAAATTTTTTTTAAAAATTCCCGTTCCCGTTCCCAACCAGTCTGGCCCTCAACATTCCACTTCCAGAAAAACTACCCTTCACCCTCCCACACCCTCACTCTCAGCCAAATCACCCTGGAAACACACTCCCAGACATGCAGGCCAACAGCCCAACTCAAATTCATCCACTCCCACTTCACCCTCCCACACCAATCTCCCCCAGTGCCTGGAATACCGGGGCTCACCCTCCCACACCAATCTCCCCCAGTGCCTGGAATACCGGGACTCACCCTCCCACAGCAATCTCCCCCAGTGCCTGGAATACCGGGACTCACCCTCCCACACCAATCTCCCCCAGTGCCTGGAATACCGGGACTCACCCTCCCACAGCAATCTCCCCCAGTGCCTGGAATACCGGGACTCACCCTCCCACAGCGATCTCCCCCAGTGCCTGGAATACCGGGACTCACCCTCCCACAGCAATCTCCCCCAGTGCCTGGAATACCGGGGCTCACCCTCCCACAGCAATCTCCCCCAGTGCCTGGAATACCGGGGCTCACCCTCCCACACCAATCTCCCCCAGTGCCTGGAATACCGGGGCTCACCCTCCCACACCAAAAATACCAGCCGCCAGCCGTTCCCTTCCTCTGCAGGTTACTGTTCACACAAACCTTCTTCAGCTGAATATGATCTTTACCCTTTGTGCACATAGTACGGCATCGTTAAGCTGTTTATAGATTATCCCCTTGACAAAATATGACATGTGTGTGCTGTGCAATTTGTCCACTCAGGAAAAAAAAAGTGTGCTGATAATGAAATGACTCTGTAGATTTACAGAATCACAAATCTACAATGTGATACCCCCTGTATTTACACAGCATTGCATATTTCTGAAGGAATACAAATGAACAGTATGTTTGATGTAAATTCAGATTTAACATTCTGTAATTCAATGAGGCTACAATGAAAAGTGGCTGATCTTATTTTGGCAATTGTAACAGGGGGCAATTGCAACACCATAAAATTGCACCAATGTGAAACAAGCTAGAGCTGAGATTGTCACTCTGCACATGTGCAGTGATGTTCCCTCTCTGTGTGCAGTGATGTTCCCTCTCTTTGTGCAGTGATGTTCCCTCTCTTTTGGCCCAAAGACTGATGCCCCATTCTCTGCTCTTTTTGTTTTTAACAAAGACGGTTTTTTGTTAAAAATTGGTTTTGTGTTACAATTGACCCGTTACAATTGCCCCCAGAATACTCTACTACTCCGTATCATTCTCAATATGAATTCTCCAAAATTAATGATATCATTTAATACTGATATTCTGCATTGAGAAATAGTTTCTAAGGAATAGTGCGGTTGGATTTTGAATATTAAACCTCAAACATAGCAGCTTAACGTTGATTAAAAGAATGTTTGTTCTTCTCCTTTCAGTTACTACTCTGATGACCAGTGGGTTGTCAGGTAAGGATTATAAAATTAACTGTCATTTTCAGCTGCATAGATCTCTGTTGTGTAGTAGCTTAAGATATCTTTCATTTTCTAGTGATTTTTAAATATTATACCATTATCCAGCAAGAATTTCAACCCATAAATATTTTTGCAGTAATACTGAACACGGGGGGAAGTGTTTCATAGTTTGTGAAAGGGGCATTGTATATACTTACTGGTTTAACTGTTGAAACCTTTATGGATTGGGAATATCCTGCCTTTGATGTACAATCTGTAATTTAATTTACGCAGTTATTAATTTACTCAGTGCTGTGAAATGAATGAAAACCTAAGACACGTAGAGGGATTACATTACATTACGTTACAATCACATCACACTTAGACATAGACACAGATCACTCCAGGTGCCTGTAGGGCAGGGGTCCTCAGTTTTATCCAGAAAGGGCCGGTGTGGGTGCAGGTTTAGGGAAAAAATCTTTATTTCCCAAGTTACCCCTTCAGTGTATTGCAGCCTTTAAGTAGGAAGAATTTGGTCCCTCTTGTGTTGAGGTTTTACCAGCGTTTGTTTAATCCTCCTGGGAATATGATTTTGAGTTTTCTAATCCAATGTCTTTCTGTCCTACGTCTGTCCTCCTGTGTCCAGTTAATGTTTGAATGGAGGCCCGATATTTCTACTGCTTCAAGTCCATGGTGTAGGAAATGAGCCACTATGTGTGTGTCTGTTTTCCTATGATTTCTTATGTTATATATGTGTTGTGTCAATCTGGTCTTAATTGTATTTCCTGTCTCTCCTACATGTTTTATGTCGCAGTGTTTGCACTTTATGACATATATGCAGTTATATGTGTTAACTGTGAGTGTTTGTTTAATAAGGTATGTTGTGTTTGTAGTGTTGCTTTTCACTGTAGTGGCCTGTTTGTAAAATATCGGGCCTTGTGTGGGTAAAATGTTGATTTCCGGTAGTTTACTACTTACCAGATGATTCTTAAGGTTTTTTTTTTTTTTTGTCGGCTGAAACAATTTTGTATTCTTGAAGCAAGTCTGTGTTTTGCAGAATCCTGGCCTGGTTCCGTTTAATTTTTCCGTTTGCTTTTTGGCTGAATGTCGAGTAGGTGGTGATAAGTGGAATAATTTTTCTAGTGTTCTGTTGTTTTGTAGCCAAGAAGGTTTTCTGAATCTGTCTGAGGACAGACTAATCAAGGTCCTTAGCAAAGATGCTAGTGGTTAATTAGTAGAATCAGGTGAGTTACAGCTTGGTAGGAACAAAAGCCTGCACCCACACTGTAAAAAATTGTAGGTGACGTCAACATAAAAAAAATAAGTCAACATTCTGCAAACAACATTTAGAGTAAATTGAACTTCTAGACACAAAGTTGATTAACTCAAAATATCAATTTAGTCAAACTTATTAATGCATGTGAGAACTGATGTTTTAAGTCTGTTGTTGTATTAAAAGGACTTAAAACATCAGTTCTAACACACATTAATAAGTTTGACTAAATTGATATTTTGACTTAATCAACTTTGTGTCCAGAAGTTCAGTTTACTCTAAATGCTGTTTGACATTTTTATGTTGTAATCACCTACACTTTTTTAGAGTGCACACCAGCCCTTACAGGATAAGATTGAGGACCCCTGCTGTAGGGTATCAGCTTTTGAATATTGACACTGCTACAGAGAATGTACGTGTTTTATCCACACGAAGGCATTTCTGTTTTTGCCTAACCTAGCCACAGAGATCCTACAGACAGAGGAGCCAGTGAGGGTTCGAGCGGACCTGTGCAACGAGTCGGCTCTGTTGAGAGAGATGGAGACGTGCGCTGGGCAGTTTAAGGGTGACATGGCGCTGATCGACCCGCAGAACTGGTGCAACATCACACACTTCATCAGGTAAACACTCATTACATTACATTACATTACAGGCAGTTCAACAGGTAAAGACTCATTACAAAGCAGGGTTACCGAGTTAGCTGGATAACTGCATCTTTTTTACTGCAGTCCATGTGCCAGATTTAGGAGGGTTTCAGGATTTAATCAGTACACTTATCCTCAACTCAGTAATCTTGCCTTGAGGAATACCCACCTAGTAAAGACTCATTACATTATATGTCAGGCATTTAGCAGAGCAACTTACACAGCTTTTTGCATTTTTACATAGTATCCATTTTTACAGCTGGATCAAGGGTACAACGGCAATGTGTTACCTGGGAACCGAACACTAACCATTACACTACACGGCCGCCCCTTTCCAGACCCAAGCAGCGCTCATCAGCATTCAGCTCCAGTTCGTCACATATAACATCCTCCACTGCTTCAGATAAATCGGCGACCGGCGCGCTTCCCACAGCGAACTTGGAAAGAATAATTACCGAGCGGCATTTTGATACGATACCGCAGGGTATCGTTCGTCTTTTAACTGAATTCCCTGCACTGTTCTGAACAATCACCGCTCAGAGCGCTTCCCACACTACATGATTCACAATCACCGCGGCAGAGCCGGCCGCTTCAATGGATATTTAACAACCTGCTGGGTATGAATATGACTCTTCCATGGTTTGGAAAACCAAAAAAGTGTGCACTATGAACTAGGATTTGTAGCTACACCCCCAGCGGTGTAGAAATGTAGGCTAGCCGTAAAGCTCTCAAACTACACCAAGTTGAAAATACAAGTCTAACAGCAAGCACCAGACCAAAGTCGATCCTGCAGATAATTCGTGGAATACTGAATCATCCACTACTAAGGTGAATAAAATTAGTCTTGGCATGGTGCTCACGTATTATTAATATTAGTTCTACTACAGGTTGCAGTAAAATAAGGAGCATACATAAAATAAAGAAATAGGCTACATCAAAAAATAAATATGTATGAAAATTGATATGAGCGATAGCTATCATTTGCTGCTGTAATAAGGAATTTCATAAACTGTATCCGCTCACGTGACACATACATTTTAAACCAATAGGCCTATATGTTGACAGACAAAAACACGGATGCATTACATTTCCAGGAACATATAGTTGTTTTTTTTTCAGTTGACGGCTTATCCTGGCATCTGTTGATTTTCTCACCTTCCGTGGAATGCAGAGTTCATGTTACACCACCGACTAATTTGTATCAGATGGTAAATATTTAATTTCAGCCAATGTGAGGTGGGAATTTATGCTGCTATAAAATATTGCTTTCTTTATTTTTAAATATCAGAGAATTATCTTTTAGCAAAGATGAGGAACAAACCATTTCCAAATAACTACGCATGCTTTACTGAGTAAAAGTTACCATTTTAAATCAACCCTGATTTACAATTAACTCCGGTTGAGAACACGTGAACCCCAGTGGACTCAGATAAAGTTTGAGTATTTACTTTTTTTTTTTTTTTTCTATAAATTTGGTGCCAAGGTGAGGCTGTATATCTTATTCCCTCCCCAAATTGGAATGGCTAATTATCTGTCCCTGCGTTCTTGCTGCGATCCCCACTGCCAATTCAGGACCGAATGAGCCATCCAGCAGCCTAGTATTTAAATATATATATTTTTTGACATAATACGTGTTTTGGATGACAAAAATGTTGCAAAAATATTATTTGTTTTATCTTTTATTGAATGTCCCTTGTAGTGCAGGTTTGAGCGTAGTGGAATATATGGTTCCTGAGATTAAGACCAGAGACTCATGTCCCCTGCAGGGGACAAAAATGAATCGCTGCGTCATAGGAGGATATGCAATTGTGTAGGAATGTATGATACTGTATGACAGGAGAGATACACCAGGCACTTGCATTTTTAACCCTTTAAGGTGTAAGATCACACGCATGCGATTGGAATGTTCTTAACTGAACATTCGAATGCTGATGTAACAATCATTGCTGGTCATTGAAAGCAATGGGGTTCTAGAACACTGACATACAACTTTAATTCTAAACTGGAGTCTTTGAGGAGGAGCAGCGGAGAACATTATTACTGTGGCCTGGCACAAAAGATTTATATATATATAAAAACAAAAACAAATGCGTCACCCCACGGATACCAATTGTCACTGTCACAGCGGGAGTCTATGACATCACATCATGGGGCGGAGGTGGGTGGCATCTTGGCTTTCCTCAGTTCGTACCTTCAGCCTACATTAGCATCGGGATCAACAACACAGCTGTCAGTTACAGTGCTTCAGACCCTGTCTTTAATCTGTACTCAGTGTTACCGGGCACCCAGGCTCCCTCTGTACGACAACATACCGTACATTTACACAGGAGAAAGTGTTTGGTTTCGTGCACCAAACATCATTCACCAGTAAGCTTTTTTAAAGGCCCTTCAGTGTTTGCTTAGTGCATCCAATTAGACACTCCATAAAAAAAGTGTGCAATACTTAGTAAATGTTTCCAGGGAAATTTGAGAGTAACTTCCAGCTTGTGTTGCCTTATGAATTTTAACATGATAACAGTGGGTGTAGATGATTTGTGAAAGCAATTTCTCTGAGGATTAAGAGCCCAAGACAAAAGATAAAGTGCATTTTATCAGAACTTTGAAATATTATTTTTTGTTTGTATGCATATCATTACTCTACTCAAACTCCAAGGGTTATTTTCCTTAGCCTATTATATTTTGAAAAGTTTATAGAACTATACAATTATCTATAATCTTATTGCAGGATGCCTTCATGAGCCAACCATGCTTAAGGGTATAAGTGAAAATATGAAGGATTACCAAGGAGATCTGTGGTTGCGGTGATCAAATTAAGCCTGACAGAGTGAGGCGGATAACTGCATGATACTCGATTCCTGGGTGTGGAAGCAGCCTGCAGTCTGGTTTCAGAGCCTGGCCGTGCCAGTCCCAGCTATGGCGGACAGCCCAGTGAATACCTTCCCTCAGGGAGCTAGGGATTCAGTCAGCCATGCCACATTGTGTGAGAATAACCCCTCTGGCTTCTCAGTGCCAGTTGCACATGAAGTCAGCTTTTTTCTTTTTTTTTGTGTGGGCTGCTAAATATAAAGCACAGTTAGCTATATTTTTTAGTTAACATTGCAGAACATTGAGTTAAATACAGTTGAAGTCGGAAGTTTGCATACACTTAGGTTGAAGTCATTAAAACTAATTTTTAACCACTCCACAGATTTCATGTTAGCAAACTATAATTGAATGTATTCCAGTGTAATTTACAGCTAACTCTAGTCCCACCCCCCAATTCCCATAGAGATCCATTGAAATGCAGAGACGTTATAGTATCGCTTGTAAGAGTGCCAGAAAATAAGATATCAAGAGTCTTTTGATGTTGTTGGATCACAGACATCAGGAAGTCATGGCATGCAAAGGATATGCGACCAAATATAAAAAATTTAAAGACACAGTCTACTTAATGTATGTAAACTTCTGACCCACTGGAATTGTGACATAGTGAAGTAAAAGTGAAATAATCTGCCTGTAAACAACTGTTGGAAAAATTACTTATGTCATGCACAAAGTAGATGTCCTAATTGACTTGCCAACACTATAGTTTGCTAACATAAAATTTGTGGAGTGGTTAAAAATTAGTTTTAATGACTTCAACCTAAGTGTATGTAAACTTCCGACTTCAACTGCATATGAAGAGGCTCATCGGCAGTGTTTTACTCAGATTTCAGTCCCACTGAATTCAGGAATGAATAATGCTCTGGCGTAACCTAGTAACTCAACCAAGGTGCGTGGAGAAGAGAGGACAAAAACTGAATACAAAATTTTCAGCCACTCTTGGAGAGCGATGGAAGTTAAAAAAATGATTTATTATTAAACGCTTTAAATTCCCCCTGTATTTGAAAGGTAAACGTGTCGTAAATCTCACAAATTGAGTACATTATCGTTTTTTTCGACTTTGTGTGTCCAACTGGAGCGTAGATGATGCCATTTCCATATCTTCGCAATGGGATTAATCTCTGTGTCGTTGACACGGAAAAATTTGCCAAAGAAATGTGTGTTTTTCCTCAGTCTTGAGACACATAAAATGAGGAATGTAATACACTAGACCTGTCTACTCTTCCTACTAAAGAGAGATCCATCTCCAAGGCTGGAGTTGGAGTCCCCGCATAAAAGACAAGGTCGAAATTCGCTCACTGATTGATGAGTGTAAAAGGGGTTTGACGGAGCCAGGGGCCAGACAAGGGGAAAACAAATCTATGGAGAAACTTGAAGGGAACCTTTTTTTTAAAATTTTTTTTTTTTTTTTTAAAGGAAAGCACACAGTCCGTTCTCCTGATGTATTTTTCCACTTTATTCAGATGGGAGAAAGCAGGGAGGGTTACGTAGAGATGGGGATCACAGTACCGAAAGTGCCATTTTGGAGAAGCAAACCACCAGCCGATTGGGTGGATTTGTACATGGGCTGAAAGCTGAAATCCAGCCGCCACTATGGACTACACCGCACTGTCTCCCCCAAGGGAACATATTAAACCGGTTGTTATTTTTATCTGTGTTTGGGGGTATCTTTGGCACTATCCCAAGCAAAGCAATTTGGCTGAATCATTGGCCTAGCTGATTGATAAGCAGCAATGCGTTTGTTCACTTTTGGCTCTAGAAACATAAACATACATACGTGATTTGCGAGATCTAGTAAATTTTAACGAGGGCAGTCTAAGCCATTGTACATCGTGTCCAGTCTCTGCACGTTAGGGGTCAATTGCAGCATGCTGGGCTGGAGTTTGAACCTCAGGTTTAAACCCCCTAGACCACAGAACTGCATTACAACTGGAACAGCTAATCCTTATTTCACAGCTTCAGAAAGCTGTTCCAGTTGTAATAGAGCTCTGTGGTCTAGGGGTTTAAACCTGGGGTAATCCCAAAGCAGGATTACGGAGTTATCTGGACAACCGCACTGAGTAAAACCCGGAACAGTTATTTTTCCTTCAGTCCATGTTCCAGATTTGGGAGGGTTCCTGGCCTTACTCAATGCAGTTATCTTGCTAACTCCGTAATCCTGCTTTGTGAAATACCTCCCTGGGTTTTAAATTCTAGCTAAGCACGCTGCAACTGACCCTAGAAGTTCCCTCCGAGCACAAAGCAGCCAAGCCGTGTACACCTCTCTCTGTGTAGAGCTTCCGTAATGGAAATATCCAAGGTAGTATGGACACAGTTCTTATTGATTAAAATCTTGCCTGGAAATTTGAAATGGGGGTTTGATACATGGCGTTTCCCTTTCCCAGGATTCTTTAAGATTCCTGCTGAAAACAAACAGATATTCCTGTCATTCGAAAGGGTTCTCCGTCTATTACGCGAAGGTTAGTGGGAGGAGGCCAGAAATAACAAAGCAAACAACAATTCATTCAACGGTCTGTCAGGGATAAGGAGCTTTCTTTTACTTGAAGCCAAAAAAAACATTCCTTATTAGGCCTGCAGAGAATTCCTGAGTGAAGTGATTACCTCTGGACTTCACTACAGTCCTGCGAAATGTAGTGTTCTAAAGTTACGTCTGAAAATGTAAATGCGTTCAGTAATCTGAAAGCATTTTTAGCATTGGCGCTAATGACATGGCAGAGCCCTCTGTGGCTCAAGGCTGTGTGCAACGATGATAACCACATTTTGTGGCAGCAGTACGACTGACTGGCAGCGATAGGGAAGCACAGACATTGGGCCTCATCTGCTTTCTGAGTAGACACAGTAGACGCAAAAGCAATTGACCTCTCGCTAATGTCTGTGCAGTGAAAAATTAAATGAAGGCTATTTGTATGCAAGCCATTGGTTTATTGTCCAACTTATGTCAATTGGAAGGCATCCGGATTGCTAGGCCTCGCTCAGAGGCTGGTGATTGGCTAATGAGAAATGTTAATGTTTTTAATAGCCAGTTTGAAAGGTCATAGGAATGTCCGGAAGAGTTAAATGGAAAAAGATGGGGGGAAAAATGGAAACTTTTCCCAGATGTTGGGAAAATAAATTGGGAATGATGAAAAGGACATTCAGTCAAACCATTGCCATTCTTTTGCTACACTTTTTAGCAAATATATTTTGGATAAATCTCCCTCTCTCTCTCTCTTTGTCTCTCCATTGATTTCTTACAGGGAGTACAACTACTTCTCTGCTTGCACGGAGATCAAGGCGGTACACACGGGCTGCTATTGGCCGAACCCGCTGGTGGAGAGCTACATCATTCACGTCCACAGACACTTCTTCTCAAACTGCACCATGGAGCAGGTGGTCCTGGTGGACCCGCCGGACGAGACACTGACCCTCCTCATCTCCGTCCCCGTGCTGCTCACGCTGGTTATGATCACGCTGGTCGTCTGGCGTAGCAAGCGCAACGAGGCGTAGCAAGTGCAACGTCTGGCATAGCAAGCGCAAAGTGTGTGTGCGTGAGGGTGTATGTATTTGTGTGTGTGTGTGTGTACATATGTCTGTGTGTCTGTGTGCGTCTGCTTGTCTACATGGTGCATGTGTGCATGTGTGTGTGCGTGCAGGAGGGATGGAACTAAGTGATGATACCAACACGCACTCCTCAAGAACAAGTTCCTGACCTGACCTGTTGGGCTTTGTGGCTCTTAGTGATCTGTGACTGAAGTCCATCTGTGTTCCAACACGTGGTCAGTGAACCTTTCTGTACACAATCCAAGACCTTAACAAAGGCAAAATGAAGACCTTAATGGCACTGTCACATCCTCTATGACCAAACCACGTAGAGCATCAGACCAGCAAACCTACATTTATTAACCCACATTATTATTATTTATTTCCTCATTTCCAGGTTGAGTTATATCAGACTTTGTACATTTATAGAGATGGGCACTTGCCGAAGCAAGTTCATTGTTCAAAGGTAGGGTGACCCTGTCTGGGAAATTGTATCGGCGACCTTGTGCTTATAAGTTCTGAAATTACTGCTCCGCAACAGCACTCCTGAGGCGCCGGGAACCCTGAAACGCATGCCTAGAATGTTCTTGACTGTAACCGACCTAGAATGTTAGCTAGAACCATCCCAATCATTCTGCCATTCCAGTATACAGGCGTGAGGCCGTCCCTATATACAGACGGTAATCTGTAGTATTGTGTAAGTGTGCGCATCACGCCTGGAGTAGATGTGTGAAGGAATGTAACATGGAGTGGCAGTCATTGTCATGACGATGTGGCTTGCCACAGCAACAGATGTAATGGCATTGAATCATGTTCCATATTGCTATTTCATAATGTACAGTAATGCAACATAATTACACACTCCCAACAAATATGAATCAAGGCTGATGTTTCTTTGGGTTTCTATAAATCTTGGCTTCTGCATCAAAAATTTTGAGAACTCTCATTATTTCATTTCTCAGACTCTGAACATACTCTCAAATATTAGCATTATAACAAATCCTCCACATCTCCAAACACTCACGCAAACACCCGGACAGTGTGTGCAGGGAAAGATGGACCTGAGGTTAGAGTTGAAAAGCAAGAGAGAACTTGTTCCTCATATTTTAATAAAATAACAGCGTGGTCTACAGCAGGAGTGGGCAATTCCGGCCCTGAAGGGCCGGTATGTGTATGCAGGTTTTTGTTTCCACCAATTACCCTGGATAAACAAGCTAATTGGCTGCATACACCAACACTGGTTCACTCGTAGATTCGATGACAGTAAAACCTTTCATATAGAGACACAAGAAGTGTCTATTGCTGTAATTCATGGGCTTATCAAGAAATGTAGTTGAAATGTTAGATGGCACAAATGTTAGGGCCAAGTAAGTAATTAAGGCCAGAAGTTGGCATGAAGACCAGAAACGGATTTGGCCATCGTTGCTCACCTCTATGGGTTATGAAACAGAATCCCTCTCGCTTTTAAAGTTGAATGAAACTTTGCCAGGACACAGGCAGCACAACCCCAGGCAATGTATGTGACTGACTACACTATCGACCCACTCCTCTCACAATGGCGACTCATGGAGTTTGACAGGAGTGATGTCATCGCCCAATAGAATCTGAGTTCTCACTGACGTCTGCGAAAGAGCACTGATGGATATTAACCTTTTTTCTAGGCCATAGTGTATTGAAGAGATATACAGTATTATAAATGTCACTGTGTAACCCAGTATCTTTCTATTATGAATAAATCATGTAGAGCAGAGTTCTTCAACTGTTTCTTCCACAGGTTATATTATTTTTTAAAAGTACACAAATGGGCCAAACATTTTTCATATACTGTTCATAAAACTATGTACGAATAAGACGTGTAGTACATGTGTGTAAACAAAGTAGAACCCTTGTTAAAATATGCATAGTTAGCATGTATTATTCTGTAACTAGTGGGAGATATGTTGACACTAGGCAAATGTGGATCTGAATATAGTCTCAACAGTCACAAGGAATCATCTGAATTCATTGTATTTTTTTCTGATCAAAGGGCCAGATTTGGCCCCCAGTGACATGACATCACTCTAACCCTGGTGTACAGTGACATCATGGCACACAGGTCAGAGGTCATGGACCATGCTCAGATTTAACTGATACAAGGAGGAGGATAATAGTGACAGTAGTGGTGGTTACATTCAGATTTAGCAAAATTACATATACTTAAAAGCCTGGAGAAATACAATTAATATAAATATTCAAAACAGAAAAAAAATCTAAGCTTTGCATCAAAGTGAGATCTTCAATATTGAGAACAGTGTATTTGCCTTTGATTGTATTTCTTCAAAATGAAATGTAATGAAAGAAATCACATTGAAGTTCCTTAACATTCATGAGAGGTACAAGTTATATTATAAGGAAGCAATTACGTATTGTAGAATTGCAGATTTAATCTGCCAACCAAGTGAAAGTTATTGATTGTACCAAACATTTATTGAGCACATGTTATTAGGCTCATCTATATGGTGTGCAAGGAGAATCCAACCAAACTGTCATGGTTTATGACCCTTTTCCCCTTGCGGTCGTGTTCCTCGGTCGCCACTAGTGGGCGCTGCTTCGTTGGTGGAGTTTTGGCTCCTTTCCTTCTTCTCGCAAAGAAGTTCTCATCAACGTTGCACAGCTGCACATGGTTGCCGGTGAGCTATTTAAGCCCATGTTCCTTTTGTTCTGGGCTTCGATATTGATTGTTTGTTGTTTGTGCTGTGGTGTGTTGTATGGCATTATTTGTGCTGTTTTGTGTGCGGTTTATTTTTGCCCTTTTAAAGTTTTAGTCGTATGATTGATCTAGTGTTTTTAAGGAGACCATTTTGCTCCGTTGTGCTTTTATTGGAGTTTTGCGGTACTGGCCTTTGTGCTTTGAGCTTCAGGTTGAATTCCTGTTTTGTGTGCTCATTTCAGTTGCCGCTTTCTGGTCTGTCCTTTGTTTGTCGTTTTTGCCTAGATCGTTTGCCATTCTCTGTCTCTTTCTCCTCTCTCTATCTGCTGTCTTTCGTGATAGCAAGAGGAGTTTGTTTATTAAGAGACAGGGTGTTTTATCATACTGACTTTAGGGCTCTATTTATTCTTAGAGGCAGGGCTAGTATTTTCTATTGAGCTTGCGTTAGTCAGATAACCGATAATTCTGTCGGTGCATGTCTTCCTGTGGGGAAGATTGGGCGATGTTGTGGACATGTTTGCGTTTGACTACTAGTCTCTGAGAGTAGCCTTGGAACGTTAGATCCCGTTCTTTTCGCCTCCTGGTAATTGTAATTCACATCAGTTTTCAGTGTTTGTTGTGTGTTTTGTTTGTGCCATTATGCTACTCGCCTGTTCTTATGCGTCTCGTTACCGAGACAGGGCATTTGTTATTTCCGGCTCGTTCTCTAGTCACTTAGCTTGTAGAAGTTTGAGAGCCTAGTGCTTTGTTCTATTCGCTTGGCTTGGTTTTCTTAATGAAAGACCTGGCGTTTGCGCTTCTACTTATTGGTGTGTCACAGTGAGCCGGTTAGTAGCTTTGGTATGTGTTCCTTGTCTTGTCTCCTCCCTTATCTGCGGGGTTTCCCGCCTTAGTGGCCTAAGGGCTTAAAGAATCCCCTTGCTGCGTTTGGCTCCTCCTACCTCACACGTCACGCCCCATTACACAAACCTGTTCTTAATTTTCCAACATTTATCATATTCTGAATTGACGTTTTCATAAATGAAAACGTTATATGTTAAATATAAGGTCAGGTACATGCGACATTTAGGAGCTATGCAACCCTTGGCATCTTTTATAGGGTTTCCATGCCAAGGGGTTTCCTGAAGAAAAACAAAGTCACAGTCCATTGTAGTGAATGGATTTTTCCACATCGTCCCTGTTACAGCCAGGAGAAAGTCTCTCTGGTGAACAATGAGACAGCTTGATTGAATTCTTATGGCTTTGCCTTTAAGCGATGAAATATATCAGTTCTCATTGACCAATTCCAACATTCTGCTCAGGTTGGAATGTGGGAAATTAAGAGAGGAAATGCAAAACAATCCTAACAATCTTATTTTTTTTCCCCACTACATGGAAAAAATGCCACGACAAGAGAGACATTATTTAGTTTGAAGAGAAGTGGCTCGGTACTGTAAATATTGTGGAGGGAGAGAAACAAAAGACAATGGCGGGTCCCTGGCGCGGGGCCCCTGACTCGTGCCCTGCAGGATGACTCCGCAGGGGCCCCAGGGGGCCCCTCTGGAGCGAAGGGCTGACGGCAGGAAGGATGCCGGGCTCTTTTCCCAGAGCGGGGCGAAGAATGAAAGGAAATGGGCTGAATGCGGCGCTGCCCGCTCGGGGACGGAGAGCTAGCATTCCCCCCGCTGTCCCTCCGGTCCTCACACTGCAGGTCCGTTGTCAGCACCGCTGCTGTCCTCTCCTCCAGTTCTGCGTCCAAACACACGAGTTAAAATAGACACACTTGGGTCTTAAAGAATGTATGATGCATCACAAGTCACAAGAAGTAAGTTAAAGAGCCTTTAGGATAATTATTTCCTCTGTCATATGTGTGTGTGTGTGTGTATGTGTGTGTGTGTGTGTGTGTGTGTGTCTGCGTGCCTGTGTTTTGGGGAGGATTCGTTTTTCCCAAAATCCTGGAGCGTCATTGTTAACATTCATTCGTAACATCCAGACATTCCTATGGGAAGCGTACCCCAGCTGGGTTGGTTTATGCGAGTCTAACAATCTGTTTTATGGTGGGAAACGTTGCTTCGTGGCTAAAGAACAGCATACTGAATCCCCGAAAAAACCCATGTAGGTTTTAAATGACTTTCTGTGCTCACCAGAGCTCTAGGCTAAACTCCAATGGAAATCCAATCCGACTCTCAGCATCTCTGCCGCCACATCTTAGGTTCTTTGAGGTTAATCTGAACAGTAGGCAGTGCTACAGGCGGCTGAGCCACGTGTTTCGAAGGAAAGCCGTGGGTTTGCATTGAGGTAAGATACCCGTGTGTCCTGTGCAGTGGGGTTGTACCATAAACGCGGTTGGGGGGGGGGGGCAATCTCACATTTTTAAATTAGGGTGGGAATTGGGCAAACACAGTCCCACGTTGGGCGGCAAGTTATTTAAAAACAAACAAAAAAAACAAAACAGTATATTGCAGTCGCAATGTCTGCTCTTTTGTGCTACCGCAAGTTCGTTGCGTCTCGAGGCGAGCACGAGAGCAGGGTCGTGCCAGTTTTCCCCTTCCTCGGATCCATTTCAGCGCCGGAGATGGCCGTTTAAGCGGCACCGTCGTTCGAAGGCGGGAGACGCCGGCTTTATTTATGGACCGCGGTCGGCTCGCGGACTCCGTTGGGTGGCGCATCCTGCTTTGCCCATACAAAGGGGACCGAAATCAAAAGAGTCTTTTTTCTCCCCCTTGTAGAATACCATTTCTTCCTGTTTACTCAACCATTCATGATCTTCTGTTGTAAGTTCACACAGGATCACCGTGGATGTCATTTTACTGTAGTTTCCTGTGCAGGGCAGTACACAGTGCAATTCCAGGCATATGGGAAATAAAACAATTCCAAATTCTTGCAGATATTCAGAGATATATATTATTAATATTCTGGATTCAAGCATGGCAATTATTTTTTGTCCTTAAAGGGAACTTAGTATTTCTCACAGATCCACTTATAAATAAATGATAAGGCTAGTATTCAGAAATAAACACCTCAGATTAACTCTAGTTTAATGCTCAAGAAAAAAAAAACAGTCCCAGAGCTCCTTCCTCTGTGGGGTGAATTGTTTCCACAGGATGACTCGTATTAGGATTTAAACAGTTACCCCCCCCCCCCCCCCCCCCCCCCCCCCACCTCCAGCCCTTAGCACATACAGGCGGTCCCACTGGTAGATGGACAGGCTGTGGGGTCAGCCAGGGTGCCCAGTCTCTCAAATGTAAAAACGAAACAATTATTTTGGCGAATGACTCTGCCGTATGTGCTACTGCAGACAACAGAAGCCCACGTTTACCTGGTCTGCAAATATTAGGATTAAAGATGGCGGTTTCAATCAACTCATCATTGACTGGTGTCTGGTGTTCTCATTATAATAAATAAAAAAAACTAAAAACATAATCTTCAGTGTGTTCTGATCTTTTATGGTAACAGCCCATAAACATCAAATGAATGCGAGTACGCCTCCTGATTAATTTTTAGCTCTTCTGAATTTATTGGATGTAGGAACTGTTGACCCCAGGGATCAACTATTGAAGGAGGTGGAGTTGGTGGAGTTGGTTGTGGTCTGCTACCATCTTACAGAAGAGACAGATGGAGCTATCTTAATGAAAATGTGTTTGGGCCCAACTTAATTTGGGGACTTTGTCTAAAACATGGGCAATTTCCTAATACAGGCCAGATAAAGGAAAAGAGAAGCAGTGAAATGTTTTATGGCCGTCTGCCCACCGGGAATTAAAAATAAAATGTTTGGTGACATCACCATCGTCACGCGCTGTAATGACACCCTGGTGTTTTGGCCTAACGGGAAGCTGGAAACCGAATGCTGCGTTACATAGAATTAGCCAAATTTCCATCACTCGGACAAAAAAGACTCGCATCTGAAGATGCACTGGAAACTTTAGACCTTCTGGGATCAAATCTTGACTCACTGGAATCACAGAGAGATTTATTCAACCTGAGGGGAAAACAGAATGCTAATTAAACACAAGCAATGCTATGATGGATATGCTACGCGTTAACAGCTTTCCTCTGGTAGTGGATCTTTTCTCTTTTTTAAATAATACAGAACTAATTAAATGTCATGTATCATGGAGCATAAAGATGTGTAAAATACTCCCTGTTTTCTTTCATAATTACTAATGGAATTATAATGACCTTTCACCTTTGGCATGAGCATGCATTTCTTCACGCTAGAAAGTGTATTCTGTTCCAAGAAAGAAATTTAGCAGAAACTGGCATTGCCTTCCACTCCCAGAAGAGAGCACAGGGCATTCAACTGAATCATTAGACTACATTTGTCTAGATACAGTAGAGTAAATACAAGCAGAGAGAGAGAGAGAGAGTTAAGCTCTGGAATCTAACAGCGGCAATCCTTTCAAAAGTGTACAGAAGTTCTGAGACATGATAACATAACACATCAAATTAAGTTATAATACAGATACTCTGGGTCATGGTTATTCAAATCTGACCCTCAAATCCAAATCCGGCCCTGGTCGTATTTCTCCCAGGTAATTAAATGAACAATTAGTGCTACTGACTGTCTTCACACCTGACCGGATAAAGGGAGGGTGGAAAACCAGCAGTTCTCGGACCTCGAGGACCGTGAAGTGATACCAGGGCTCTAAGCGTTTCATCTGTCCAGATAGGATATTTTCTTCTTTGCGTAGCACTAATAATTGAATTAATCAGGCATTTAATTGGACATTAATGCATTAAAAAATATTAACAAGCAAAGAAATGCAATTTAAAAAAAATAATTCTACTGTTTCTACCAACATGGAAAATGCAGGGAACACGGACGGCAGCTTTCATGCCATTTTCCAACGTGGAGGTTTAAAAACAAAACATGGAAAAATCACAAAGTGAGTTTTCCGCAAGTCACGCACTATTTGAGACTGGTAGTGGTATGAGGGCGAAATAATTAACTGATTGGCCGAGGTGGACAGATTGACCCAGATGTTATGATCAGCTTTACCCGCACAGGGTAACTTGTTTTCACAGTGATGGATGCACCAGAAGTCAGGGGCTCGTGCGCGACTCTGTGGCTCGGCCTATCGCTGCTTCCTCTCTGGCCTCTTTCTTGGGAAAGTTCATAGCCCCTGGCAGCTGCCTTTCTCACGTTTCGCTGAGCGTGGTAGTGAGCGCGTGCGCTTCCCACGAGCACGTCCCCGGCCGAGGTCGAAAGTCGTTCGCGAATGTTTCAGATGTGGGACGTTTACGTGGGGAGACGAGAGCGGACCGCTCCGGAGCGCCGCGGGGTCCGCTGGTGTTTCGTCTGTCTCAGATCTTAATTATTTAATGGAAGCCATTTCTTGGACAGCAGGGAACCTCACCTGGGGTCCCAGTGCATTTCGGTCGGTGTTTGAAAGGCGAAACCTGCAGGAATCTGGGCCAGAGCATGTGTGACAGATCTAAAACAACAACTGATCAAACTACTCTTGTGAGGCGTTTTCTTTTTTTATGTTCACTGAGATGAAAGGAAAATATTGTTATTCGTGGAAAAGCTTCATGTTTAATAATGTTATGCCTATTAGTCTTTGGACCTGAGAGACTAAATTCAATGAAACACATTCGTTGAAGGCACATCTGTTCTTGTGCTAAATATTGCACAAATGCAAATAAACAAATTAAAATAAAAACACTGTATAATTGCAAGGTCACAGTGTCATGGTTTTCTACCCTGTTTTCCCATGCGGTCGTTTTCCTCGGTGGCCACGCGAGGGCGCCGCCCTGTTGGTGGATGCTTGCTCCGCCCTGCTGAGTTGGGGGAGTTTCTGTTTGAGCGTTTGCACCTGTGCTTGTTACCTGAGAGACATATAAGCCTTCCGTTTCCTACGTTCGGGGCTTCGACATTGATTGTTAATTGTATGTACTGTGGTGTTATTGTTGGCTGTGAATTTTCGTACCGTTTTGGCTATTCGCCCATTTTTAACGTCTCTTAGTTGAGACAGGGCTTATTTCTTACTGGCTTGGTAGTCGATTATCTCGTAGAAGTTTGGGACCGTAAATCTCTGCTCTATTTCGCCATAGTGTGCTTTTTCTCCGTGTATGGAGATTTGGGCGTTTCTGTTGGGAACTTTAGTCCAGTTCGCCTCTAGGTGCATGTCGTCTCATGTGAGATTGGGTGTTTGCGCTTCTGCTGGGCTGCTTAGCTTGTGGAAGTGTATAGTAGTTGTTCTTTGTCCCCCTTCGCCTGTTTGGTTTTCTTACTGAGAGACCTGGCGTTTTGCTTCTACTCAATTCCGTGTTACTGTGAGCCAGTAAGTAGCCTTGGTACGTTTTTCCCTGTTTAGTCTCCTTCTCGTGGACTACGTTCCCCGTTGTTGTGATTCAGGGTTTTATTTATATTGAGGCTTCGTGCTATTATGTTTGCGTAAGTCTTTTGTTGCAGCTGTCCTGTTCGCCTTTTTGCCTTTGAGACGATTTTGTTGCGAACTGTTCGGTTTCGTTCTCCGGGTGTGTTGTCTCCTTATGTGGAGCTTGGGCGATGCTGTGGACGTGCTTGTGTTTGACTGCGTGTTTTTGATAGCCTCGGAACGTTAGCTCTCTGTTCCATTTCGCCTCGTTACATTTTTCCATTTGTGAGAGGCTAGGGCGGTTGTTTTATATCTAGCTTGCGTTAGTCTGTGGATAGTAAAGTTATGGGACGACGGTTCTTCGTCGGCTCACCTGTAAAATGTTTCCCTCTTGGTTTTATGCATTGGACTGCTAGCCTTTTTATATCGCCATGGAACATTAAATCTCTGTTCCTGTTTCGCCTCGTTACATTCCCCCTTATTTAGAGGCAGGGCTTGTGTTTGTGCTTGTGTCAGTCAGATAGTCTATAGTTTCTGTGCAGCTGTCTTCGTCTTTTGTGCTTGTTCTCCGGGTATGGAGTTTTGGGCTATTCTGTTCAGAACTTGTTCTGTTTGCCCTTCGGTGCTATTTGTCTCTTAGTGAGACCGGACGATTTTGTGGACATGTTTGCGTCTCAAACTATGCCTTGGAACATTAATTACCTGTTCCTTTGCCTCATTACATTCCTGCTGTCTGAGAGGTTAGGGCGTGGCTCTGTTTTTAAGCTTGGTCATTTTTGCTGGTAAGGTTATGGGACTGCGGTTCTCCGTCGGCTCGCCTGTAAAATGTTTCTTCCCCCTGGGAGATCGGGCGTTTACCCTCCTTTAGGTTCCGCATATGACTGTTAGTTCTAGCTTATGTATTAGCCACTTAACATATCTGTTCTTTTGCCTCCTCTTATTAAATTATTTCATTCTTTATTTGTGTACTGTATTTATTTGTGCCTTTTCGCTACTCGCCCGTTTATTGTGTCTCGTTACCGAGACAGGGCGTGTATTATGTCTGGCTGTTCAGATTCCTGTCCTAGCGCTCTACCTTGCGTTGTGACAGTTAGCCGGTTAGTAGCGTCTGTAATGGTGTTCGTTTGTTCGTTGTCTTGTCTCCTCCCTTATCTGCGGGTATCCCGCCTTAGTGGCCTAAGGGCTTTATGAATCCCCTTGCTGCGTTTGGCTCCTCCTTCCTCACACGTCACGCCCCATTACACACAGAGTGGCAGTGGTGTAGTACCTGTGTTTACTAACAGGTGCTTTTACTTCCAGGTGAGACTGCCAATGTACCTATAAGAGAGGTATTTACCATGAAAATCTTCAGTAAATATAGAAAAATGGAAAAACAATGTCATCTGTATACATAACATTAATATAATTAAAAATAAACAGACTTTATGCAGGGAAAATACCACTTATTTTGAAATATATGTTGAAAACAAGTAGCATATCATCCTTGTAACATCCTGAATATGTATGTGTATTAACCATTTAAACTATTAATTTGACTGTTTTGCCTTATATCTTCATTGGAAACAATACCACAAAGTACTGCTTTTTAGAATTTCCTGATGTGCTGGTTCCACAGATGTTTAGCATTAGCCTTAACCTTTACTGAATATAGATAGCCATCTAGACCCATTACTTTACCTTTACAAAAAGCCAGACTGTGGAAAATATAAACACAATAACTAACATCACTCCGTTCATCGTCTCCAAAAAATCCCCCGCACGATAATATCAATAATTAGCATCCAGAGGAAATTAATATTGCTCACATTTCTGAATCAGAATGCTTTAGGCAAACTGTGCACAATTGTTATTCTTATCTTTCACAACATAATACACATTATAAATTGTGCAGGAAGTAATCACTTGAGTGAGAAGATGTGGCATATGGTGTTGTCATCAATGGGCAGTTCTTTCTGAGCCTGGAAATTTCTCCTTTATTTAGTAGATTAGTGTTATTCTCTATTTCCTTTCTGGGGCTTCACTTGCGTCTCCCTAATACTTGAAGTAATGTGTTGCATATGAATGCAGCATGTGCTGCATATTAATTATTGTGGCACACGTTTTCAAAGCTTGTTGTCCCTAAATATGAGTTCTCCTATAGGCGAGGTATAGCACAGCATCCGTTTTCACAGTCAAATGACTCCTTCGCATTATGGTTACATTAATAATACCCCTGTTCACTGGCATAATTTCAAGATAGATAATATATGACCCAATGATCGTTATATCACGTGGATGCAGTAATAGTGGACATTGAAGAGAAGAAAGGAATTTCAGTAACAGAATGTATTTATACAGTACCTGCATTAAACAAATGTATTTAAGTGAGCAGACAAACACACCAAAAGAGCAGCTCCATCCCTGTACCTCCTCATTAGTTTGTAAAAGTAACATGGAAATTAATATGAATCATTAAGAAGTGTACAAGGACCTAACAAGGAATGTCTCTACTTATATTATTCTCAGTTTCTGGCAGCTGACTGAACTTAACAGGGAACGTCAGCTGTAAATCAGCCACCCTTCCCAGGGTTTCTGACATCTAACTGTGAACTCTGGGCGATATGAAAAGTCTGCTCTTTAAGATGTTTCACCAAAACCTCCTGGTGCACTAAAGGAAGAAGCGATAGATTTCACCCATGTCGACCTGAAGCATTCTGCCTGTTACGTAACTTGAGAAATCAGGGCCAATCAAAGAACAGTAAATACACTATAATGGAACTTACCAGAGGTTATTGCCCTGTTGAACAGAGGTCACAGCAGGGGGTGCATCCTCACTAATAGGAAAGGAATGCACATATATGTCCACATATGGCCAATGTTTAATGGAGTTATGGATGTACAGAACAGGAGGATATTTTAAGAAGTATAAAGGGCTGTTTACACAAACACACACACACACACACACACACACAAACACGTTTATGTGTATAATCAGGACACACACACACACACACGAACACACATACATTTATGTGTATAATCAGGACACACACACACACACACACACACACGAACACACATACGTTTATGTGTATAATCAGGACACACACACAAGAACACACAAACACACATACGTTTATGTGTTTAATCAGGACACACACAAAATCTAACTGACATGAAATCTGGCTAAATGCACAATCCATTGTCTAAATATAACTTCCAGGTTCTATACAGATTGAATATTTAAATGGAGTAAACCCTGACGTGCTGAAAGCTGCATTGAGAATTACACTGGGCCTATTAACTGAGAGTATCACACAGTCATTGACCTGGGTTGAGGCAGGCACAGCCAAGGCAAATAAACAACATGACATGTCAGCTCGAGCTCCTTACGACCTTTGCCCTCTGAAACATGGAATAGAGCCAGAGAAACTGCGTAGCTTCCTTTAATGCTTGCTCCTTTAACGCTCGGTTACACTGCTTCCAGTTTGGGGAGGGTTTACAACGCACGGCCAGAGCCTGGACTATAGGACCACAAAATTATGTTTAGGAAGACTCCTGAAAGAACAGTTCAGATTGGCATCTACTTCAGTAAATGCACATGGCTTTCACACTGCCTTTTGCAGTGGTGTTGGCTAGACCCATTGCTCTTCTGTAATTGGTTGAAATGGCTATGTATCTCAGCCAATCACAGATGAGTTTTTGTGTGAACAGGAAAGTAATGCACGCAACTAATACCTCACAACTAAGGTAAAAACAATTTGACTATTTGAGAACAACACTCAGCTTAAAACTCAACAGTACTTGGTCCTGGAATATATAAAAAAATCTGCCTTCAGAGCATTGAATGAATTTAAGCCTGGCATGTTTTCCATTTCATTATTGATGTCTGTTATTGTATAATTTTTTATGTATGTATTCCGTGTGGTGAGGAATGAATATGGAGCTGAATATCTTGTCAGGGAAAGGTTCTTAGTTTTCCTCAGTGACTTTGGTTAGGAGATACCGAGTGTGAATCCCCAATGGAGAAAACCATCTCTTAAAAACATTTTGTTTACACTGAAGATTATTTCAGGACATGAGAGACTGTATTTTCTAGCTGAAGACATGGCTTTGTTCTGAAAACAACAACATTTAGATAGATACACCTGCAAAACCCAGCATGTTTCTTTTTTGGTTCACAATGGTTGGCATCTTCGTATGCGATTTATAGTTTAGTTTTCCATTCCATCAGTGTGAAAAAAAACAACAAAATAAACATCTCACATTGTAGCACTTCCCTTTTTCCTCCGCACATATCGGACTGAAAAAGAACAAAATATGACCATCGGAATATGACACCAGGTGCTGTTTACAAAGCGTTTTTTACACAAGGAGCAACCCGGATCAAAGAACCGTCGTAAAAAAAATATGAGGGAGCCGGGCTTGGGATGACACAACGGTCATCGAAATGCAGTTCCCCCTAGAGTCAACTTTTCAGTCACGTTTCCGAGGGCAAAAGACATGTGCATGGCCTTTTTCTGGGGTGAGTGCGAGTGTGTGTGTGTGTGTGTGTGTGTGTGTGTGTGTGTGTGTGTGTGTGTGTGTGTGTGTGTGTGTGTGTGTGTGTGTGTGTGTGTGTGTTAGAATGATGGTACATCTGTTTGCGCCTGTCACTACTGCCCTACACTGTTGTGGAAGCTGCACAGGGGCTCCAAGCAAAAAGCAACACAAGCAAGATTCTCCACTGGATTGATACCAGCAGTTTGCCATACAATTATAATGGAGCATCCATGCGGAGCCTGGCATTGTGTTTCAGGTGTATTTGGGTACTTATACTGTACCTGCAAAGCATGCGTACGTTCTTGAAAATGAACCCTTTGGGACAATGTAATTAATGTCCAATGTACCAAGCAGACAGGGAATTAAACCAATGAGCCTCACAAGGTGGCTTTATTAAAGCTTGGAACATCCGACCAAGCGGGCACATTGGGTTTAATTTCCTTACAAATAGTCACCAAATAAATCTACCTGGTTGTTTTAGGTAGAAATAGGGGTATTAATTAACATAAATTACACAACCGCAATCAAGACTATTATCAGAGTAAGCACAGAAAGATAAGCAAATCTGACCTTTTTTTACCTTGGAAGTTTATTTACCTCAGAAGTGACATTATGACACAAAATATGGTGCTTAAATATGGTGCATACATCCATTAATGGCTGCTCGGAGGGAGGTTTCCTATTCCACAAATGTGATGCTAAACAAAACATTTTATTATGGATCTAAAATCCTTTGATGTTGAAATTATAATAGCCCAAATTCCAAATTCAACTCTCCATCTGACATTCTAAAAGGCCTAAATCAACAGAACTTTAAAAAAAACTATAAATCTGTAGGCTCAGAAAATTACTTAATGACAACCTGATCATTTAAGAAACACATTAAATGTACTTTTGGGGGCACCATAATGACTGAGTTAAATTGCAGCTCTGAACATCAGTGGGAGATAGAAAGTATAATTGCAGCGCTGAACATCAGTGGGAGATAGAAAGTATAATTGCAGCGCTGAACATCAGTGGGAGATAGAAAGTGTAATTGCAGCGCTGAACATCAGTGGGAGATAGAAAGTATAATTGCAGCGCTGAACATCAGTGGGAGATAGAAAGTGTAATTGCAGCGCTGAACATCAGTGGGAGATAGAAAGTGTATTTCACAGCCGATTGCACGGCAGGAGACGGTGCCTGAACCCCTCAGGCCGTTGTACAGTTAGCTGTGGAAAAGATAGCTTCACTTTATCAGGGTTTTATATGAATTGAAAAGGCCCTGTTATTTGGCTCTGTGAATTTGAGAAAGAAATGTACGGAGAAAAACATCTTGATGATGAAATAATTGTACGAATCAGCAGAGGGGCATATGTCCCCAGAATGTGAACAGCAGCTGCGCGGCACACATATGCTGAATTAGCAATCCGATTAATCGATAATGTTATCATTCAGACAAATTGTATCAAAGACATAGTATACTTTCTGTGTCTGCTTTAAACCCATTTCATATTTCACGGGCGATTTTGATCCGCACTCTTTAATTTTGCAGTATCTCTGAAAATCGGTTAAAATATTTTTAGCAGGGAATGCTTGCGATGAATTCATCTTCAAAATGGAATTTTGTAGATATATCTATTTTGCAAATAACAGTGATTTAAACCTGCTGGAGCAAGCCTTGATCTCCCTGGCATATATCTGACATATATCTGGCATATATCCGACTCTCTATATGCTTGTTTCATGATGTATTACTAAATATTTGCCTCTTACCACAAGACATATTAAGTTTACTTGAGAGGATTCCAAAATAATTTATCCAGACCAATTTATTCTCCCTGTCCGAGTCTCTTGCACCCCTCACAGCAATTTCTCTATGTATTTAGGCCAAATTAAATAAAACTCTCATTGCTACAATCCTACAAGTAAATTTTTTAGGTGAGTGTTGCAATGCTACGTATTCACGTCAAGTTAACGGTGGTACCCATGCATGAACCCACATTTTGACAGGGCAGCACTCATAATGAAATGTTATGAATATGCTATATACACAGCTCTGCTCATAAAAATATTTTGAAATATGCACAAGCAGATCCCTCCTCCCGACACTTTGATAGAACGACCCGTTTAAAAACAGACAAGTGCCGTGAAACAAACTTGTATTTTGAGAACCGTGAAATTCTTGGAACCGTCTGATTTTGTACTGTTTGTGACATTAATGTTGCTGGTCAAATTAATTTTAAAGGTTAGATAAGACTGTCTGCTGGGATATCTGTACTAGGATCTCAAGGAATTCCAACCACAAAAAAAAAATCAATTTATATTTTTCTCATAGTCCTTATTTAGCCTCCTCAATGCAATGATGGCTAGAAGGACGGGCACTGTGTTTTTTCACATTGTGCTTATTGCGCTGTATTTATTTCATCACACTCTTTCTTTTTATCAGTTAAATAATTTTGCTACCTCTTTTTATGTAATTATTTGCGATATAGCACAAAATATTTACCTTCTTAATGTGGCTTAAGAAGGTAAATATTCCCCCTAATTGGCTAATAGTCATTCTCTCCCTCTCCACCTCAGCTGATGTGTGGTGAGCATTCTGGCGCAAAATGGCTGCCGCTGCATCACCCAGGTGGGTGCTACACATTGGTGGTGGTAGAGGCGAGTTTCCCCCTCATCACTGTAAGTGCTTTGAGTATCGAGAAAGGCGCTATATAAATGCAAGATATTATAAACATGAAAAGCACCGAATTAAGAAGAATAAACAGCTTGTTAAAATTCTGGGATTGCAATTGTGGTTGAAAAGAAAAACCAGCCTACACAGGGGTTCCCCCAGGACCAAGACTGGGAACCACTCCCAGCGAGCAAAAGCCAGAATCTAGGTTGAGAGACACAGCTTGACACATCTTGACATAAACTTGTCAATTTAGCCCTAATTGTGCTCAGGTGTTTCCTAGATATAGCCTGGCTACATCTTACATCTTTCACTTTTCAACCAAATTTAAGCCGGTTTTTCACCTGAGCACAAGGCAGAATTTCACCGACACAACACAAAAAAAATTTAAACACAAAAATGTTCACTTGGATGGTGCATTTTAGCGCAGAGCCCAGCAGAAGCCACTGTGGTTATCTTCTTCAGGCACATAGGCCACGTGTCTTTGTGAGGCATGATGAATCTCCATCAACTATCACAACGGTTGCATTAGAGGAGAGAGCTTATCTGAGCTCTGGCTATCTCTGAACGTCAATGGCTCGGGTGATGGGTCTTATCACTGATGGCTTGCCAAGAGGCCCACAGATGAATACTTGCACTTAAATGGTGCAGCAGGCTATTCCAGCAACATTGCAGAATCTTTGCCCATGCTAAGACACAATTACCTCTTGAGTTTCAGAGCCAATTATTATTATTATTAGCTTGGTTGATGGCTGCTCAATATGTGCAAAGTGAGTCCTCTCCTCTGGTTGAATGGTAAAAATGAAGCTAAAATCTTGGTATTGTTTGAAAAATAATACTTCTGAAAGCTTAGCAAGCCCTACAATTAATTATAATAAATCTGTGTTTTTTTTTCTAACCTGTTCCAACTAGTCTCTCTGCGTACTCCCATTAATTGTCGCTGAAGTAACACGTGTCACACTTGTGCATTTTCTTCTTGTTCCATGTAAATTTGTTTTGCTTATCTTTATTTATTCACGGTTAGTTTTACCGTATTTGCTGTGATGTGCTGCACTTTGAGCATGGGAAAGGTGCTTTGTAATTAAAGTGTTTTTAAAAAAAAATCTCATCTCATTATTACAGATATTAAATCAGAACTGGAGATTTGTTTTATTTAGTTTTATTCCGTCATAGTCTTTTCCATCTTACAGGTTTATATTCCAGGGATCTGCAACCATGGTCCTGGAGAGCCACAGGCTCTGTTTATATTCCAGGGGTCTGCAACCATGGTCCTGGAGAGCCGCAGGCTCTGTTTATATTCCAGGGGTCTGCAACCATGGTCCTGGAGAGCCGCAGGCTCTGTTTATATTCCAGGGGTCTGCAACCATGGTCCTGGAGAGCCGCAGGCTCTGTTTATATTCCAGGGGTCTGCAACCATGGTCCTGGAGAGCCGCAGGCTCTGTTTATATTCCAGGGGTCTGCAACCATGGTCCTGGAGAGCCGCAGGCTCTGTTTATATTCCAGGGGTCTGCAACCATGGTCCTGGAGAGCCGCAGGCTCTGTTTATATTCCAGGGGTCTGCAACCATGGTCCTGGAGAGCCGCAGGCTCTGTTTATATTCCAGGGGTCTGCAACCATGGTCCTGGAGAGCCGCAGGCTCTGTTTATATTCCAGGGGTCTGCAACCATGGTCCTGGAGAGCCACAGGCTCTGTTTATATTCCAGGGGTCTGCAACCATGGTCCTGGAGAGCCGCAGGCTCTGTTTATATTCCAGGGGTCTGCAACCATGGTCCTGGAGAGCCGCAGGCTCTGTTTATATTCCAGGGGTCTGCAACCATGGTCCTGGAGAGCCGCAGGCTCTGTTTATATTCCAGGGGTCTGCAACCATGGTCCTGGAGAGCCGCAGGCTCTGTTTATATTCCAGGGGTCTGCAACCATGGTCCTGGAGAGCCACAGGCTCTGTTGGTTTTTGTTGTTACTCTTAGAGCAGTTGATGACACAGTTAACTTACTTCACCTGGTTACTTGGGTCTGAATTGGGTGCTGATTTTAAGATGAAAACAAAAACCAGCAGAGATTGTGGTTCTCCGCACAATAAGATTTGCAGACTGCTGTAGACTAAGCCAGTTATTCTCAAACTCAGTCCTGGGAGACCTCTGTATATGCTGGCTTTAGTTCCAACCGCAATTTCAATCCCAGAAGCTGTTCATTTTTCTTAATTAGGCATATAAAAAAACAGACAGTGATCTATCCACTTAAGTGCATATTGTAGCAACATCAATCCAGGACGATTATAATTATTTTTTAATTCTAATTTAAGAATTTAATTTTAATTATATCCCTAATATATAATCATTGCCACACAAACACCTTCACCAGTATCTCCAAATAATGGACTTCTTGGGAACAGCAAATTAACTGTATTTTTCCATTTAGTAGCACATCATTATGTTTTAGTTCAATGGGGTAGATTGCAGTGTACTTACTGGAGGTTTTAGCCTCGGTTTAAAACCATACACGGAACTGTATTATAAGTGAAGAGGTTCACCTTAGGAGTGGCTTCTCTAGTTCTAAGAGCACTGAAACTGACTAGGGTTTTGTTGCTTGTTAAGTCATAAAACAAGTGCAGTATACACAACTGCAGTATACACAACTGGATGAGAACCTTTAATGTATAAAAAAGACAAACAATGGACACACACATATTTCTTTTTTTGCATGGCACACAAACTCCGTCTAAGAATTCACCATCTAAGCAAACCGTTTGTAGACTGAGGCCACAGCTGCAGTGAAAGAGTGGGCGAGGAAGCACCTGTGGCTTACGTTTGGAAGAGCCCACTACTGACACCAAAACACTTCCTAGTACTATTTATGCCTCTCACTTGGCTTGTTTATAATATATTTAGCATTTTCAAAAAAGATGGTTCTGGGACTTGGCCAAAGTGTCATTGATGCAACCAATACATTACATTGCATAGCACTGTCTGAGCTCTCCGTTTTGATTCTTCAGTTCAGCTTCTAATTCATCTGTGGCACAAAGCTGTTGTCATGATAAGCCTGATATATTGATTAATTTCATGTTATTTTGAGATTTGATTTCAGAAGGGTATCATCGAGGATCAAGGGTGTCATCAAGCATTTATCCAGGGTCTGAAAAACAAGGATACGTTTTAATCCAGTCTGACAAAGGGGTTTTAATCAAATCCCCCAAAAAATAATCCATTTGATCAGTCTACGAATAGCTTAAAAAATGTATTGCTGGCCTATACAGGACTTGAGCAGGACTGCAAGCCTCAAGCACTGACATGGTCCATACTTAGTTAAAGCATAAATTACAGGGGTCAGACACTTTGACCAATAAATGGATGATTTAGAGCCCTGCAAAGTTTGCAGGGTTTTTTCTGTCTTGGCTCTGCATACGTAGAAATAATTTACATTCTCATAAAATTGTTAACAGCTCAATCCATTCCTTGAATGAATTTACTTGAATTCGATGAAGAAATAACAAACAAACAACCTTTTAGCAAAATGACTGTTCAGAATTTCCGCAAGACAGCGTTTTTGATAAAAGCCTTTTTTACTTCGCCGTTTGACAAGCCGTCATTGTGATTTAAAGATCGACACAAATCATTTTCCTTTTTTTGATTTTCTCAAAAAAGTTTTCATCGGTGTGTATGTGCTTCCTAAGTCCATCTAGACACTTTTTTCCCCAGAGCAAAATGAATGTATTTTCTAATGCCCAAATTTTCTCCCCAATTCGGGACACCCAGTCATATACAGCTGCAATCATTCAACCTCTGCAGCCAATTCGGGAGAATGTAGATAAACACACTCCTTGAAAACATGTTTCCAGTTACATAATTTCACACCACAGCCCATTAGCCAAACTTGCACTGACATGAGTGGGAGGAAGACACTTACTGTGTAGCTTCAGTCAGCAGGGGGCGCCCAATTGACCTGTGGTTTTACAAAAAGCTCCCACCACCACTATATTTGTGTCATGCCTTAACTGTAACCAGGGTTCCTCAATCTTATCCAGAAATGGCTGCTGTGGGTGCAGGCTTTTGGCTCAAACAAGCAGTAACATACCTGCTTCTGCTAATCAAGGTCCTTAGAAAAGACTCTAGTGGTTGATTAGTAGAATCAGGTGTTACTGCTTGGTTGAAACAAAAGCCTAAACCCACACCGGCCCTTTCTGGATAAGATTCAGGACCCCTGCTGTAACATTTGACCATTGACACATGAGGTCCATATTTACTAAGAATATAATACTGAGCACTAATGAAATATCATCCATCTGCAGTGTGCAGGCGCTTAGGGAACGCCCCTTCTATGGGAACGCCTTTTCATACGTCACACGTCACTCAGAGGTAGTCCTCAGTACTGCGTTATTATGGATCCCACTGCTTTTCTTGGCAAGACACGACCTGCGTAGCATTCAAGCGCTAGGATTGGCCAGACGCCCATGCTCAATTACTGAACCAGTTTACTGTTGAAATGTTTAACTATGTACAAAGTTAATAAACGTTCAAACGTTCAAATTAATGACTGTTTGATTTATTGTACATGCATACAACCCCACTATCTTAACAGCTTGGGCATGAGCCTGAGTTACGTGAACTCCTGTGAGGTTATGTTTAGGGGTTGGGGGTGGGGTACGGGAATCACAAACTCACAAAAATCGGGGGGTCTTTGAATTCGACATATATCTTGGTTATGACTTTGTCATGCACATATTTTCTGTAGTCTGTATGCAATGCAAAAGCTTTTTAAATGGCCCCACTTTTTGGGCTGGTTCAAATTAATGATCAGATTCAGGTGATGTTTTCATTCGCATTTCCAATTTAGCAAAAACCACTATTTATCTGCCAAAAACAAAACAGGTCATAAACCCAGAGCTCTATTTTTATAGCACAGAGGCCTCTGCTTAATGAAGAGTGTATTTGATAGCCCCAGCTGGGGCTGTACTTTGTGAATGAGTGGTTGGATAATGTAATTGATTTCATCCTTATTTTAGTAACTTCACTTATGCTGTGTGAATCATAGGCTTTTCTCCAATCCCTAAAACCAAAGCAGATGTACACAGGAAATGCTGCATTCAAATAGGATTAATGTGGCGTCTTTACACACTTTTGAAATGACACTCCTGAATGAAAAGTACTAAAATATCTGCCTATCTCTGTCCCATATTCTGGCACTGTTTATATTTTGCAAGTAAACGCGAAGGCAGAGTACAGGTGTGAGTTATTTTATGCTATAGGGGCAGAGAATAACCTTGAGAATCCTCTCCTCTTTTGTCTTTCTTTTCTCCCTTACCCATGAATAAAATTTGGTTGTGCTATTTGTCGAGGAATAATTAAATATATGCATTCATATTGAAGTTTTAGAGAAATAATGAATCTCAGGGTTCTGTTATAATATGTATTTTAAGTGGCATAATACAGCCCTTTAAACGAAGAAACTTGTTCATTTCAACATGTATAGCGAGAGCCTAACTAGGCTTGAACCAGCCGCTATAGGACCCTGTGACATTCCGTGTGGAAAACCTATAATTGATCATCAAAGGCTTTGTGGGAGATTAATGGAAATGTGATCTTAAAGCATAGATTCACACTGATATGCATCACAATAACAACCAAGGACAGACATAAAAAAAAAACCTACTATATACCATTTCCTGTAACACTTTGGGTCAGATTCTTTTTTTCTTTTACACTTTTCAGGAAGCATTTTATGGTTGTAAGTAGCAGATGTGTGCGTTACTTTTGCATTTATATTGAACTTATATCTAAACGGTAGTTTGTGAAGTATGCTATTGAAAGTCACGTTATTGTCTTATTCATAAGGTTCAATCTAACTGTCAGAGCATTGTCCTGCATTTTAGTTAACAAAAACACTGAGTAAAACTAGAGTTAATTAATTCTTTGAAAAATATCATGAGATATGGGTGTACCACAACGTCATGCCTTGAAGATCAATTGTGCATATTACTGCACAGATGCTATTGTTGTCGATGGCTCGTCAGCCCCGTCCATGTTATTGGAAGATCGGTGAATCTGCGCTGGTCATGCGCAGACCGATCCTCGTGAAACTAAATTGGGGTTTGATTGCTTGCCTCTCACCTGTGCCCATTGAAAGCGACTGCTTTGCTTTGTGAACATTCCCGCTTGCTGGAGCGGCCGAAAATTCGTCCTTTTTTCCGTTTTCTTATTTTTCGGAATGGAACCTATGGCTGAAACTGCTGCAGGAGTACAAGTTAGGGATGATCTTTCTGAAAAGTGTCAAAAACTACTTCTAGAGTTTTTGGAAGAGTAAGTTGTATCAGTGTTCACTTGGAGGAAAAAAAGCGGTGTCTGTTTTATTAGAGTTATTCTAACCTAAGCCATCGCTTAATTTCAAACGACTACCACTATAGCTAATTGCAAAGGGTTTATAATGACAATGTAATCATTTAGATTTCAGAACAAAAATGGGGAGATACTCTATCTGCCTGATGCCGAGGAACTAATTAGACCCGAGAGAAACACCCTTATCGTGAACTTCACTAACATTGAGCACTACAACCAGCAACTTGCTACCACTATACAGGAGGAATATTACAGGTAACGTTGAAGTCAAAGTCCTCGTCCACTGTTGCACTATATTATATAGGCTTTTATTTATTTTCATGCGGTTTTATTTATCATAGCTGTAAATTGCAGAATTTAAGTTGGAGATTACGTTTTTCAAATCATGTTTTTTGGCAAAGTATCACTTTAACAAAGTTTGAATCTTTCATTACATTATCGTTTCCAGGGTCTATCCGTTCCTCTGCCGGGCTGTGCGTCAATTCGCCCGCGACCATGGAAACATCCCGCCGTCCAAGGAGTTCTTCGTGGCCTTCTCAGACTTCCCGTCAAGACAAAAGTATGGGTCTTTAGGCTTCATGGGCATGCGTGTGAACCATCCAAGCTGTTTTTAAACGGCGCGATTCATTCTACACTCTGTTATCCCAACCGTTAGGCCCCAATGGATAGGCCTACTATTTAGCCCGTGACTTCAAATATGTTTTGTGTGTGAGAGATAGGCCTACATTCTTGTATGCTGCTGGTGAATGCATGATGGGCTCTAAATGTAACAAATGTTGCCCCCCAATTAAGACTGTCCCCTAAGTCTTGTGACAGTAGACAGACAGTTTTGGTTCCAAGTTTGTGTGTGGAAGAGGTGTTCATTAATCCTTTACTTGTCTTGACTATTCCATGCCTTGTACAGTCCCTTGTGGGGTTGTATCGGCCACCTTCCTAGGTGCTTATTGTGACAGTGTTGATATCAATGTTTAAGTGACACGTCAAGTTACCTGTTCACTAAGCGCACGGATAAAACTCGGGCTATTGTGAAAATAAACAGGATCAGGGAGTTGTCCTCGGCTCGGATCGGTACCCTCCTGCGTATCAGCGGGCAGGTGGTGCGGACGCATCCCGTGCACCCGGAGCTCGTGAGCGGCACCTTCCTCTGCCTGGACTGCCAGTCCGTCATCAAGGACGTGGAGCAGCAGTTCAAATACACCCAGCCTGCCATCTGCAAGAACCCCGTGTGCGCCAACCGCCGCCGCTTCATGCTCGACACCAACAAGTCGCGCTTCGTGGACTTTCAGAAGGTAGCCGCCGTGTGGCTCCTGTGTAGCTTAATCTCTCCGAACGAAGCGGCCGGCTCGCTGATTGATGGCCTTTCGACAGGTGCGTATCCAGGAGACGCAGGCGGAGCTCCCGCGAGGCTCAATCCCCCGTAGCCTGGAGGTGATCCTGCGGGCGGAAGCCGTGGAGTCGGCTCAGGCTGGCGATCGCTGTGACTTCACCGGGACGCTCATCGTCGTGCCCGACGTCTCCGCGCTTGCCGTCACAGGTCATGCACGATTTTTCTTTCCATTTCTTCATTTTTTGTCCAGAGAGCTGGAGGTCCCAGGTGTAGAGTACAACATACTGTCTCCGTAGTAACCAATAAATATTTACTTTCTAAAAGAAACTGGCCAGGAGGCCCCGATATAGGCATACAACACTTAACATATCTGAAATATATTATAGCTAGTGTTTTACATTGAACTTCAACATGCTGCAATAACCCTGTCGCCAGATGCATTATTGAAGGGTAATGATGATGTCATGTTCCCATTTCTGGGGGTGCCAGGAATCCCATTTGCTTTGACAGCAGGTTTGACACCTAATTTGTTTTCTGGCAACTTCTGCATCTCAAACAACAGTGACAAACGTCCCACGTTTGGGTATCCATTATACACCTGTCACCTAAAGTGTCTGTTGTCGAAATTAATGATCAGGATCATGTTTCCTCGTGTGTGTGTGTGTGTGTGTGTGTGTGTGTGTGTGTGTGTGTGTGTGTGTGTGTGTGTGTGTGTGTGTGTGTGTGTGTGAGTGTGTGAGAGAGTGTGCGCCACTGTGCTAATTGTGTGAAAATGCTGTGCGCTTAGATTATAGATTCGATCTGATGGGTGAATCAGTCTTGCCACGCTGCTACTATCCGTAGTATTCACACATTCGGTTTTCCATCCGTTAGTTTGTATAATGAAACTTCATTAAAAGCTCATTTGACTGGACAATGCGCTGCCCCCAGGCACACGGGCAGAGACCAGCAGCCGCGTGACGGGGAGGGACGGGTTCGAGGCGGACGGGATCCAGGGCCTGAAAGCCCTGGGAGTGAGAGACCTGTCCTACAGGCTGGCGTTCCTGACATGCCACGTAGCGCCCACAAATCCGCGGGTGAGCCCCACGCTCCGCCGCCTTTCCTGCGCGGGGTACAGCGTTCCGGAAGGTCGCGCGCACGGGAGCCGGGCGCCTGGGGATGCGGGGAATCCGTCTGCGGAATAATTTAATGCTGTGTCCGAATCAGCGTACTTGCCTACTATTGAGTGCCAGTCGAGTATACTTTTTTTTTTAAAAGGTAAGTATGCGACAGTTCTGAAAATTGAGTGTTCCTAATATCCCCGGATGATATACTTATTTTCAGATTTTTGCTGATAATAGTATGGAGACTATTTTTTGCGTACTGTATGTCACAACGGTATGCCGTAAGCAGTATGCTAGTACACAGTAAAAAGGACGGAGTAGATGGGGTTCTGATTCGGACACAGTCAAAGTTTCGGGCCACACGTCCTCCAAGTTCAACCTGAGTGAGCAGTTGTGTCATGGGGAATCTTCAATAAAGGCGTTAACATGTAGGCTGATTTAATGTACTAGGTATTTATATATTACAGCTTTATATAAGTATTTATATATACAGTGCATCCGGAAAGTATTCACAGCGCTTCACTTTTTCCACATTTTGTTCTGTTACAGCCTTATTCCAAAATTGATTAAATTCATTTTTTCCCTCAAAATTCTACACACAACACCCCATAATGACAATGTGAAAAAAGTTTTTTTGAGATTTTTGCAAATTTATTAAAAATAAAAAACTAAAATTTCTCATTTACATAAGTATTCATACCCTTTGCTTTAACGTATTTTTAAAGTATCATATTTCATATTTGGTCGGATATCCTTTACATGCTGTTACTTCCTTTCCTTTAAGGGTTGTTTCTCCTGACTTTTTTCCCCATAGAGTTCTATAGGAAAATGAGTCCGGAGAAATAACCCTTGCAGTGATCCATCCACATCTACTCCATATCTGGCAACAGAGTGATGGTTTGGGGCTCGTTTGATAGCTCAGACCCTTGATAACTTACAGCCATTTATCCAGCCATGTGTTCCATACTGTACCAGTGTAAGTTACAGCTGAATCTAGTCTCACCCCCCAATTTCCATAGAGATCCATTCAAATGCAGAGAGGTTATAGTATCGCTTGTAACAGTACCTGAAAATAAGATATCGACAGTTTTTTGATGTTGATGGTCACAGACTTCAGGAAGTAACAGCATGTAAAGGATATGCGACCAAATATGAAATATGATACTTTAAAAATACGTTAAAGCAAAGGGTATGAATACTTATGTAAATGAGAAATTTTAGTTTTTTATTTTTAATAAATTTGCAAAAATCTCAAAAAAACTTTTTTCACATTGTCATTATGGGGTGTTGTGTGTAGAATTTTGAGGGAAAAAATGAATTTAATCAATTTTGGAATAAGGCTGTAACAGAACAAAATGTGGAAAAAGTGAAGCGCTGTGAATACTTTCCGGATGCACTGTACAACTGCTTATCGGGTCCAACATATAATTTTTCCTGTTCAAAATGCGACAGTTTGGCTTTTTCCAGTGTTAAAGAAATAACTTCCAAGCTTCAGAAGGATAAACATTTTAAACGATCATTATGGGGTAAACGACTGAGAGAGAACCCTGCTGTCCTTTTAAAGCTATCATTAAAAGCACATTAAGCTTTGAGGAGAGACTAGATAAATGCGAGGTGTGAGCTCTCGGACAGTGTGACCTCTGACTGCGCTCCCCGGGGTGATAATGTGAGGGGGAGGATTTGTGTCCGTCTCTGACCTGGACGTCGCGTTTGACAGTTCGGTGGAACGGAGCTCAGGCAGGAGGACCAGACGGCGGAAAGCGTGAAGAATCAGATGACCGTGCAGGAGTGGGAGAAGGTCTTCGAGATGAGCCAGGATAAGAACCTCTACCACAACCTCTGCACCAGCCTCTTCCCCACCATCCACGGTACGCCGGGACCTCCTCTTCCATGCCAATGTACTCACTTCAGTCAACTGGTCAGGAATTGTCTGTCACGGGGTTTTCCACCTTTTCTGACCCAGGTACACCTTCCCAGGTAAAATGGCATCCAGGGGACCCCCACCATAAGTTAAAAAGGGTTATGCTTTTTATACTAAATATAAATTTTCCCAAAATTTATATTTAGTCATTGCATATCAAGTCTGGCCAGGGACCCCCTACGGTACCTTGGGGGCCCCAGGGATCTGTGGGGTCTCTGAAAACTTATGATCTGTTGGACGTTATATGGCCTGCTGTGTACGCAAAATTAAGTCTTTTTTTCATTAATCTGTTTTTATGGCTTTTGTTTAGCAAGGTGATGCACATTAATGGATGTAGGTGCAGCATGAATCTTTGTAGGATGCACTTGTAATGTTATGCTAATGTTACAGTAGAAATACTCTTTATTTTTTGTTGATCAGCCACAGTGTGATAACTACCGTGACAAACTAACAACAAGAGTGTTCATTTCTTGCCATGATTTAGTTTGACGTTCTATGGTTGTGATCGCAGGCAATGATGAGATCAAGAGAGGCATTCTCCTGATGCTGTTTGGAGGCGTGGCCAAGAGGACCATGGAGGGCACGTCCTTGAGAGGGGATATCAATGTCTGCATCGTGGGCGATCCCAGCACCTCCAAGAGCCAGTTCCTCAAGTACGACCGTGATCTGAGAAACCTCACCTGGTCGACCTTTAAGTTTCAGGCTTTTACATTAAAGCGTTTTTAAACAAAAAGTTCAATGAGGCCATACAAATGACTTCTATATTCTAGCTGGAAATCGTGTTCAGAAATCCAATCTCCTTTTTAATTCACGATTCATAACTCCAACCAGCCTTAACATGTCATCACAGCCAAAAGCAATAGAGCAGTAGAATATGTTAAAATTATTTGGTTTGCAGACTATCATTTAACACGCAATACTGGAACTGAGAATGGGGTTGTACCGAATGCACAGCAGGCCTGTGCCGTTACAAAGGAAATTTTGAGATGGCCGGTGCTTCCAAACAAACTCTTTCTCTGGATCAGAGAGAGAGAGTTTGTGTCTTTTTAAGCCCTTGATAGATTTCACTGTTGTGGGAGGATCTGTGTGTGGAGTGAGTGTTTGGCCAACAGCAGTCACCAGGGGCACAGTTCAACAACACAAGACATTTAAATTATGCGTTTAGTCCAGTGTTGTGATGTCCATCCCAAAATACATTTTTGCCTTCTACAGCTGTGGCTAACCTTTCCTATGCGTGTACATGCCAAAAATCCATTAACACAGCGAGCTCCGATCCTTGGGTGCTGCTGGTTTTCCTTTGCTAGAGTTGAAATCTGCCAATGATTGGAAAGAAACCAAACCAATTCAAGTCCTGGCATGAGTAATGTCATGTGACAGTTGGCAAGGGGGGTGGTAAGACCTCAGACGCCATTTTGTTTTAAAGCCAGAGAAAACAGGGCCTTGGTGTGGAATCTCTTTCAGTCAGTGTGTTAGTGCAGACAATGGCCTGGCACTACTCTGGTAAACTAGCCTGACTATAGCCCTATTTTATTTTAAATTTTTTACTCGAACCCTTCTCCCTGCCACAGACACGTGGAGGACTTTGCACCACGAGCCGTCTACACCAGCGGGAAGGCTAGCACCGCCGCCGGGCTAACGGCTGCCGTGGTGAAGGACGAGGAGTCCCACGAGTTTGTGATCGAGGCCGGAGCTCTAATGCTGGCTGACAATGTAATTACAGGGCCTTTAGAGTCAGTGGGTATTGGCCTGAGAAGGCCGGCTTTCTTGCCGAGCGTGGCCGTCACTAAGTTTAATGCCTAATGCAGCGTTGGTGTCCGGGTGAACGTCCAGCCATTTGCGCGCGCGGTTGTAACGTGTCTCGGGTACAAAATGGCCGATTTTGGTCTTCCCAGGGCGTGTGCTGCATTGACGAGTTTGACAAGATGGATCTGAAGGATCAGGTGGCTATTCACGAGGCCATGGAGCAGCAGACCATCTCCATCACCAAGGCCGGGGTGAAGGTACGTCAGTCCAACGCGCCCCGGAGAGCCGGCGAGCTGCGGAGCGCCTGACCGGCAGCTTTAGCTCGGGTTACAGGAATTGGAAACGCCTCGGTGCCTGGTGTGATAACCCTGCCGAAAGCAAAGCGCCATTGGTCAGGTGTTTCACCCACTGTCGCCATATTTGGGGGCCTCGTTCCATCAATGTTCCCGAGTTACATTAACACCCAAAATTGGTGCGAAATTAGTCATTGTACATTTCCGCTCATGGTCTCTGCTCAATGCTTTTCAGTCGCGGCGTATATTTCATGGAAGTCTCCGGGAAAGCAAATTTCCAACACAGAATTATGGTTTACATGTGCGATTTTGAACCAACTTTATAAGCTGAGTTGCTAAATGGCAGCAGTATGCAGAGGTGGATGAGAACATACCAAAAAATTGTGACAAAAGGTTTTTTTTTTCTTTTCCTGACGATATACTGCTTTTATCGCTTTCCTACAACTTCCAACACCTTGCTGCTTTAGTGTGGACCACCCGCTCCCCACCCCTCCCCCCTCCAGATAAGCTTAAAATGAGAATCTGTATGATGGAAGGGGCAGAGTGGGGGTGGGGGGGGGGAGGTATAAATGTGTTGACCCTGCCAAATCCAGGCCACGCTGAACGCCCGCACCTCCATCTTGGCGGCCGCCAACCCCATTGACGGAAGGTACAACCGGTCAAAGTCCCTGAAACAGAACGTGAACATGTCGGCGCCCATCATGTCCAGATTTGACCTGTTCTTCATCTTGGTGGATGAGTGTAATGAGGTAAGGCTGCCATCTTGGTGGATGAGTGTAATGAGGTAAGGCAGCCATCTTGGTGGATGAGTGTAATGCGGTAAGGCAGCCATTTTCTTTCTTTATTTTAACCTTTGTTGCTTTCTGAAATGACTGAAGACTAAGACCAAAAGGTTTTAGGTTCTTTACATTTGCATTTTGTGTTCATTAACCCACTTGCTAACCTATACTTATGTCGGTCATAGTAATTAAGAAAATATAAGGAATAACACACTTGGAACCTGATTTACTAAGACCTTTATCATGTGCAAAACCTTTTATCACACGCAAAACCAATAACATGACCAATGATTGGTCATGGTATTTGTTTTGCACCAATCCTTGGTTGTGTTAGTTTTGCGAGTGCCAAAAGGCTTTGCACACGCTAAAGGTCTTAGTAAATCAGGTTCTTAGTGTTATAATAAAACTTCCTCCTTATATAAAGTATTTCACTTCTAAATGGGAGGCCTTTCCGTGCTATATCAATATTCACTTCAAGGTCACTTATGATTGACAGCTCACTAAACAAAACTTTTGTAAAAGCAGCTAACACTGTAAAAAATGTACTTGAATGTGCGAAGTAGTGTTGTAGTTGATCTCCAGGAGGCTGAGCTATATTTTCATCAACAGGTTACGGATTACGCCATCGCCCGACGCATTGTGGACCTGCACGCCAGAAACGTGGAATCTGTAGAGCGTGTCTATGCCACGGATGAGATCCAGAGATACATACTGTTCGCTCGTCAGTTCCAGCCAAAAGTGAGTGCCTTCATCTCTTCTTTTCTGTTAGCTGACAGAATGTGGCTTATTCGAGGAGAACTGTAATGAAGTGCCACATTGCCCTCTTCTGGCCAAAGTGTGAAAATGCTGGAAAGCCCAGCATTATGGAATGTCACATAAGTGAATTACACGATGCAGGATTATTGAGTTAGCTGGATTACTGCACTGAGTAAAACCTGGAACAGCTTTTTACTTCAGTCCATGTTCCAGATTTGGGAGGGTTCCGGGATTTACTCAATGCATTTATCCAGCTAACTCGGTTATCATGCTTTGTGATACAGGCCCCAGATGAGTTGTATATCTGGCCAATCAGTGGCACTGATCAAAACTATCGGTTAGAAAATAAAACCAGAAGCACTACAGGCCTGGAGGGGCCCGGTTTGAGTATCCCTGTAGTACAGCACGGTCTCCCCTGGTCTCGCTCCAGATCACGCGGGAAGCGGAGGAGTTTGTGGTGGATCAGTACAAGCGGCTCCGGCAGAGGGACTGCAGCGGAACGCTGAAGTCGGCCTGGCGCATCACCGTTCGGCAGCTGGAGAGCATGCTCAGGCTGTCTGAGTCCATGGCGCGGATGTACTGCTCCGACGAGGTCAGACAATTACTATTACAATTCAGTATGTACTGCTCCGAAGAGGTCAGACAATTACCATTACAATTCAGTATGTACTGCTCCGACGAGGTCAGACAATTACCATTACAATTCAGTATGTACTGCTCCGAAGAGGTCAGACAATTACTATTACAATTCAGTATGTACTGCTCTGATGAGATCAGACAATTACCATTGCAATTGAGTATGTCCTGCTCCAACTAGGTCAGACAATTACCATTACAACTTAGTATGTACTGCTCCGACGAGCTCAGACAATTACCATTGCAATTCAGTATGTACTACTCCGATGAGGTCAGACAATTACCATTACAATTCAGTATGGACTGCTCCGACTAGGTCAGACAATTACCATTACAATTACCATTACAACTCAGTATGGACTGCTCCGACTAGGTCAGACAATTACCATTACAATTACCATTACAACTCAGTATGTACTGCTCTGACTAGGTCAGACAATTACTATTACATTTTCTGAACTTGTGATTGTGGAAATAACTTTTTAGATTGAATCCCATTTTTATTTCCTATCCTGATGGTGTAAGGTCCACCCCAAGCATGTCAAGGAGGCTTTCCGGCTTTTGAATAAATCCATAATCCGCGTCGACTCCCCGGACATCAACTTCGACCAGCAAGATGACCAAGAGGAGCTGAATGGTGAGAGAACTTCAGCTCTGAAAGTTAAATATTATTAATCTATTATTAAATTTATTAATCTATTTAAAAACCGTTTGCCTATGATGCTGCTGGAGGCACAATTATTTAATGTTTTGTTGCCTATATTGTTGCGTGTCTCAACTGTCGATTATTACAATCGCTGTATAACTAGTTCCCACGTTAGCTATTCCATTTGAGTTAATTTTAACTGATGGTAGTTCAGATGAAACTGAGTAGAGTATTGTCGCCCCCTAGTGGTAAAACGGATTGAATACAATTATATTGAAAATATTGAATCCAAATCTGTGTGCTGAAGCTGGTGAGCCCAGAGTTCCACCCAGCAGTCAGGCTGCCCCAATTGCCCTGATTGCCCCTGTACTTAGAACAGGATGGCATGCTCGGGGGGGAGCAGACTGAGGCCAATGGTGCTAACGGCGGCGCGGAAAAGCCTGCGACTGTGGAGCAGCAGGTGGACGGGCCGGGGAAACCCACGGCGGCCGCCAAACCCGCGTTCAGGATGTCCTTCGCAGAGTACAAGAAGGTCTCAAACCTGCTCGTGCTGCACGTGCACAAAATGGAGGACCGTGAGTATATCTGCTCCGGGCGGATTCCCGTTTTCCCGTCTGCAATTCCAGGTTTAGAATAAAGGAAATGTGTGTGTGTGTGCGTGTAAAGATTTGCGTCAAGTATTTCAACTGAAATGGAGTTACGTACCAGATCATTTGTAAACTGGTTACTTTTACAACTAATTGAGTGCAGTGAACAAACACACGTTTTTAAACTTCTCTTTATGGAGCCATTGGGTGGAATCACGGGGCAGTGAAATCTTTTTTTTTTTTTTTTTTTACAGTTGATGAGGAATCCTCACTGAAGAAAAGTGAATTGGTCAACTGGTACCTGAAAGAGATGGAGAGTGAGATCGAATCGGAGGCCGAGCTGATTGCCAAGAAAAGCCTAATTGAAAAAGTGCTTCACCGACTGATCCATTATGTAAGTGTCACGATGAAATGCTTGAATTGGTCACCTGAAATGCAGACTCTTTGTTAGTGCAGATGCTTAATTGAGACAGGGAAGCCATTTTAATCACAAGGTATATGAACGTGTATGAATTTATATTTTTTAAAATATTTTGAGAATATCAATCATTTAACATATGATTGTTACAAAGTGTGGATTATGAATGAAGATAGAATTAACAAAAATAAGAGTTTTGTAATATGACCCACTCTTGTACCATAGATATGCATATACGCTCTACGTCTTTTATGTTTTAACTTCCGAGTTACTTACTGAAATTGTCGGATGAGTGCACAGTTCTGCAGATGTGTGCTCCTGAATTCTCTCAACAAAACTCTGGAAATCAGGGGTTCATCCTGGTATTTTAAGTGCCCCCATTTGTGAGGAAAAGTCACCCACTCAAAAGCTTTTTGATGAAGTGGACTCAAATATGCGCCCTCAAAAGGGTGTAGGGGTCGTATTCGGACACAGCCCATGTGACGGCTTGCTTAGCTGCAGTTGAATCGGGTGTGTCGAAATGGGGGTTGAAATGAAATCGCACAGGATGGTAGATCGGCGTGGGGGAGCACTGCATTCAGCGGTAATGAAGACCTATGACATGGAATGGGTGGCATTCGACCTAAACTCCCTAAATCTCCTCCCTCCCCAGGACCACATCCTCATAGAACTGACCCAGACGGGCCTGAAGAAGGGGGCGGAATTCGGGGAGGACCCCGTTGCTGAGGAAGACCCTTATATAGTGGTGAATCCAAATTATGTGCTCGAAGACTGAGTCTCTTCTGCATCTTATATTGTGCCCAGTATAAAATGGAGCATGGTGATTGATTCGTTTTATGTGTCGCCGGGGATTAGCCGCTTCATGTATACAGGTAGAGCACAAGACCTGTTGTCATGGAGTTCAGTCCTCATGAATTTAATTAAACACTTGGTTTCAGGTGTGGGGAAAACTATTTATTAAATCATATTTTTGCATAACAATTTGGTGTTTTCAATGTATAATAGTGACTTCTCAACACACACCGACTGCAATGCAACCTTTTTTCTTTTTTTTCCCAAGTGCCTTTACCTCAAGACTCAAAACACTAACATTTATCATATGGCTTTTAGGAAATTACTGTAAATTCTGCAGATGAAAGAAAATAATTGTCAAAATTAGTTGTCAAAATTTTCTCTAAATGGCATGATTGAGTGGTGTTTGTAAAGAATTAAAAGTATCTTTGTTGCTATTACTTTATCTATTGTCCAAATACATTTCAGATTTTTTTTCTTTACAAAAAAACGGACAAGGCCAGCGCCTTTGTTTTTCACGAAGTAATCCACTGATTATCCACCAGATGGTGCAATAGGAATTGAAATCCAACACTTGCTTTTATATTCGTCTCTAGTAACACACAAGCGTTCATAGTTTGAAGAGATCACTGCAGCACGTTGCTGCTGCAGGAGGAAAGTTGATTTCTAATTGTGTCTTGGATCAATTTATTTCTTATCCTTAATTTCATTGCAATGTTTGCACTAATGCGCGAAGGGGCTATAAACTGCTGGCCTCGACTGTTTACTTGTTCAAGTTTTATTTGTCAGGATTATGTTGACGGGATTACAGTTGCATAGCTAATTTGCATTCGTATAATGATCTTAAGTCAATATTTTGGAATTGCAGAATACATTTACTGTTATGTAATTGTTAAAAAAAAAGAAAAAGAATATAAAATAAAAAAATTAACACCTACAAACCACGATGCGTGGTTTGGTGGTTCTGGAAATCGCTTGGTCCAAATACAACGGTTTCGTTTTATTGCTCTGTAGAACGATAACACATTTAATCCATAGATGAAGCACAGTCATGCCATCAGTCTTTGTGCGACGAAAACTTACTCTGAGCTGATGAACGGCACTGGACCGGGGTCACTATCAAATTTACACCATATTTCCACGATAATCTCGATTACTAAATTAAAAAAACAACCAAGCAAATTCCCTGGCCGAGTTGAACGCCCTGTGTAGCCTATTTTTACGCATAGGTTATGTGTAGCTACGTCATACAGTTGCTAAAATTATTTGTCTTCTACATTTAATCTCCGCACTTTAGAATTTTTTTTTCCAGAAAAAGCTTTGCACTTTATATGAACGGCTAAAAACGTAGTTGTTTAATATTTGTTTAATGTAAATTGTGGACATTTATATTTGGTGGTTCTAGGCTAAGATACATGTAATTTGCACCTGAAGTTACGCATTGAATAGTCAGCGAATGATACAGGATGCGGCAATACCAACGCCCTACATCTAGAGTCCTTGTGGTGGTGACGAAGTAAAATATCGCCTTTAATTACTTGGAATAAATGCACAATTTCGAACATATATAAAATACATTTCCACTCAAGTTTACAATGTGAATTAATCTACAGAAGTAAGCTCTTAAGCTTACTTTCTGTGCGAGAACAGCCCGTCTCCATCAACCGCAGGCGTTTACAGCTAGATGTTCGGCGATTGAGAAAATGACAACAGGCATGTAATTTAAATAAACCGGTAAAATTGTACAATGTGACACTACTACACGATGTACTACTCCCCCATTTAACCGTATTTTCCGGGTCGAGTCGTCTTGCCCTATCTTGCCGTGGTCGTGACCGCTAAGCTATCCATCTGCCCGCTGGATGAACCTTTGAGCTCTTTTAATGCGTCCTTAAATGACGCCTTTATTTTCTTTCAAATCATGTTGACTAGTGTCCCATCGCGCATATCTAACGTCTCCTTATTGTCCAAATCGCTCATTTGGAATCCATAACAGGTTTAACATGATGCGCTCGCTTCTCAGATGTCTGGTCATCGGTACTCAAGTGCACCTTTGAGAAATTGGATAAACAGTATATTCCTTAATTTATGAACATCTGGATAGAAAAATCCCGCGCTCTTCCGAATACAATGCAAACTGAGCTTCATTGATGAACCTGCTGCGGTGGATAGCCTACTCCAAATCCCCAAATTTTATCCATTTTACGCGAAGAGAGTAAAGCCAGCAGAAGACACATAGGCTACTGCAGCTAACCCGTTGCACCTCACATGAGAGTGAATGCATTGCGTGCCATCCCACTCTGAAAGCTCTCGCTCTCTCTCCCCCCCCCTGTGTGTGTGTGTGTGTGTGTGTGTGTGTGTGTGTGTGTGTGTGTGTGTGTGTGTGTGTGTGTGTGTGTGTGTGTGTGTGTGTGTGTGTGTGTGTGTGTGTGTGTGTGTGTGTGTGTGTGTATGGAGAGTGTGTTTGTGAGGCTCAGAGAATCGCGTGCGAAGAGCTGGCCTGTCATTCAGAGGAATCCGCCACCTGAAACACAAGGAAGTGAACGCAACCAAAATCGAGTATATAACGTCAACCACTCTGCCTGCTCCTTGCTGCCTGATAAAAATCGGTAGTTTATAACGCAGGTATAGCTACTTTGTTTTTTTTTTTAAATACCCATGGGAATTACCGTTTTGAAAGTATTGCTTAGTCTGACCATTTACTCTATACTCTAGAAACCGTTCTGGAATTGATAGCCTATACATTGCCTGAGCCATTCGGTAAGTTTATCGGCGTTTCTGTCTTCTGCAATGCTTAGGGAATGGGAAATTTAAGTAAAGTGTGTGAAACTTATTTAAGTGGGAATATATATGAATATTCTGATAGGAGATGCTGTGATGATATACTGTCACTTTCTTGCGTTTACAGGTCTAGCTACTGAATGTAAATCAACATATGACGTAAACAATGAAACGTGATTGTGAAACACGTTTTCCTTTTTTATTATTATTTTTTTGTTCTTAGTGTAATTTGCCTGGTAATTGGATATTTTGCATGAAGCCTCTAAATTAAAATTAAAAAACCGGCAGAGGCACATTTTACGCAAAGGACAAGACGTGTATGTAAGGTTTTCGTCTTTAATACGCTTCTCTTTCTTTGTTCACGTGCACCTGTTACATTTCCACAGAGGCGCGAGATGATGATTCCACCTGGGGATTGCATGTATGCCAGCAGGAAGAGACGGAAGCCCGTGCAGAAACAGTTAAGTGTCCCGCGCAGGGGGAAGTCGTTTCCGCTATTTTTGTGAATTTGGAAAATTATTCATTCAGTCTTGACGGACACCTAAGCATGTGCAAAATCCACTGTTATGTAGGCCCTGCGTAGTTACAAGAGGGATACATATGTTATTATTCTTTAGTTTTTCCCAACAATTGTAAGAACCAAAATGGAATCCTTATTTTTTATACAGTATTTTAATTCAGTGTCAATTAATTTGCAAGTTAGCACATCCAGATACGTTGTATGAGTGTATTGAAGAACTGAATTTAAGGCTGTTTTAAGTACTTTGTCTGTTTTGAAGTACGCATGTGTAACCTGAGATGATTGATCATTAGAGTTAAAAACAGTTTTCTGTTTCCACAGAGTAAAAGTAATTTGTTCCAAACAATGAAATAATTCATATTTGAATTGAAATAATGCATATCTGCTACTAACAATCCAAGGTACTTTTAGTCATACAATATAACAGGTTAAAATATTTGATATATTTAGCTGTATTCAAAGATAGCTTTGCTATTAATTCATTAGTTAATGGTAAATTCATTATTTTTTTATTGTTTTAATAGCTGTAAAATGAATAACATAAACTTGTAAAAAATTGTATTCTTTTGCTACCACTTGAAATGATATGGAACAGCTCATCAAAATTGATATCAGAAGTAATAATTAGGATTGTAAGATTTATTGGTAAAGTATGAACTCTTAAAGAGTCATAAAGATTCCATGACGATGATGATGATGATGATAATAATAATAATAATAATAATAATAATAATAATAATAATAATAATAGTAATAATAATAATACTGGCATCCAGTCTTTGTATCTTCATCACATATGTAAGATCTCAGTCTCACATGAGGATATGTGACAAAAAAAATGAGGTCCGCACTCCAAGAAAAATACCTTTAAAGTTTTGTTATAATCTTCAGTTGCTACAGGGGAAAAATGACCACAGACGTTTCGGCTGCAAAGTCTTCCTCAGTGTGTCCTGACAAATTACGATGGAACTTTTAAATATTTTTCTTTGAGTGTGAACCTCATTTAAAAAATAAAATTTGTCATCATTTGAGAACTGAGTGCAAAGCACCAACTGACCGTTCCTATAAGCTTCAGCCGGGAGAGTGCGGTGTTCACTTTCAATCACATGAGGATATAAGCAGATGAACTGCAACATGTTGGGCTAGTTGACCTGGGAGATGAAGCAGATTCCCAGTGTATTGAGAGATGATTGGGTTTTACCTCACCGGGGTTTACTGGGAGAAGGGTTTTACCTCACTGGCTCTTACTGATAGAAGTCTCACTTTTGGAAGGTGCCTCACTGGATGGAAGAAGAGCTCTTTGCTGGACTGCAGTTCCAGTCTCTCAATAGTTATATGTGTAACTCACCCCTTTACCTTTAATGCGGAGCCTACTCTGTATGAAGTCCTTGTCTCGTGTTTCTGCTTGGTCATCATTGGTAATGAGTCATTCATTTCATGTCATGTTCACCGGAAAGTATCTGCCTTGTGCTGTCGATTGTGGTTTCTCTACAACACAGAGGAAGACCAACTGACAAAATAAGAGACTCGCAACTCATTGTATAAGTGGTTCACTTCTCGTATGATGTGGATAAATTGTACAGTTTTTTTCCCCACACCCATAATGTATATGCAGATTTATATACATTGTCAGTGTCTGAGGTTGGAGTAACAACAAAAAGCTGTGTTTTTTCAGTGTTTAATAACTTGTTAAAAGTTGGATTTAAAACCAAAAACTTAAAACTCAGCTTCCCAGTTATAAAGTTTGGCACCACTGCTGTTTTGAAATAATTTAATAATGTAAGAAACCCAGTTTCCCTCTCTAGATTTGACCCCAACTCGCGTTCTCCTCGCTGCACGCTCGTGGGAGTTCAGGGCTTTCCGGCCCTTTCCAAGGCCTTGTTTTTGCTTCCGTGTCTTTCTGAATGATTGGCACCTGTCACCTACCTGATTTTGTACGGCGGAAGACATTTTCTGTTCGCGTTGCCAGGAAACCGGCCACGTCGAATCAGAAGTCCAACCCCTCCAAGAGGCACCGTGACCGGCTCAATGCGGAGCTGGATCGCCTGGCCAGCCTCCTGCCCTTCCCCCCCGACGTCATCTCCAAGCTGGACAAGCTGTCCGTTCTGCGGCTCAGCGTCAGTTATTTCAGGGTCAAGAGCTTCTTCCAAGGTAAGGCCCCCCCACCTTGTGTGGGGGGTGTGGTTTATTTTCATTGTCAGCCAATCACAGTCTTGGGGTGGGAGAGGCAAGGCTTTGTTTTCATGTTCAGCCAATCACAGTCTTGGGGTGGGGAGAGGTGAGGCTTTGTTTTCATGGTCAGCCAATCACTGACTGTGCGCAGGGAGAGGCGGGGCTTTGTTTTCATGGTCAGCCAATCACAGACTTGGGGAGGGGAGAGGGAGCGCTCCAGTGTTGGACTGAATAAGGGGACTATCTCACTTTACAACCTGCTTCTTGATTGAGGCAAGCCGAAATGTGGCAGATCCTGATTGGTTGACTCTCATTGACTCAGTTCATTGGACGGCTCAAGAAGGCTTCAAGTAGCAGTTGTATTCGTTGGACAAAGACAGCCTTCTGCGTGTGTGACCATTTCTATTTTTATTTTTATTAAAATGTAACTGATCAGATAATGAGTGTTGTGTAAAAACCATCCTTCATATTTAGGCCGGGCTCAATGTTTTTCTACATCAAATCCCTCAACTCTGTGGAAGTTTAATTAAAATAAAATTGCCTGTGTGATTTTACCGTCGTAGAAAATAATGTTATGCATGCTGGGAACTGGATATTGACTGAAGGACCTGGTCTGAAACCATAATAAAGATGAACACTGGTATCAAGGCCATTTTGACCTCAGGTCAGGTAGGGTGAAGAAAATAACAAGATATACAGTATGTTCCCACAACAATTTATGGTGGGAAAGGAAGACGGTCTTTATCCTGTTTCTGTATAAGAGTAAGTAGTGGTGACTGGTTTATGTTTGTTCTCCATGTACGTGCATGAATAAAAAAAACTTGATGGCTTCTGAAACTTGAGTTCACCAGTCCGAAACCTCAGAGCGGCTTATTACACAACACAATTAACTCTGTTAATGTCCCCTGCTGCATTGATGTAGTGTAGTAACAGGCCAATATTCTCCGGGCACATCAATCACTGGCACATTTAAGTCTGTCTGTCCGTGTTGTCTTTAATCTCCATGTCATTCACTGTCCGTCGTGCGCTCCATTATTTACAGGGAGCTTCAGGAAAAAAAGGCACCCAAAAGTACTGTGACACAGATGTCAAAAATGAAACAACTGAGACAGCCAAATGAGACTGTGTAAATAAAAAGGTTGCTCCTCCTCATTGTTTGTATTTCCTAAAAGGGGCCCGATTGGATTTTGGGGGAAACTAAGCTGTTGAAAATTGTTCTGCGGGACAGAGAGTACCAGGCACTCCTAAATCAGTCTCCTGTGGGGCTCCATATGTCCCCGGGGTCTTTGCTTGAGCACCAATCAACGTTTCCTGCTAATTTAAAGACGTTTCAGTCTCTTCAAGTCAAATGACAATTATGTGGTCGACTGCTTTGAATTTTGTAGAGAAAAACTTATGCTGGACTTAAGTTGTCTGTTCCACGTGTTCGCACTGAGCTGGGCAGAACAGCTTTTCAGTACGCTGCCCCCTCTGCTTGGAACACCCTACAGAAAGACTTAAAATTGGCAAATTTGATCCCGTATGGTGAATTTGTTTCAGTCTTAAAGGACTTAGAATGTGGCAGTATTGGGAATAGTCGTTGTGCTTAACCGTGACATTATGCAGTCCTGAAACTGCCTTTTAACTGGATAATCTGTGTTAAATGTTTGGTATTTCTATGAATGTTTATTGATGTTTATTTGTTTTATGCTGCCCTCTTGGCCAGGTCTCTCTTGTAAAAAAGATTTTAATCTCAATGAGACTTTACCTGGTTAGATAAAGGTTAAATAAAATAAAAAATAAAGTTAAGCTTTAGGGTTGTAATTTTTAATGTGCACCAGGTTTGAGTTTAAATGTGTCCAGGCAGGAAAAAAATGGATTGTATTAGATAATACAAATTAACTATACATGTAAAAGGTGATTCTGGCAAATTACAACGCATCAAATGTTGCTGAATTATAGTTGTAAACACTAACATTTGGGGGAAAAAAGAACATTTGCCAATTGGCTGATCTTGCAACTGAAAACTACAAATCAATGAGTCCCACACTGATGCAGTTCTAGGCAATTCACACAGTAAAGCACATGTACGTGAGATCTAAAGAGGTCACTGTGTAGTTTGAACTCACACAAAGTGACATCATCAGCCTGTGTAAGTGCTTAATAATTAAAACATGGTTGCGCAGAAGAATGTAAAAGAATATGTATTGCTTTGAAGGACGTAAAATAGTGTATGGTACTTCTCCCATGCTCTCTCTGAGGCTGCACAACTTGTGTACGGTCTTCCCGAACGTGCGTGTGTCACACCCATTCCTCATCTCACTGCACTGCAGTGAACAAGTGTTTTACTCTTGTAATGAGACTTAAAATCATATTTTTTCCCCTCAAAAGTGGAAAATATTATCTTGTTTTAAGTTACTTTTTACTTGACAAGTGAAATTATCTTACCCCACTGGCAAATCTTGAAATAAGTAAAAATATCTCACCCCACTGGTAGATAGTTTGTTTTATTAAGTAGAAAAAGTAACAGAAATAAGATTCTAAAGTCTAAATATGAGATTAAAATGCTTGTTAAGATTTGTTAAACAATAATTTCACTTGTCAAGTAAAAAGTAGCTTAAAACTAGGTAATATTTTCCACTTTTGAGGGGGAGAAATATGATTTTAAGTCTCATTACAAGACTAAAACACTTGTTGAGACAGACATCTTTTTCAGTGTGGCTGCCCGTTACAGCTCACATCAAGTTAAAAACGTTTAAACCTACAAGCCTACTGGGGAGTGAATGGAACAACCTCCTCCCATCAGTTTCCAAAACCCTACACCCCTGCCCCCCCCCCCCCCCCCCCCCCCTGCATGGCTGCTTCTGCCACTCGTGACGGCCTGTCTGTATTGGCTCTCAAAGCGGGGGGCTTCCCAAAGTGGTCAGTCCTGCAGGATCTCTGGCCAGCTTCTGAAGCAGACTGGACATACATCATTACAGTCTGACTCTGCAAACCATCCCCACCCTGTAGAATTCATACTTTTTGTACTAAATCAGGTTATGGTATTTTAAGGTAAAGTTTTTTTATGTTATATGTTTGTGGGTTTATATTTCTCTTCTTATAGGACATGCTGTGGGTGTACTTTGTGTTTTTAAAATTTAGTAATTTGGGTCTTGGTTAGCATAGTTAACTTGGATAAGTGCTTTAGTGATGTTGCAGCTTACTCACTGATATGTTGTTAGCCAGGTCTGGCAATATAGCTCATATTTTCTCCCATATTGTAAGCTGTTCTGGGTAAAAGCACCTGGTAAATGAATGCAATGTATTATAACGTATGGAAGAATTAAAAACTTCTCTGCACTTATTGTATGTCGCTTTGGATAAAGGCGTCTGCTAAATGACTGTAATGTAATGTAAAAATAATTGTTTCTGTGGCTACTCTTTTAGCAGCTCTCTACACAGTGCAGGCTTACTCAGGATTGACTCGCGTTCTTTTCAAAGGGGAACTGGATGACTAATGTGCCCATAACCCATAGTTGTCAAGGAAACATAGGGATAGGGTGGCAGGGTGGCGTGTTGATTAAGGAGGCAGCCTTGTAATTTGTTGGCTTTGATCTCAGCTGATTGTACACCCTGGCCTCTCTGCTGTCGTACTCTTGAGCAAGATACTCGGTGGACATAGAGATGGACAGCTGTCTAAAACAATGCAAGTCACCCTGCATTTGGTCATCTGCTGATTGGTTGAGGTGGTGTTCTAGGAAAGACAGACGAGGAAGGCTATAGGCTGAAAGTTGTGATGTCACAGTGGGCCAATACTGACTGCTGAGACTTTAAGACCGCTCACCATCGCCCTGTGATACAGGGGTGTCTGACTTCTCCAGAAACTAATTATAAATTCTATAATAATTCAAATTGTTTAAATCAGTTATATAATGTTGCCATAACAATTACCATAGAGTCAATCCATGGGCACTATGGAGTAAGTGACACACAGGGGCTATCTCTGTCAGCGCAGGTGTGGCAGCACCTCTATTCTAAAGTTACCAGCGCGGCTTACAGCGTAGATGGCAGTTTAGTCAACCCCTCGGGTTAAAGGTCACCCGTTGTTTTGGATACAGAAGTTTGTTTGTTAGTGCGGCTTTAGGTTTGAGCTTTGTTCCTCTCTCTGCTCGGACTCACCCTCCCTACCTCCTCTTCCTCCTCACACCCATTTCCAACCGCCAGTTTGGGAAGAATTATTCAAAAAGTGATACATTACAACGAACGTTGGGCGGCCATTTTATTACTTGTGCTTTACAGGCGTTCTCTGCTTCAGTCCCATGGTAACTTAATTGATTCCAGTCGTGAAATTCACCTCGCATTCGGTTTATCCAGAGAAAATGACACGGGTTATATTTGCACATACAAACCATTAGCCTAGCTCCCTAACCGTTGCACTACATTGTCGCCAACGTGTCGGTAAAATGACGTAGTACTTGAATTATCTCATTATGCACAATTTTAGATGAGGGTCCTGTGTATTGAGCAGCCATCATCGGGTGCACGTGCGAGCTCTTTTTTTAAAAACCTTCAGTAATTTCCCAGCATGCTTTAGTGCATTTGTGCCACACTAGCCCTCCGTTATCTGTGTAAAAGTAGCCGCGTCTGTTCTCACTTCAGGTGGTGTGTGTCCGCCCAACACTTTACGGGAACATTACAGTCCTTCTGTGTTGCAGCCTTTATATCTTGTGATAATTTATGAGTTATTGCCTATAGCAGTGACTGACTGTGTGTGCCTGTGAGACTCTCGGTCTCCATCAGGAATGTCAGGGTAGCTTAATTTGGGCTTTTGGCAAAGAACGGGTCTCTCTGCTCGAACACAAGTAATGCCTCACAAATTACAGTAAGCTGCTGGCCTTGTACTCTACTGGGTATTAGTGTCGTGTGGAGCAATATTTCCCTCCCGCACAAAGGCCTAGCACAATAGAGTGCTGTCCTCATGTCATTTTACCTGGGTTTTCCACCCAGGATTGCTTGTTGCACGGCTTTCTGATCAAAACCGTATCCGCTTCCGTCATAAAAGCTGAATCGGCACTCTTCAGAGAACGCATGAATATTCAGACAGGTGTCCATGGCAATATGAATGTGAATCAATCGGAATGCAATGGATGAATTGCATGTAAAAGGTGGATGAACTCATTACTGATATAGCATATTAGTATGAAACTGATGTCATTCCCATTTATATCAGAGGTCTATATGCAAACGTCGACGTACCTCGTAGTGGCACGTGAATAATTGCATAGATTGGTCCTGTGTTGCAAAGGCCATAAGGTAGCTAGTGACCCCCCCCCCCCCCCACCCCGAGCCACGCCTGGTCTAGACACGGAGCATTGTGTCTTAATAGGGCCAAGCTCAGCACGCAGTATGTGGACGTGTGGGACTCAGTGTCGCTCGGTTGACATCACAGCAGAATCCTTTGTTGCTCCAACACTGCTGCCGGACTCTTGTCCCCGGCAATTACGCTCAAACTCGGGTTCCGGGGTGCTAACATTGCGGGCGTCAGTGGCGTGAGTGTCCGTGTTTTTAAAAAAAACAGTCACGCAGGCCCGGAACTGAGTCTCGATGAATGGAGAGAGTCGTTTGAAGACGAGAGCAACCCTGCGCACGAGAGCGTAATAATGCGTGCTGTCGCCTCTGCCATCGCCGTTAATGGCTCTCGAACGCCCGCCGTGCGAAAATGAACAGCTCTTGAAAAGAAGCGGCAGTTTTACTCCAGGGCCAGGCCAAGGGGTAACGGAGGGACACTTTTGCTGTATTTTGCCCTAGTACTCCTGTTCTATCCAAGGCTGAGTAAAACAACAACTGGTATTATATAAAGGCTACCTTAGACTACAAACTGAGGGAAAAACTACTTCTTGGGGGTAAAACTTATAAAAAAAACAGGGCGGTAACAGAGGGACGCAAAATTAACGTGTTTTTTTTGCACTTTACAGACATGCATATCATACGATTCCTGAGGTGAAAAGAGTTATCTTTCTCTTTCATATTGTACTATGACCACTTAAATATGAACATGCAAAATGGTAAGCCACTTGTGCTGCTCAATTTTTATGGGGTGAGGTTTAAAGTCCGATGGTCATGGTAATGGAGGGACATTGACAAATGGTAACGGAGGGACACATTTTCACTTGTCTATTCAGGCAGCCATTATACATCATATACCAGTTATTTGCATCAATTAATGTATTTAAATATATTTTGGCAACAGTGGAACACTTTTTCACTTAGTTTCAAGGGTTTTATGCAGCTTTATAATTGAGCCTGCACCACTTTAAATAGATAAAGTTTTCAATTGATGAAAGTGGATGCAATGTGAAAAAATGTTCCAATGTAACCTAAATTCTTTTAAAATGAACTCTAAATTAATCACATAATTCTATTTAAAATCTTAATTCAATAATTACATCATGATGTGAAAAGCAACAATTAGGCTGGCATTAAATGATTGTTTGCTGTAAACCAACCTCGTATTTTCAGTACATTTCCAGGTCAAAATTACAGAAAAACTAAGTAGAGCAGGTATAATTTTTGGTGGTATGGTAGGGTTATAACAAACAAAAAATTATTTTTATTCAGCCTAGTACTCATGCCGAAGGAGAATCGAGAAATATTTGAATACCTTGTCAAAAAAATTCTGTGACTTTTTATCCTAAACCATTCACTCTACTGGGATGCCTATTCATATCATCATTAGAAAAATGCTATTTATTCATACTTTATTAAAAATAATTGCTCTGTAAGACTATTGTTCTAGGATAGAATAAGGGACAAAGTGCATCTGTTCAAGTTCGTCAACCCCAATGGATTCAAAAGCCCATAACTTCTTTTTCTAGTAGAGATAATTCAATACTGTTTTTTGTTCTGTACACCTTGGAATGTTGGCTTCAGGATCAGGCAGATAGGAAGTCGTTTCATAATGTTTAACATTTTGCTACTGATGTTAACCTCCCCTTGGCCTGGCCCTCCAAACACGGAGCTCCGTCTCTTAATCCGTCGGGCTTTCCCTTACAGATGCTCACTTTTCACGGCGCTTACGGGAGACGAGGTGCTGCTGCATCATGGGAAATCCCTCGCGCATATCAATTACTGAAGTCAATTTCTAAATATCAGTAAGCCCAGGCGGGCGCTCTGTAAACATAGGCATTCCGTTTAGATGTAAATATCCAGTTCTTTTCACTTCAGTTTTTGAGCAAAACAATAAAGTTAATACTTGTATGAAAATGATATTGAATATTATGTGTAAATTGTATTACGTTATGCAGCAGTTTAATTTGTAAGAAACTGATGAGGGGATGAGGTTTTTAATAAAAATAAAAAAAACATTTGATAACTGATTATATCGTTCTTAATGAATAATTATCCGAAGCCGTCGCTCTGAATGGGAAGAGGCGGAGAGCGGGGAAGAGGCGGAGAGCGGCGAAGGGCTCCGCTGGCTCTCAGACGCGATAGCGTGACTGTGTCCCGGCAGGAGATCGGAGCCCCCGGGGGAAGTGTGCGAATGGGAGGGCGTGTTCCTCAAGCGCTTCGGCTGTAAACAACGGCACGGCTCCAGCGCTGCCGGGGCTTGCCGGGGATAGGCCCTCCGATGTTTTTTAAAAGGACGTTCAGCCCTGTTAAACCCAGGTGGGAGAGGTTTTGTGGTCTAAGCTGAAAAGACGGTTCAGTTGGGCTGTGGGATGGACTATACTGGTTAAGTCAGTTGGTTGGAGGTTCTGGTCCCAGGAAGGGTTGAATAAGGTACTTAATGTGGTTTGCATCACTAAATATTCAGCTGTATCATTTGATAATAGGATAATTATAAATGTGCCAATGAATTAATGGTATGTCCTGCTGAGTGGATCGTTTATGCATAATGCATGTATTTTGTTGACAGCCTACTGTGTCTCTCTTTGTTTTAACCATTTTTATTCAGGAAAGATTGATTGGAAGCGTCAAACTTTTGACATTATTGCCTTCATCAGTGAAGTGATATTATGTGTTCATGGCAATCTCATACCTATCTCTGAAGCATCACCAGAGGTATACAAATAAACCAGAACCTCTGTTTGCAGGCATGAATGAATACTGAACTATTGGCAGCTATCTTATTTAAATAACTATCTTATTTAAACCATTTGGACAAAAAACGTAGGTGTGTAAATCCAAGGAATTAAATGATGTACTCAGAAAAGATCCGCTCTCAACCTTTAAGTTAATACAACGCAAAAATAAGATCAGCCATGTGATTTAAAAAAACTTGTTTTATTTTATTTCATTAACACATTGCAACGCACCCTCTACTTCTCACGAACAATTTGGCAATGCCAACTCATAATTAACTAAATAAAAATGTATGTAGGGAAATAAAAAAATAAAAAAACGTACAAAGACCAGTACTGTAATTGTGTAATAATAATAATAATAATACATACTGGCAGATTGGAACAGTTGACATATTGACCTTTTCTGACAGGCATTGCGTGATGCTTAATATTCGCATTGCAGTACTCTGTCCATCTCCGGATGTCAGACAGCATAGATTTACAGATAATGCTTTTACACACCCTCGCCCCAGCTGTCTCTAGATGAAGCTAAGCTTATGATTTTGGCGGCCTTGCCAGCTGGGTGTGGAATAAGCAGATGCTGAGGCTTTGTATACCCCCTCTCCCTGCCTCGCCCCCCCCCCCCCCCCTCCACCCCCCGCCCCTTTTCAAACTTTTCCCCCAATGTTCCTTGTAATTGTTTTCTGATGAGATGCAGTCAGGTGGCGAGAAGGAAGCAGCGTTCATTGAAAGGTTGGAATGATAGGGTTCTATCTGTGGTTTGCGTGGCTGTGTGATAGAGATATTGGGCTACAGTTTTAAAGTTAAGTGTCATTGTTTTGTTTTACATCCATGTTAATTCCTTCAATGCTAGGGATTTTTAAAAATATATTTTTAGGGCTTTTTCAGCTTTATCTGACAGCACAGTGTAGAGAGACTGGGGAACGAGAGAGAGGGAGAGATGCGACAAAGGTCGTGTGGTCGGATTCTAACTGCCAACGTCGTGGCTCGCAGTGAGCATGTGCACGGTGTTCAACAGGCTACGCCACTGAGACACCCCCAATGCTAGTGTTCTTTTAATGTAATTTCAGGTATTTCTTGTGTCTGACAAAAAATAAATAAACAAAGTACATTTCCGGTAATAAGTCATGTTTCACCAAAATGTCAGATGACCCTGTAGTCTCAACATGTCTCTAAGGTCACAACATGTGAGCACAGGCATGCTTAGAAACGTTTGGTACTTAGAATACAAGTAGTACATGTAAATGTAAATGTAATGAAGCTCACAGTGTCCCTGGGCAAAATTCTGAAGAATTGATGGTCACTAGAAAATAATAGTTTATAAAAAGTTTGGGGACCAAACTATTGGGACTGTTTCTAAGACTTCTCATCATGGCTCAGAGACTCATGGCCAGTAGGTTACTGGTTTAAATCCCATGTGGTGTTGGTGTACCTTTGAGAAAACATCTTAAATCAAACTGATTTATCAGTATGTGACCAACTGTAAAATTGATACTATTCCAAACGAGAGCTATCCAAATTGAGAAAAGAGATGACTTATCTACATATTTGCTATGCAAATGAGCAGATGCAGATATCTAATGCCGCCAACTGTAAGTGAGAAAGCCAGTCATGTGTTTGTGAGTGTACCATTTAATCCATCAAACAGATTAACCTGTTTCTAATTAGAGCCTTTGGATTATGTTCTGTATTATGTTGCTATAACTTTGAAAAAGTATGTTTTTATTTTACAGAAGCAGTATCTTGCACCTCTAATGTTTGGGTTGAGTTTTGAGCTTTTATTGCTGCACAAAATTGCCCTCAGCGTTGATATCATAATTCATCTTTAATGTGCTGTCTGAGTCAGACTGAGGTCTTCTCTACAGGCAAGTCTATTTCTGCCAGCACATCAACAAACTGAGTAAAAATAAAATAATAGTCTGTCTTGAAATTTGACAGGTGGTTGGGTGGAGACCGTGTTGACACTTGGCTCGGTGCTGTGTTTTTAGTTTTTTTAGTTGTTGATGTAATTCAAACTAAATAACGGTGTGGTTTTTTATTGAGCCCCCACCTTGTGTGTTGGTCCCAATTTGATTGTTCTTGTTGTTCTCGTTGAACATATTGATGTATTTCCGTATAGCATTTGTCTGTGGTAAGTCCAAGGTAAAGGCCAAGATGCCGTATGGTATGTAATATGTATAGCATACACCGTAATGTAATTTACTATCCTTTCATGCTAATGATTTTCACAAGTCCCTTTCATGTTAAATTTCGTATACTTTGACCTCTGCCCTCCCACACAGCATACACACAGGGAACACACATTACAGTAATTTACTTACAGTAGCCGGCATCAAAGTCGGTGTGTAATCTGTGAGTAAGTACCGCAGGGTAGTTGGAAAGAATGTAATTATTGTGCATGGATTGCCAGTCGCGGACCGACTGAAGTCACATTATCCCACATTAATGTGCAAAATAAGCATGTCCTCTGCTCAGCGTTTACATTCACTGTGAGGTCCGGCCCTCACTTTGTTGATGAGTGGTTATAAAGGGCACCAGCCTGGTCGCACGCAATGTTGCTTAAATGCAGAAAATGACCCAAATATGCCATTAATGAGATTAGCATAAAGCTCCACCCACGTAACATGCCATGGACACAATGCCCATCCTCACACAGAATGGTTTAAACAAGGACATTTTATTTTTTTCTTCAAAATGGCGCCCAAGGGTGGTTCACAATGCAAAGAACTCAGGGAAAAGTGTTTGGATTGGTCATGCCACACATTGGATGGCATCCTGACTTGGCGTGTTGAACTGGCACACACATCACATCTGAAATATTGGCTTTCACATTTTGAGAATGTTCCAGAAAATAAAATGTGGAGTTATAAGTCCTTAAATTCACACATGCACGCACGCACGCACACACACACACACACACAAACACTCATTAACACACAAACAGTCGTGAAACATTCTTTTGTTTTCTTATTTTGGAAGATGGCGTCATCAACCAAATCAAATAGGGCACAGCATAGTAGTTGAAAAAGTGAAATGCTTAATGCTTAACAGAGTAATAACAGTTTGATAGCTTAGGCCTGCACTTTAAGGCTCGCACAATATGCATTGGAACTCTTTGCTTTCATGCTTTGAGAATCAAATAATACTTATTTTTCATGTGCGAGTACAAACGATATCTAGTTGCTGGTTGTGTACAATACCCACCGTGTTGCACGTTATGATTTGGCAATCTTCCCATCCCTGGAAAGGCCTATACTATCTCAAATATTACATTATTCATTGTACCAGACGTGCTTTTTCACGGTGAATTAACATAACTTGCGCGCAGAGTAGAGACATTCTGCTTAAGTGCCTTGTGCGAGGCTACCTGCCTGGAGTCTGACCTGGTTGTATTTATTGTTTCAGTACGCTTGTGTCATAATGCATAGTGACTTTAATGTTGAGAAGAGTGTCCTTTCGGTGGTGCGGTGGTTAGCACTGTCGCCTCACAGCAAGAAGGTACCGAGTTCGAATCCCGGCCGAGGGCCTTTCTGTGTGGAGTTTGCATGTTCTCCCCGTGTCCGCGTGGGTTTCCTCCGGGTACTCCGGTTTCCTCCCACAGTCCAAAGACATGCAGGTTAGGCTAAATGGAGACTCTAAATTGCCCGTAGGTATGAGTGTGTGAGTGAATGGTACGTGGGCCCTGCAATGGATTGGCGACCCGTCCAGGGTGTATTCCTGCCTCTCGCCCAATGCATGCTGGGATAGGCTCCAGCCCCACTGCGACCCTGACCAGGAATAAGCGGGTTAGATAATGGATGAAGTCTTCCCCGGGTGGTTTAAAAATGCAAATGAGGAAACGGAAGATAACGAGCGAAGCAGCGACTGCAAACGCAGCAGTGAAGTCACTGCATTAAGGTTGCACAGTTATTTGTATTCTGTGTTTGATTAAGTTCCCTGGAGCATCCACCTTGCATAAGACGAGGCAGAACCTATCCCCACAACCGTCTCCACAAAATGCTTATATAAGTGTAGCGCTCCCCTCAGTAGTCATATTAGTGTGGGCAGGGCTTTTGAGTTCTTTTAATGTTTTATCTACTTTATATTAACCCTGAATAACTCAGTTTTAATTATTATCTTGGATCTCTTTTTAAATGATACGCATGTGCAGTTTCTTAAACTCAAAAATTATGAAATGACCTTTCTAAGGGTTACATTTTAACCAAACATACCCATATGTCTCTCTAAATGACACAGTTCCCTTCTTTTAAAAAAAAGTAAGTAATGAAATCACACAACTCAGGTTTTAGAAAATAATTCTCAATTATTTAGTGAAAGAATGATTGGTTCAAATGGAGCAATACAAATATAATTTGTACTATAAAAATAATATAAAATAAATGTTCTTTTTTAACCTTCAAAATGAAATGTACCTCTTCTTACAGGTAAACACTAATGACTTAATGTCATACAATTCGTACTGCACAGAGCAAAATAACACACCTTCCCCAAGTATATATTCAAAATAAAATACTCTTTTGGTTCACAACCCTCTTAGTGCAAACCCAAAATAGATTTACTTAGAAAGTCACTTAAGGACTTAAACTGTCATATTTGTGGGCCCACACACACACACACACACCTAAATGCACTTCCCACTAAAACCGGCAAAACTAAATTACTTAAACCAAATTATAAAGTTGCAGGCCTGGTTCGGTGCTTGTGTACGTTGTGGCCCAAAACTTAATGGCCCCTTCGCTCCTTGATGAGCAAAATAAAAAGGGTGGTACCTGAGTGAATGATCCTGGCTTGTCCTTACTCCAACAGTCACAGGTGCAGGCTTAGCACCAGGTTAGCATGGTATTTCAGTACAGTCACTGTCTGTTATCCTTTCACATCCACGTTGCCAGAGGAACTTTGAGTGAAGCCCTGGTTGCTCAAAGCTCTATCTGGGTGTCCTCTCTGTCTTCAGGTCGAAAGCAGTAGATTACCCCTCAAAACGTTCAACTGAGGTAGTTAAACTTTAGCTAGAAAATGTCTGTTCACTTGTAATGGACGGACTCTAGACAGTACTTCACGTTAGCTTAGCATTAGCGTTAGCACACAATATAAACAGTCTCTGAATTTCGTGTGGAAATTCCTCCTGTTTTCTCAATGTGCAGCTTGTCCTCTTCACACCGACGGTCGTGCAGACAATCTTAAGACACAAGACACACACCGATTTGTGCACTCCAAACTTATAATATAACACAGACTCTCTGTATCATGCTCCCTCTTTTAGCTCCGTTCTGGCTCTTTCCCAGCTCTCCTCTCTCTAAGTCCCTCCCCGTATTGTCCGTGCTGAAACACCTTGCTGCGCTCCTACAGATATTAACCCCATAAATGCTGGCTTAAACAATTTCCAGAAACACATAGTTTTTAACAAAACAAAAGAACACATCACATTTTGTAACTGCTTTTAACACTATTTATAGCATCACCTTATTTATAACCACAATTTTTAACTGGGTTACACCCTCCCCCTTCTAAAATGGTTTGATGTCCTCATCAAATAAAATGAACTTTTTTTTTCTTTCTCTCTTTTTTTTCGGTGAGTGGAAAGGGTGCATGAACTAACTCAAATTAACTCTTGCCAAATTTTATGATAACACCTCTATGTACAATTGTGAGAGGCTGATCTTTTGCTCTACCAGGCTCATCATAAGTCAGTTTAATGACTGGTTTCACCCTTCTCTTTGGGCGACTTTCAGGTCTACTAGTCACTTCAGGCGTAGTGACCGCCTCCTGATGCTCATCATGGCGAGGGTTATCAGACTCTGGATCACTTTCTTCCTCAGGAACTGAATCTTGATCTGTATCCTCTTCTCTCATACTGCGGTGCTCCTCCTCCAAACTCTGGTCCTCTGATAAGCTATCCTCAGCAGGATTTTCATCTGACTGCTGAGAAGAATCGCCGTCATCTTGGATGAGGTCTGATGGTCTGGCAGTATGTCTTTCCTTTTGCAGGATCTCCTTCAGGTAAGTACTGTAGGGTTTCTCAGGTCCGTAATACTCCCTGTCTGAAGATGAGTCTGTACACTCTTGTAACTCTTGAAGAGCTTCCTGAGCTTCAGGTAAAACTTTCTTTGGTCTCTTTTGTGTCTCAGCTCTCGTTCTTGGTTTGACATGCGAGTTTGCCTCTGTCTCTACTATTGGCATTCTCACAAACTGTCCAATCGGCAGGAGATGATCGCGATGAAGGGTCTTGACTCCTCCTCTTCCATCTTCAGGTTTTACTTTGTACACCGGAAGATTAGGCATCTTCCCCAGCACAACATAGGGGATGGGACTCCACCGGCTCTCCAGCTTGTGCTTCCCTTTCAAGCCTAAGTTCCTCAGCAACACTCTGTCACCGATATCCAATGTCTGGAATCCCACTCTTTTATCATATGACCTCTTGTTTCTTTGATGTGTCTTATCGGCAACTCCAGAGGCAAGCTTGTAAGCTCTCTGCAAGTCCTCTTTTAACTTGGCTACATAGCGTGAATGGCAACCTTCATCTCTGCCATCAGGAGAGGTTCCAAAGCACAAGTCTATTGGAAGCCTTGCTTCTCTGCCAAACATTAAGAAATAGGGTGAGTACCCTGTAGCATCACACTTGGTACTGTTGTATGCGTGAACCAAGTATCCAACGTGTTTGCTCCACTGCCGTTTCTTCTCCCAGCCCAAGGTTCCCAGCATGGAAAGTAGAGTTCGGTTGAACCTTTCAGGCTGTGGGTCCCCCTGTGGGTGATACGGAGTGGTGCGGGACTTTCGAATTCCCATCGTTTTCAAGAGCTCTTTGATTAACTGACTTTCGAAGTCTCTCCCTTGATCTGAATGGATTCTTGTTGGCAGGCCATAATGTATGAAATACTTGTCCACCAGGATCTTCGCTACAGTCTGCGCTTTCTGGTTCCTGGTTGGGAAAGCCTGAGCATAGCGTGTGAAGTGATCCGTGACCACCAACACATTGCTAATGCCTGAAGAATCTGGCTCTATCGACAGAAAATCAATGCATACAAGATCCATCGGTCCACTGCTCACAATCTGATGCAACGGAGCTGCTCTATGACAAGGGGTCTTTCGAGTGACACACTCTCCGCAGTTCTTTATGTACTGTTCAACATCACAGGCCAATTTAGGCCAGAAGAATCTGTTCCTCAACAGGTCTGCAGTTCTCTCTACACCAAGATGTCCTAAGTCATCATGTGTGGCCTTCAGCACAACTTCTCTGAACTCCCTTGGTAGGACGAGTTGAGTGACTTCTTCTCCGGAGGGTCGCTTACTTAAGCGATGGAGTAGCCCATCTTTCATCATCAGCTTCCCCATCTCTTTTTTCAGACGAGGCAGTTCTGGATTGGATCCATTCTCTTCCGGCCATTTGCCATGCTTAATGGCTTGTATAGCAGATCTGATGACTGCATCATCTTCCTGAGCTTTAATCAGCTCCTGCTTTGACATTTGTCCCAATGACTTTAACTCCAAGTGCATTGGAAAAGCATAAATGTCAGGCACACAGTCAGGAGAGGCTCCCAACTGATCCACATATCTTGGACTGCTCAAGGATCCAGGGATGCAGATTTGTTTGCAGATGGATCTCACACCAGTCTGTGGTATGGTCTCCCATTCCTCTGGACTCTCATCAGGCATATTCCTCGACAGCAGGTCGGCATCTATATTGTGTCTGCCTGGTCGGTACTGGACATCAAAGTCGTAAGTGGATAAGGCAGAAAGCCATCGGTGCCCTACAGCACTAAGCTTTGCGGTTGAGAGCACATACGTAAGCGGGTTGTTATCTGTACGTACAGTGAATCTGGCCCCATACAAATAATCATGGAATTTATCCACGACTGCCCACTTAAGGGACAGGAACTCCAGCTGGTGAATTGGGTAGTTTCTCTCTGGTGGTTTCAGCTTCCTGCTGGCGAATGCAACTGGTCTCAGACCCTCACTGTGCTCCTGATAGAGGACGGCGCCAAGCCCCTTTAGGCTGGCGTCAACATGCAGGACGTATGGCTTGTTGGGATCAGCAAAAGCCAACACAGGTGCATGGGTGAGGCAGTAGATAATCTTGTGGAACGCCTCAGTGCAGGACTGCTCCCATCTCTCACCAAAGGGTTCAGACTCTTTAAGGTAAGTCTTTGTGCTGTCTTTGTCATGCTTCTTACCCCGCTGGGTTGGGGCATAGCCTTTTGTGAGCTCAGACAACGGCCTGACAATGGCTGCGTAGTTGGCAATAAACCGGCGGTAATAGCCGCAGAAACCCAAAAAGGATTGTAGAGCCTTCAGGTGGGTAGGCTGTGGCCAATTGGTAACTGCCTCTATCTTGGCTGGGTCAGGTGAGACTCCATCGGCCGACACAATATGTCCTAGGAATTTTACCTTTGGCAGGCAAAATTGACATTTGTCGAACGAGATCTTCAATCCAACCTCGGCAAGGCGATCGAGGACTTTGAGAAGTCTCTCTTCATGCTCTTCCAAAGTTCGGCCAAACACGATCAGGTCATCGAGATATACAAGGACCTCGAGCAGGTTCATGTCACCCACAGCCTTCTCCATTAATCTTTGGAATGTGGCTGGAGCTCCAGTTATCCCCTGTGGCATCCTTTCAAACTGGAAGAACCCCAGCGGACAGATGAATGCTGTCTTTTCCTTGTCCTCCTCGGCCATGGCCATTTGGTAATAGCCACTCCGCAGGTCAAGTACGGAGAACCATTTGCTCCCTGTCATCGAGTCCAGCACATCGTCGATACAAGGGGTTGTATACTGATCTGGGATTGTTCGGCTGTTCAGCAATCTGTAATCAATGCACATCCTTATGGTTCCATTCTTTTTTCGAACAATCACGATTGGGGATGCGTAAGGGCTACGAGACTCCTTGATGATCCCCGCACGCAACAGTTCTTGGAGGTGCTTTCTCACATCCTCCAGATCTGCTGGCGCCAGACGACGAGAGCGCTCCCGGAATGGCCGTGGATCTGACAACCGGATCGTATGCTCTACTCCCTTGGCTAAGCCGACATCCCATTCCTCTAGGGAGAACACCTGGGACCTTGTGGATAGCTTTTGACGGAGTCTTTCTTTCCACTCCTCTGAGACAGGTGAGTCTCCAAAGTTGATCAGGTTAGCATCAAACTCTGTTTCGCCTGTCTTGGAAGGAGTGAGGGAAGTGACTGCATCGGTCAGATACATATGCCCGATTACGGTCCCCACTGGTATGACGGTCTCTGTCAGTGACTCATTCTGGACCAAGATTCTGAAATGGTTGACGTTCACTTCTTCGCTGGGCACCACCATAGGCTGAAGTAGTACACCAGCTGGGAGTGGAGCTACAGGAGATGAGTCAACCATTAGAATTTCTTTGTCGACTTGGTGCTTGTACTCGACTTTGCAGGCTGCACTACAGTCACCACCAGGAGGTAATATCAGTGGGCCTGGGCCTTGCCAGGTCACACAGCCAATATCATCCTCCTCTTCAATGGCTGATGCAGTGCTAGGTGATGCTAGCTCTGTATCTCTGTAGCATGCTTGTATTCCCAGGGTCTGGGTGATGTCAATGCCATTCTCTTTACATTGCTGCACTAGACGTCGGACATGACTGGCATTAGTCCCCACGATGACAGGAGTCTGGTCTGCAGTTCGAGGGCTGGGGCAGATAAGAGCAAGGACTGTCACAATCTTGTCAGCACCGGCTACTTTTGCAGGATATTCTAGATCTATCACCACAAAACCACGATAGGGGTAGCTGAGGTCAGATTCACTTAGCCCCCAAAGGGCTAGACCAGACACTGGGCGAATTGGGACATCAGACAGGTGAGTTTCATACCAAGACTCAAAGATAATGGTCACCTGAGAGCCACTATCGAACAAGGCCTCACAAGAGTGTCCATTAACTTTCAATGGTACAATGCTGGGTGGGCCAATCAAGCCTTCCGGAATGCCAGCAGGCTCTGGTGTGGTAACAGCACTTTTCTTGACACCACAGTTGACTTCACTGGTTGTAGCATCACCAGACTGCTGTTTGTCTTTTGTCACCTTTAAAGCCTGGATTAGCTTCTTGATTACCTTGGCTTGATTCTCAGGGCCTTGACACTTTGTAGCAAAATGTCCGTTTTCACCACACCGATAGCAGAAATTCTCCTCTGACCTTTTCGGTGCTCTTTTAGGGGAGTTGGAGAACTGTTTAGAAGCCTCCATGGTCGAAACTGCAACTGCCGCATCTGGCTCAGTCATCTTGTTGTTAGCTTTCTGTTTCAGGCGTTTCAGTTGTTTCTTCAAGGCCGCCAGCTCAGAGTCTTGGCGGTTCTCTCGGCCAGATGGTGTACTCATGGGTGTAGCCTCGGTGTAATCTTCCTTGATGTGAGCTGGTTTGGTCACTATTGATGCAACCATTGACTTTAGCTCTTTTATTTCAGCTTTTAAATTCTGGATCTCAGCTTGCTTCATATCCACTTCTGGATTGGCATGTACCTGGTGTACTGAGGCACCGAGCTTCTTTCTAGAAGCTTCGTACTCCTCCTCAGCACGAATCTCACTCAAGAGCTGCAGAAAGGTTGGTGGCGCTGCCTTCCTTTCTCGCAAGCGCAGCTGGATCAGCATCAAGTCTGAGGCAATAGCACCCCTCAGCAGTTGCTCCAGTCGGGCTCTATCCATGCAGCTAGCAGGGAGGCCACCTCTCTGAATCACCTTAGCTAGAGACCGCTCTAGACGTCTGAGGAAATCAGATAGCTTCTCACTTTTTTGCTGTTGCATCAATCGGAAAGCGAAGTAGAGATCATCTCCAGACTCAGCACTTCCAAAAGCACTTTCGAGGGCTTCCAAGCACTCTTTCGGGCTGGCGTCAGGGTTGGCGTGCCGCACTGCCTTTACAATTTCTAGCGCGGGCCCTTTCAAGCTTCCCATTAGTCTGCGTCTTTTCTCTCGGTCAGAGCATTCAGTCTCCTCCACCATAAGCCATGCTTGCTCTAGCCAATGATCAAACGGTTCCTCACCTGGTGGGGTCGGTAGGGCTCCTGAGAACATGCGTAGTCGACAATAGCTCCCCCCATCAGATGGTTTTGTTGTCTTGTCCAACAAATCACCGACGGCACGTAATATGGATTCAGTGGAACTAGTGGGCAGGGGTGCACTGAGGAATAATGATTTAAGGTCCTCCATTGTCTTTCCTTCAGCCTGAAGCAACCCTTTTAGTTTATCATTAAACTCTTCAGCAGTTGCCTGTGCGTCTCCCATGATGATAATAGGCCACGGCTCTCCACCATCACTAGGCACAACTTCAGGAGGGACACTCTCGACCTTAACCGTCTCTCTGCTTTCACATAAGACCATCCGACGGTTTAGTCTTTCACTGAAATTCCTTCCCCGGACACGCACCCGTCCCAAACACTTGACAGTCTGAAGGGTTTCTTCAACTTTGGTGATCTCCACATCTTCTGGGACGATGGTCATCAGCGCATGAGTCTCATCCAAACCCTCGCCACGGCACCAGCTCTTTAGCTCTGACACTAGTTCAGCGCGTTCCATTTTACCACTGCTTGTATGCTAGTTTTTTACTTTAACTTATTTTAACTCAGAAATCCAAGAGAATCCCAGCGGTGCCTCCATTTTATGTAGCGCTCCCCTCAGTAGTCATATTAGTGTGGGCAGGGCTTTTGAGTTCTTTTAATGTTTTATCTACTTTATATTAACCCTGAATAACTCAGTTTTAATTATTATCTTGGATCTCTTTTTAAATGATACGCATGTGCAGTTTCTTAAACTCAAAAATTATGAAATGACCTTTCTAAGGGTTACATTTTAACCAAACATACCCATATGTCTCTCTAAATGACACAGTTCCCTTCTTTTAAAAAAAAGTAAGTAATGAAATCACACAACTCAGGTTTTAGAAAATAATTCTCAATTATTTAGTGAAAGAATGATTGGTTCAAATGGAGCAATACAAATATAATTTGTACTATAAAAATAATATAAAATAAATGTTCTTTTTTAACCTTCAAAATGAAATGTACCTCTTCTTACAGGTAAACACTAATGACTTAATGTCATACAATTCGTACTGCACAGAGCAAAATAACACACCTTCCCCAAGTATATATTCAAAATAAAATACTCTTTTGGTTCACAACCCTCTTAGTGCAAACCCAAAATAGATTTACTTAGAAAGTCACTTAAGGACTTAAACTGTCATATTTGTGGGCCCACACACACACACACACACCTAAATGCACTTCCCACTAAAACCGGCAAAACTAAATTACTTAAACCAAATTATAAAGTTGCAGGCCTGGTTCGGTGCTTGTGTACGTTGTGGCCCAAAACTTAATGGCCCCTTCGCTCCTTGATGAGCAAAATAAAAAGGGTGGTACCTGAGTGAATGATCCTGGCTTGTCCTTACTCCAACAGTCACAGGTGCAGGCTTAGCACCAGGTTAGCATGGTATTTCAGTACAGTCACTGTCTGTTATCCTTTCACATCCACGTTGCCAGAGGAACTTTGAGTGAAGCCCTGGTTGCTCAAAGCTCTATCTGGGTGTCCTCTCTGTCTTCAGGTCGAAAGCAGTAGATTACCCCTCAAAACGTTCAACTGAGGTAGTTAAACTTTAGCTAGAAAATGTCTGTTCACTTGTAATGGACGGACTCTAGACAGTACTTCACGTTAGCTTAGCATTAGCGTTAGCACACAATATAAACAGTCTCTGAATTTCGTGTGGAAATTCCTCCTGTTTTCTCAATGTGCAGCTTGTCCTCTTCACACCGACGGTCGTGCAGACAATCTTAAGACACAAGACACACACCGATTTGTGCACTCCAAACTTATAATATAACACAGACTCTCTGTATCATGCTCCCTCTTTTAGCTCCGTTCTGGCTCTTTCCCAGCTCTCCTCTCTCTAAGTCCCTCCCCGTATTGTCCGTGCTGAAACACCTTGCTGCGCTCCTACAGATATTAACCCCATAAATGCTGGCTTAAACAATTTCCAGAAACACATAGTTTTTAACAAAACAAAAGAACACATCACATTTTGTAACTGCTTTTAACACTATTTATAGCATCACCTTATTTATAACCACAATTTTTAACTGGGTTACATAAGCATTGCTGCATGACATCATACCTAATGTGGTATTGATTCATATTTGAAGGAATGCAACCTAACTGTTCTGCCACCTGTATAGGCATATAAATTAAAAAAAATAATAATAATAATCTGTATTTTCTGATTATAACAAGGTCACTTGCTTTTTAAGTGCTCAATGATCATTAAATTTGGAAATGCCGCCAACATTGATCATCTTTTTGGCAAAATCGGCACAATCCGAGTTCAGCGACTGAAACCCATGTCCAGGAAAGTCCGTTCCATCAGCTAGGGAAGACCTTTGACAGATTTGTGTGGTTGTGAGAATGAGCTAGATATGTAGCCTCTGTTAAGTAGAGTTCTTCGTCTCTTGCCGTACCTCCTAGTCTTCAAAATGGCTACTTTCAAGTGCCGAATGCTCTGGAAACCACCGCCGACTCTTCTGGTGACAAAATTGAATTATGGCGTTTTGTAGACATGAGAGAACAAGCGCACCCCAGTTCACCTCAGACAGTAGATCCCATGCTTGCGTGCAGAGGTCAGGATTTAATTAAGGGGCTTAATTTAACCGCGTGAGACAATTTCAGCCCTGCCTTCAATGCCATATGTATTTCCTTTTTTTCCGGTTTGTTCTATTTATTGCCCCTGCTGCCAAGTGTTTGAAGGGAGAAATTCAGAAGATGTGACGTTGAAGGGTACAGGCAGCAGAACACATGGGAGTCCCGCTTTGGCAGAGAGGGATTGAACTCCTGGAGTCCTTTTTCAGGGCCAGTCCTGAGATGAAATTCAATATGCTGAGCTCCCAAGGGGACCGGTGTGTAATGGCATTTACCATTAGAGCAGGCAAGACCTTAAAGCATTGATATTTCAATCTGGCAACTCGAATCCTAATCCAGCCCTAGTTTTCTTTTCTCCCAGAGATAAAACAGACACACACATAATGGCTCATTTCCTACACCATGGACTTGAAGCAGTAGAAATATCGGGCTTCCATTCAAACATTAACTGGACACAGGAGGACAGACGTAGGACAGAAAGACATTGGATTAGAAAACTCAACACCATATTCCCCGGAGGATTAAACAAACGCTGGTAAAACTTCAACACAAGAGGGACCAAATTCTTCCTACTTAAAAGCTGCAGTACACTGAATGGCCAGTGCAAACTTTTCTTTCCCAAGGGGCCCTCATAGGGGTAACTTGGGAAATAAAGATTTTTTCCTAAACCTAGTCGCAGGTAAAGGGAGGGTGGAAAACCAGCAGTCCGCCCTTGAGGACTGCGATTTCAATAACAGGGCCTTATAGGCTAGACCCCTGTTACTCAAATCACGGACCTCAAGCGCCGAGAAATGCTGGTAATCAACCCTCCCTTTACCGGGGAGTCAGGCGTGAAGACAGACTGACTGGCCAATCAGCAGCACTAATTGTTCAGTTAGTTACCGGGGAGAAAAGAAAACTAGGGCCGGATTAGGATTAGAATTGCCAGATTTGAGTATCCATGGACTGGATGGAAATTTGGGCCTGGTGCATATCATTAGCCGGCTATGACTGGGAGGAGTCCTCTGCAGTGCAGGCAGAGCTGGCTGCGTGGGGTCCTTTGAAGAATAATTTTTTTCTTCAAAATTCTAAGTGTTCTGGGACTCCGTTGCTACCAGTAGTGATTGTGACATCAGCATTAGAATGTTCGGTTAAGACCACTGCACCTTAAGGGGTTAAGTTGGACATGGTTCCTTTGGCCATCATTGCGTGATCCTCAAGGCGACCTCACCAGCGAGTTACGACCCTACTTCTCTTTCGTTGTCTGTCGCCTCCGTAACCGCGGAGCGCGTGCAATTATAACTGTTCACTGCGAAAGAAGAGAACGGAGAGCTAAAACCGCTGTTCGTGCAAGGCGACGGGGAAATGGCTACACCACAGCAGCCACAGAGAGTGCTGACTACTGGCTAGTGCTGACTTCTCCCTGACTGGCGAAGAGCCAGGAACACACCGACGCTGTCTCTTTAAGAGGCTCTGTCGCTAAGTGTGTGTGTGGGGGCTTAGGCTTGCGTGACTGTGGCGGCACTTCGCGAGGTGGCTATGAAAATGAGCCGCTGTTTGGAGGTTTGCAAGGGGAACAACCTCAGGCGAAATGAGAGCGAGCCTGTTCCCCCAGTCACAGGCCTGTCCCCGCAGAGGACACACACACGCACACACACGCACACACTAGCACGCACACACGCACACACACACACACACACGCACACACACAAACGTGCATGCACACAGACATATATACACGCGCACACACACACAAACACACGTGCATTCACACAGACACACACACACACACACAAGTGCGTGCACACAGACACACACACCACATGCGTGCATGCAGACACATACACACACGTATGCTGACAAAACACATATGCATGCACGCTCGCTCACACTCACTCACTCACACACATACACAAATGCACAAACGCACACGCGCACAAGCATATGATGAGGCAAGCATCACTGCACTACACACCACTGGTACTATAGTTCTGGGGTAAAATGACCTCTAAGTTCACAATGGGCTATTTTTCTGAGGAAGGCAAGTGGATTGGAACTCTACTTAACTGTGTGTAATGGTCTGTATTACTAGCTAGTAAAGACCTCTGCAAAGACCTCTATGATGGTCTATTGATTTTGGCAGTGGTAAGAGATAAAAGCTCAAGCCCTCAGATTCTCAGAGCGCAGGAAACAGTCTCTTAATCTCCTGCTTGGGTTGATAAAGTCCCCAGAAGGCCTTCAAGTCCAGTGTTTGGGAAAAGGCTGTGTGTGTGTGTGTGTGTGTGTGTGTGTGTGTGTGTGTGTGTGTGTGTGTGTGTGTGTGTGTGTGTGTGTGTGTGTGTGTGTCTGTGTCTGTGTCTGTGTCTGTGTCTGTGTCTGTGTCTGTGTGTGTGTGTGTGCACACACGTACACATACATTAATATGAATGTGTTCTGAGTTCATACATGAACGCAGTAGAGGTAAGCTTTTGCGCGGTTGGCCTGTTTGATTGCAGCATACAGTATGTAATAGCACAAAGATCACTTTTTCCTTCTGAAGATGACCGCACATCAGTTGTGTTTGCAAGGCAAATATTGTTTAATCCGTGAATTTAAATGTGTAATTTAAAAGTGAATTCATAAATGTGAATGTTGAACTATTTGACTAAGGCAAATGTGCATTTGGAGAAGAAGGCCAGATCTCTGTAGCATGGGTCTGAGTCACAGAGGATTGCGTGCAGAGTTTCGTTTTGCATGGAAACCATATGTTCTGATGTTGCATAACTTCAGGATTTGTGGGTACTTGTATTTTTAGCATTTTTATATTACTGAAATTGGGCCCATTAATGAAGCAGGGCTAGTCTTGGCTAGTCTAGTTTGTATGCTGGTTATATAAATATGTAAAGATACTTCTGTAAAGGCAATTTAATACAGGCCTGAAAGCTGACCATCTCCCTTCTTATTACCAAAAAAATAAAAAAACAAAACCAAATGGCCGCATTTGAACTGATAAGTGGTGTTAGTGTTGTGACAAACTGAGCTACCTGCCCAGGATGAGCTACCTGCCCAGGATGAGCTACCTGCCCAGGATGAGCTACCTGCCCAGGATGAGCTACCTGCCCAAGATGGGCTACCTGCCCAGGATGAGCTACCTGCCGCCAGCTCAGACTAGGAGAGCAGTTTGCAGGAAGCAGATGTATTTTGCTAAGCCATCTATACTTTGTTTAGAAATAATGTGACGTTCGTCTTTCGTCCATGTCAGTGGAGAAATAACATCAAGAGCTTGTAGTTTTACTCGGAAAAGCAAACTTCGCCAATATGCAGACATGGTCAGTCTTGCCCCCTCGTTGGTTCTCATGGCGCTCTCGCTCGGTACGTGCTGCCGATTGGCTGTTTGCTACGCTGAAGGATCATCTGACTTTCCGATTCAGTTCTGCAGAAGCACTCTGGCGTGTTTGCGTTTGAAGGGGTGTCTGTCTCTCCCGATCAGAGACGGGCATGCAAAGATGTTTTAATTCTGCCGAGATGTAACAGGCACGCAAAGATGTTTTAATTCTGCCGAGATGTAACAGGCATGCAAAGATGTTATAATTATGCCGAGATGCAACAGGCACGCAGAGATGTTTTAATTCTGCCGAGATGCAACAGACATGCAAAGATGTTTTAATTCTGCCGAGATGTAACAGGCACGCAAAGATGTTTTAATTATGCAGAGATGCAACAGGCACGCAGAGATGTTTTAATTCTGCCGAGATGCAACAGGCACGCAAAGATGTTTTAATTCTGCCGAGATGCAACAGGCATGCAAAGATGTTTCAATTCTGCCGAGATGTAACCCCAGAGCTTCCGGGCTCTGATCGCTGGCTGTGGCACTTCCTCGTTGTTACTCGTCTTGTCCGCAGGCCAGGCAGGGCTGGCTTCAAACATCCCTCTCCAGTCAAAAACACTGGCCACATTTTATGTTCTCCGGGAGAGATAAATCTTTTTTTTCCTGTTGCCAATGTGGAATGGTCCTGAGGAGATGATTAACGTTTGTTGCGCCGTTTCAGCAGACCTACGTGTTTCTGGGAGAGGGAGAGGGAGAGAGAAAGAGAGGGAGAGAGTATTTGTTCACACGTGTATAAAAGGCAGAGAGGAAAGCGTATGGCTTTCATTCTTTCAGGGATGACCTCATTCCGGTTTACTCAGCTGGGGGACGTTATATGAAATACATGGAGGTACTCCAGAAAGAGGCTCCTGTTGGGTGAAGTCAATGGATTGCTTGATATTCTTTAGGCGTTTGGGTAAGGCATACTACTGGTGGCACGCTGTACAGCACAGCTCCGTGCTGGCACTCTGGGGCCACTACGCCCCCCTGTCCCTCCGCCCTGCCCCGGCCCCGCCCGCCCCGGGTGCGGCTCCAGGATTTACTCATCACACTCTGGGAATCCCCCCCCTGCGGGATTCCAGGAACAGCCTGCCACAGGGCGTACACACACACACACACACACACGTATGCATAAAAACATGCACACACAATCATACATGGACACACACACAGGCACGCGCACACACATGCCCACACACACACACATTCACATATACACACACACATGTGCACACGGACACATACAGGCACACGCATGCATGTCTGCATGAGCAGACAGTCATTTACGTGTGTGCCCCTCGTTCTGCCCGAGCGGCTCCAGCTCCATCATGCGTGCGTTATGCTCGACTCTGTCTGTGTGATCTCACTTCCAAGCAAGCTGAATTTCCCCTTGAGGTTTTTAAAAAAACCCTGACAAATGTGTGTATATTTTATATGATCAAATGACCCCTTTATCCTCAGTGAGTGGGTGACAATGTCTCATTCAATCCTAAAAGTATTTTTGGACCCAAAATAATAATAATAATGTAACTAACATGTGCAGATGACGCACGCACACACGCACGCACGCACACACACACACACACACACACACACACACACACACACACACACACACACACACACACACACACACACACACACACACACACACACACACACACACACACACACACACACACACACACACACACACACACATACACACACACAATGAGCTTGAAAGCAGCCAGAGTCATCAGCATCTGAGGAGGCTGTAGCATGGGTCCTAACTAACTCACTCACTAACTCACTAACTCACTCACTCACTCACTAACTCACCAACTCGATCACTCACTCACTAACTAACATATGGGCCTTCACTTACCTTTTGAGGGCCCTATACAAAATCCTATTTGGGCTCATCCCACCTCGGGGGGTGCTATTGCCCCCTAATGTGTGGGCTTGGGTTTGGTTTCAGTATTGCCATCCTCTTTGTTGTGTGGGAATATTCAGCCCTCCACACGGCTCTTTACTGGGGGGGGGGGGGGTGATGTTCAGGTGCAGGGCTGGGGGGGGGGGCCTCCCTGTGTGGGATTTATGAGTTGGGGGTCCAGTCCAAGTGCAGATGAGACTTCTCTCTGGCGTTCAGGTTCAGTAAAATCTGACCCACCACCGAGCATCTGGTAATCATCCCATTAGATCTTCTTCTTTGGTTACAAAAAGAAAAGGCTAGGCCAGTACAAGTTTACTGGATTCCCATCGAGCTTCATCAGGCTCTGCCTCTTCATGTGTACATTTGATGTGGAAGATTCATGTGTGAATATCCACAGGGCGCCTATAGAGGTCTTTTGTGGGGGGGGGGGGGGTCTCCTCAGTTTGTTTCATATACATTTATTTTTTATTTTTTGTAGAAAACTTCATCTTCATATTCACAGGGCCTTTTGGTCTCTAGTGCCTGGAGGAGCTGTGCGGTCGGGGATTGAATCTCGACCCTGCCAGCGCTGACTGGCTGATAGCTGTGTTGGGCGGCGCATTATTGCCGTTAGTGGACAGGGTTAGGGAGAGCTCAGTCGCCAGGGACCTGTGTCTCACCGCTCTCTAGCGACCCCTGCTGACCAATCGGATGCCTGCCAGTCCGCCTGTTAGAGCAGCACATGAACAGTCTTCCTATGGCTCACCTCTGCAAGCGCCTGACCTGTGCCCGGCCGTGTGATAAGAAGCGGCTTCGGAGGAGAGCACAATGCTTGTCATCGCTCTCCGCAAATCTATTGCCAAGAGTCAAGTCGTGAGCGTTGATGTACGATTGGGCAGTCCAAATTGGGAGAAATGGGTGTGAGGGGGAGAGAGAGGCGGGAAAAATAAATGAATAACATAAAAGCCATGTTACTGTTGTATATGTAGTATATGTAATAAATGATAAGTTGAATTACTGATCTTTTTTCACTCTGCATCCTGTACATTAAGCCAGCAGCCATACCACCATGCAATCTGCTCCTGCTGAATTGCTGAAGCTAAGCAGGTGTGGGCTTGGTTAGTACTTGGATGGGAGACCTCCTGGGAAAACTAAGTTGCTGCTGTAAGTGGTGTTGGCGGACCAGTAGGGGGCAATTTTCCCTCTGGTCAAATAAATGATGGGGACACTGTGCTGTAGGAGATGCCGTCTTTCGGATGAGACGTTAAACCGAGGTCCTGACTCACTGTGGTCATTAAAGATCCCATGACACTTATCGTAAAGAGTAGGGGTTTCCCCGGTGTCCTGGCTAAACTCCCAACCTGGCTCTTTCAATCTGCCACCTAATCATCCCCCAGTTTAATTGGCTAATAATCATTCTCTCCCTCTCCACCTCAGCTGATGTGTGGTGAGCATTCTGGCGCAAAATGGCTGCCACTGCATCACCCAGGTGGGTGCTACACATTGTTGGTGGTAGAGGCGAGTTTCCCCCTCATCGCTGTAAGCGCTTTGAGTATCAAGAAAGGCGCTATATAAATGCAAGGTATTATTATTATTACATTATACTGGAAGATATTCCTACAGTTGTGTCAAAGATGAAAGGTTGGGAATTTGGGTGATTGTTTGTGATGGGTTAGGAAGTTTAAGTATCACACTTTCTTCCATTACGCATACGCCTTGGCTTCCTTGATTTTCTGGCCGTGCGCTTTCTAGCGTATGCTGTGTTCCTAGGTTTGCTAGAAAATGTGGGTCTGCTGCATGCGTTTTCCGTCACTTCCGAGGCTGAGACGCTGAAAGTATAATTCAAACGGAGACCAGATAAAGCTTTCATTAGAAACACCCCCTTCCGCTGAGAAGCTTTTATTAAAGTGCCAGATTCAGTCGGCGGCTGTGCCTTTGCCCCCGGAGAGCGGTCGCACGGGATCTAAACTTTTTTACGTAAATTATGCTACAGCCTCCCTGCGCTTCGCTCGCTTCCTTCGACGGCCAGGGTTCCCTGACATATTGATACTCAGCGGAGTCGCACATCTGTTCCGCGTGTGCGTGTGCGTGCGCTGCTGTTCGTTCCCCCTCCAGCCCCCCCCCCCCCCCCAAAACAGAACGGCTCTCCTTAATCCATTACACATAAACCAGATTGAAAGGGCACACCTGCACCCTGACGTAAATCTCACGATACACGATTTTATTCATTTATTTTTTTTACTTTAATTTTGCATTTTCAACCACGATTCGGTCTTTCTGGGCTTAAACACAAATCTCCAAAACAACTCCATAAGCTGTCATTTGCATGGGTCAAACTAGCTGATATATTTCAGTGTAGCCTACAGAAACCTTAAAAAACAAACTGCAACTCAGGAAAGCTAGCTGAAATGCCTGGAGCACAGAAAAGTCCGTTGTCCAGTTCATAGCTGACACTGACAGTCTGAAGGCTTAATGAAGTTACCATTTTGTTACCGTATTAAGCTCTTTTAAACCACGTTTGAACCCTTAATGCGGTTAGCGTCCACATTAAGTTCAGTTCAAAACTGCCTTCAGCGAACGGGTATTGAGCCTAGCGTGGTGGAAGGCCTCAATCCATGCTTCATAGCCGACCATGTGACCCATGCACAGATGGCCCCAGTGATGTCATTCTGAAAAGGGGCTTTTTTTGTGTGTGTGGCCCCTATCCGAGGTAGCGCACATTAGCACAGCATTACCCATTATGCTCTCATAAAGCTGGACATTCACTCAAACAATTTAGCCTAAGCCAGTGGTCCCCAACCCTGTTCCTGGAGCTCAAACGTCCTGTACGTTTTAACTCCAACCCTAAACAAGCAAACCTCATTCAACAGCTAGAGATCTCATCGAGCTGCTAATTAGAAGAATCAGGTGTGCCAACTTAGGGTTGAAATGAAAACTTACAGGACGGTAGATTTCCAGGAATAGGGTTGGGGACGACTGGCCTTAGTAGTTTGCGGTACTCCATTGTGTCTCCGAAAAATCTGATCTTCCAAGCAGACAAAAAAAACCCCAAACAGCCAGCAATACTCCCTCACACATATTCTCCCACGTGTATCAAACCCGAGGCTCGACTCATCACTCTTTTACTTACTTACTGTGGAGTTGAGTGTCTGGAGCTATCCCCTGACATCATTGGCCCACAGAAAAAACTAAATCACAAGCTTAACGAATGACTGTATGGATTTGTTGGTTGCATGGTTTGTTGGTTTAGGAATAATAATACATTTACTGATATAGCCTCTTTGAGGCAATACAACACAAAGTTCTTTACAGACAAGCTGCACTCTCTGGGTAGTCTTCCTTGCTGTGAGCATCGCAACTGTCAAAAATGGAAAAATCTGTATAATGAAATTACAAGCTTCCAAGAAGATAAGGGACCTTTTCAGCTCCCTGATAGCTCAGTTTTAGTGATTGTCTTTCAAATTCTCCCTGACCTCTCCTTCAGAAGAGCTGGGCAAAATTGCAGTCTGTGTTTTTTGTTGAGGGAGACCCGGGGAGCTAGAAGCTCTCTACAACAAATAGGTTTAAATTTTCTTTCTAGGTTACGCTAGTTCCATTAGATGCTTTGCACGCAACAGTGGCCTCTCTTGGTCACTAAAACAGTTCAACGGGTCAAATTGCTCATTCAGTTATTAGCTAAGCCAATTAATTTGGGTGATCGCTGGAAGTTAGGCCAAATGTTATTATTATCATTGTCATAATCATCAGTTGCAGTTGCAGTAGCACTTTAGCTTCCTCTGGATTTTAAAAAAATTTGATCAAAAGTATAATTTCTTACGATTCATGAGCGATCATGTGACCTCCCCTAGTGACGGTGAAATAGGTTTGTTAAGGCATGCGGTCTAGAGTTCAACGCTTGCGTGTCTCACGGGCGATAGAAGGTATTTTTAAACCAAGGACGCTTGCGAAATTAGCAACGTTCCTTAGAAAACACACTGCACTCATTGAGAGACTGCACTGCACAAATTCACTGCACAAATTCCCGTCGTAGTGTCAGGAGTCAAAAACTTGTGATTTACAAAAATAGAAAAAAACACGGATTTGCTCAGTTCATTTCAACGTGCGTCAGATCTATTTACTGTATCCTATGTATTTGCCACCACAACTGTAGTGTCATGTATGACTGCATACTGCATGTGTCAAAAAATACTTTCATGGGCCATTTCTAGTACATGATAAATGATTGCGCTATTTAACCACTAGGGATGGGTATCGTTAGGATTTTATCGATACCGATACTGGTACCAGTACTGCTTATCGATACCAATATTTATCAATAGGCACTCTCATCCACCCACAGTTCATAAGTGCTTTTTAGTGCATGTATTACCAGCTTCCTTTAAGGGTATTTACTAGTCTTTACTATAGACAGCGACAAAGCACATGGGAAATGACATCACGGCGCTTGTGCAACTGTTAGCACACAGGAAATGACATCACACCTTGGCCTCTGATGAGCCTATAGGACAGGGATATTCATATCTGGCCCCTTGAGGCCAGTAGCACTGCTGGTTTTAATTTCTACCCGACCGGCCCTTACTGAATAAGATTGAAGACACCTAATGTAGCGGAACATGAGCTGCTTACAGCGGGCAGATGCTCTTCTTCTTCATCAGACAGAGAGGAAGTGAGGAAGAGCAGGTTTTGGGGTTGGACCTGAACTTTATCATGAAGGTCAGCACTGGGGACTGCCTGGCAGGTTTGATGTTGGGAGGTTTTTTTGACTTGCATGAATGCAAATGTAGCAGCTCGCAAGCCATTTTTTAAACGGAAACAGCCAGAAAATTGGCAGGTTGCCCACTGTTTGATGGCTCTTGCTTTTCCGTGATTGGCTGTGTCAGATAGCTGGCAGGAATGGAGCCCTGGGATTGGTCATTTCCTTCAGTTCTTGCAACCGCCCTGCTTCCTCCGCTCCCTTTTGATTGGCCAGCCGGCTCTCCGTAGGCGGCAAGATGTTTTGCGTTGTCGCCCGTCTGTTTCAACCCGGCTGCTCCAGTTGGCCCCTGAAGCTCGATCTGCCGTCCCCGCCCCCCGACCCCCCAAACCCTGCCCCCAGCACAAAGCCGCAGATCTCTTACCCTCCTCCCTATGCATGACCATCCCCATCCACCCGCCCCCCCCCCCCCACCCCCCCTGAACTCTCCCCCCAAGCCTTCGTGACACCACCTTCTGTTTTTGAAGCGGACGGAAGGTCGAAACCTCAAACAGGAGCGTGTAATAATGAGATCACCTCATGGATTAGCGTGACTCGCGCTCCAGAACACGGAAAGCGCGATCTCTCTCTCTCCTTCACCGATCTCTCTCTCTCTCCTTCACCGATCTCTCTCTCTCCTTCACCGATCTCATGAGGAACGGTCTTAGGACAACCCCACCCCCCCAAATCCGCCCGCACGCCAAACGCCAGCCCCCCCCCCGGCTGCCTCTGCCACAAATCAATCCCATCACCTCTTTTCATAATGCGAACATTTCAGCTGCCTCCACACCTACCTCCCTGTTTGGGAGGAAACGGACTAAGCAGGACACATAACGAAGCTGGCTACCTCCTCCTGGGTGATGTAGTTCTTTGAAAGTTGGCATTCTTACGAAGGCTACGTCCCGTCCTTCGTTTTAAGAAGGCACACATCCACAGAATGTCAATGCTTGAGACCATAAGGCACAACATCTGAACATACCTTTGAATGAAGCTACCACAAGACACAAGACCCCGGGAATAGATCATTCAGTTCTGTGAAAAGCCACGGCTCGTGTGAATGTGTGATTAGCTACATTGCTAAAGTGAAGGTGTTCTTGGCTACAATGCAATATTGTGTGTGTGTGTTACTGTTGTTTGCCAGCCAAAGGCAGGAGAATAAATATATTGGGCTGACGTTAAGACATGAGACCTTTTGTCTGAAGCTGCAGATACTGAAGGAGAGGACGTTTATCCTGTGCCGGTCCCTCACTCGAGAGGAACAGAGGGGTGTTCCTAACACCACCCTCCACCCCTCGCCCCACCCTCCACCCCTCCCCCGCCCCACCCTCCACCCCTCCCCCGCCCCACCCTCCACCGCCCCAGCATCTCGTGCCCCATTCTAACAGGCTAAAGGCAGGAGAAGACACCATTTTTAATGCCGTTTATATGATACAGATGTCAACGTCCCGAGCCTCCTCCCCCTTCACACACAGCCTGCCGGCCCAATGCGAAAATGAGCTCTCATGGGCGTGTCGATCACGCCGTCCGCATTCCGCCAAACTCACCGGGGTTTGCTGGTAATCCCCGGCGACAGGTCTCTCGTCCAATGAGAGCTGATCTAATGTGCGTGACCGCGGTCGGAGATCGCCGCAGAAGCTTGGTAGCATCTCATGCCTAAAGGTGTTTATTAGCGCTGATTTTTATGTGTTTCTGTGCCGCCTGCGCACACGCACATGCTGTTCAGCTGCTCCGGGGCTCTGGACTGAACAATGAAAGCAAATTAAACATTTTCAACAGACATGCTCAACAGAGATGTATCTGACAGCACAGCACGCATATGCATAAGTCTGTGCACACAAACACATACACACACACACACACACACAGACACTACTTACACACGCACACATGCATATAAGTGTGCGCACACACAAATACACACTACTCACACACACACACACTACTCACACACACACACACTACTCACACACACACACACTATTCACACACACACACACACACACACACACACTGCTCACACACGGCATTGCTGGGTGTAAATGGCAACCTCTTAGTTCTTAACCTGTGTGAAATCAGAGGTGTGGGTGATGAACAATAAGAGGGGTAGATACAGATGAGTGGAGATGACTCCTGGCCCAGAAGCATGCAGTAACACTCAGTAGCACTCACGCTTCGTAGGCATTATAATACGACTGTTTTGGACAGATGAAGTCATGCTCATTAAAAATGGATGCCATGTCTTTTACACGCCATATTTGTATCTGCATTTTTTGTTGTTGTTATAAGCACGTCATAGAAACTGAACTCAAATGAAAAAAACCAGCCTTTTACTCATCACGGCTAAAGTTTTTTGTGGCATTGTTTGTAAAAAAAATTAATAAAATAAAATAAAAAATCTCACACGAGACGAGTTTCCGTTAAACGGACTTTTTAACCTTCGCAGAGAGCGCTCGACGCTCGCCGCTCGCCGCCGGTCATCAATATTCATCAGCTGTTGTCGTTATGAAACTCTTGGTAGGCTAATGTGGCTCGCGGGCTCGCACGCAACGTCTTGGTGCAGCGCCAGGCCAGGGCTCCCAGGGGTCAGCGGGGTTGAGCGAGACTGACAGACGGACGGATTGCGTGACGGAGGAGCTTTCGGTTAGCGCGTCCCGCTCGGCGTCATCCTGCTCTCTGTCGCTCTCTGCGCTGGGTCTCGTCAGCGCTGGGGTGGGGGGTAGGCCACGCGGGGGGAGGGGAATAGGCTAATGAGGTGGCCAGAGGCTAGTTACCCCCTCAACCCACACCCGCCCGCCCGCCCCTTCATTTCAGCGCAGATATATGTGTGTTGGATGCACGCAAGGCCGTCAGGGGACAGAGCTCTTACATGTGTGCCGCGTGCTTTAAGTCTCTCCGTGCCAAAAGATGCCACGTCTTGCAACCACCACCATCGTCTGTACCGCCGCTTAAAAGAGCGCGATTACGGGAAAAAACAATTTCCCGCCAACTCCCGCGTGAGGCGTGCAAAAGCTCTGTGCCTCGCCAAAAACGTGCAGCAGAGAATTTATACCACTTTAACAGACGGGATCCATAATTAAATAAAGACAAAAAGCAGGCCTAAGAGAAAATATGTAAGGGTCCTTAAACTGTAATGTGTTCAAGTTGGCCGATACCTGCTGGATTTTATCGACCCAATAAATAATAATGGAGGTTCTCACCTTCTATAAGGAAAGTAAAAACGTCGACGCACTCGCTCTATTCCTGCGGTTCTGTGCGGCGGAGCCAAACGTCACATTGTGAATTATCGGGGAGTCTTGAGTCGTAATTAAAACCATAAAGACTTCAATTATTAATGACTGAGCAATGCTTTTACTTTGAGAGGAAGTGGCCTCAGCAGGGGGGCAGGCTGTGAGAGGGTCGTTTGGAGAAGGGTGTGTTTATTTTTAAGGCTTATCATGCCGTGTCTGTGTGAGCACTTCAGTCTGGGCAGCGGAGGCAGGAGTTGGAGGTGAAATCTCTGGTATAAATAGCGGGAGTGTGAATTTGCACTTGAACAGTTTTATTTGACACAGACGATCCACTGTCAGTCACCGGTGGCTGCGCTTGGTCCTAACCAGCTTCTGCTGGAGAAACATATACCACACGTTGACCATACTCTGAACTGGTGCAGCTCAGATTCATGGGATGTCCACTAAACTGTCCAGAGTCTTAACGTATACGGTACGCAAGTTTAATCGATGGCCAGAATCGATGATAAATCTCTCATCTTTAATATTTTGTCGCGAAAAAGGCCAAGTCTATCGTCTCTTCCGTTCCTTCACTCTCATCCCAAGATTATGTAGTTCTTGATAAACCACCCCACTCCTGACAGTCAGAGGCTCATTACCACCCAACTCCTGACAAAGTCAGAGGCTCATTTGTGAAATAATATCTCCTCATAGAAATGTAAACCAGGACAACTCCAAGCTGGATAGTTTGTCTTTAGTGCTACATTTCACAGTAACATGCCCAGTGTTAATTCAACTCTAACAGAGTTCATATGAGTCCACTCTGGCCGTAGCGGACTCATATAAACTCTGTAAGAGTTGATTTAACACTGAACATTTTACGGCGCGCAGGAAAGGTAAGACATTCAGCCACACTGCCAGAGAGCTTATTCTATCTGGCCCGGTCTTTACTGAAGCGGAAAACACAGGGAATCACTTTCCCCTGTACAGTCAGTCAAGTGCACAGTATTCCCATCGAGTATTCCCATCGCTCTCATCTCCTCAGACAGCCAGAGACACCGGCGCTGTAAGTCACGTCGGATAACAGCGTCTGCTTCTCCAATGTAATGTAATGTTTAAAACTGTACACTCGCGTCTGGTGCAGAATATTTAACTCTTTTTAAGGTGTGCTATCACAAATTGTGATTAGAATGTTCTTAATGTTCTAATGCTGATGCAACAATCACTACTGGATTGCATTGGAGTTCTAGAACACTGATTTGGTATTTTGGAAAAAAAAAAAAAAACATTCCAAGAAACCTACTCCTCAACGGGTTTAGTTCCTCCTGAACGCCTTCTCTGTTTCTATGAGGGAAGAAGGGCCGCCAGGCTAAACAAACGGGCCAACAATAATTATGACTAATAATAAAACAATAATTTGATTTGTCTGAACGTCACAGACGGTTTTTTGGGAGGTGGGACGCATGGATTGGTACAATACGTGAGGTGGGAGCTCCAAAAATAATTTGGTGTACTGGTTTCCACTGGATAAATGTTATCATTAGGGAAATGGTGTGTTTGTTGGGGCCATAGGGCACGACTGTGTCTAAAAGCAAGCTCTTCTCTCCAAGAGCAGGGTGGTGGAAGAGAAAGGTCCCCTTTAGGAAGGCCTGTGCTGGGTTACAAAGCCAAAAAAAAAAACGCAGTGGAAATGGTGAGAGCTTGCGTGCTGCAGATATGACTGTTGTGGAAAATGTACATCACAAAGGAAGTTTGCAGGGGGTGCAGTTGGAAGGCGGGGGATGCAAAATGAGCGGTCGGCGCTGGTGAATGCGCGCTGTTCGGATCCGCCTACACCGAGGCATCGTCGTGGGCGTGTCTCCAGCGCCGACTTCGCGTGACGCCCCTCACGGCTCGCGTGATGCATCTCTTGCGTGTTTGTGGAGCCGCCTGTGTCTTCCGTGCTCTTAGAGAATCCTGCTCACGATGGTGCCCCCCCCCCCCCCCCCCCCCCCCCCCACACACACACACACAGAAACCACTGCTCTATGCCCACCCCCAATCCACCCAAACGCCTGTTGTTCTACGTGAGGAATAGGGCGTCCTGAACAACACCACAGGGTGTAGTAATTGCGCTCTGGAAGCACGCTTTGGCTGGTCCCTATGCCGTGTGCAGTATACCGAGTGGTTTCAGGTCTAATTCCTCTTGGCATATTGACCTGCTCTTTATGTATTAGTGAAGCCCAGCGCAGAGTGTGCTCACTAGTCCAGCCACACCAGTGCTGTCAGTTAGACTTCAAAAAGTTCATAAAACACGGAGCGTGACGCGCATGCAGCGAATAAAAAGGTTGAGATATTTTTGTGCCGACCTCTTCTCTGGTCGACGTTTCTTCAGGAGTGAGTGTGATAGTTGATTCGCAATTCTCTGCTCCAGAACTCTAAACAAGGCCCATTTTCTCTCCAAAGTTAAATTGTCACGCATCTGATGCGTCAGTTTCGACGGGACTGATTTAACTTCCATGCAGCTAAATTAGTAGCAACACTGAGCTGCATTTTTTACCCCTTTGAAACAGAACTTTGTGGGCTGTTGTTTTAACTGTTTTAATGGTTACACAACTCCAACCCTTTCCTCTGGGGCTGTGTAAAATGCATGGATATTGCTCTTGAATGGGCAGTTGATCTAACTTCAATGACTTGTGATACTCTTTATTCAAATTGCATCCTCAAATGAAATTCAAATATTTCTCTCCCTCTCTTTCACTCTCTCCCTCTTTCATTCTTTCTCTCTCACTTTCGTTCTCTCTCTCCCTCCCTCTATCTCCCTCTCTTTTTAATTCTTTCATTCTCACCCTCTCTCTCTTTCTCTTTTCTGTTCTCTCCCTCTCCCTTTCATTTTCTCTCTCCTCCCCGACCCCCCAGCAGCCGTTCAGGAGAAACCGTCCCAAAAAATCCCAGGTTCCTCAGAAACCCACAGTGCCAGAGGTCATGCCCTCCCGGTTGGGTTTGGCGCTCCGGAGACTCAGCTCTTACTGGAGGTGAGGCACGCGGGCCCCGCCCAACTCTTTTCATTTCCTGCTGTCCCATCAACACCACGGATATTATCTGCTACCTCTACGTCTCCTGATTTAATGCATAGTGCCTCATTCTATTTAGAGACAGAAGGGCATCACTTTTGGAATTTTATTGGAAAGTTGTCTTTTTTTTTTCTTTTTTGAAGAGAAGGTCCCAGATTTCATATGATCACATCGGCATGGTTACAGGCAGTAGGTTGAGAAGACTAATATCTAAACACACAGAGGTATTAGTCACACTTGGAAGCTCTCTCACTCTCTCTCTCTCTCTCTCTCTGTCTCTCTCGCTTACACATACATAAATTTCTATTCTTGCGGGTCTGGAAAGTAGTGGAATGTTTTCTAGTTGACAAAAGCCACCTGATGATTGGATGATTTGTCAAACAGTCTCTATTAAGATATAAGACACAAGCCTGCACTTATATCTGATTATAACTCCACTTCATACGCCCTGCCTTTTGCCTTTAACTTAGTAACAAATGTCTTTTTTGTTTGTTTGTTTTCTTCCTGTAGTCTCTGACTGGCTTTGCTCTGGTTGTGAGCACAGATGGGATCATCTTTTACGCCTCCTCCACCATCGTAGACTACCTGGGTTTTCATCAGGTATGGTTCATTCATGGAGATCTATTGTGTTTCGTTTCATCACATTAGGAAGCTCCTGTTCTCTCACAGACTTGCACTAGAGGAAGAAGAAGAAGAAGTAAGAAGACAGTCATTTCCTGTCTATACCTTAGAAGGGCTACATGTAGCAAAGATACACTCTACCTCTCCCCCATTACCTCTACAGTGCCTCTCTCCCTCTTCCTCTACCTCTTCCCTCCTCCCTATCCCTCTCGTACTCCTTCTCCTCCTCCCTTTCTCTCTCTACCTCTCTCCTGCTCCCTCTTTCTTAGCTGTCGCCTCACTCTTTCTGATTCAGTAGCTCTTTGAGCTCCGTTTGAGGATTTAGACTGAAAGGCCAGTGTTGTGGGGTTGTACAAGGCATAAAAATAAAAAAAATTAAAATTAAAAAAATGGAATTAATTGCTGTTTCTTGCATATCTCTGCTTAGATAGTGATTGTATCAGCAGGGAGAAGCCTGTGCAATCCTACAAAATGTCTGCCCAGGCCCACAAATTAAGTGCTTCAGTATATTTCTTCAACTGTCGTTCTATCTAATTTCTGAGCTCCCCTTTGCCCTACAAGCAGTCCAGTCTAATTGCATATCTGTTAAGATGAAATGACAGCTAAACGGCTTAAATCTGCATCAGCGAGAATACACTTATGGGATTCTGTCCTGTGATTCTCTCCATGTGGGAACATTTCAACTTTTCAAACTGCAGAAAAAAGGTCCGTCTTAACAAGTGTTTTAGTCCTGTAATGAGACTTAAAATCTTATGTTTTTCTCTCAAGTAGAAACTATTGGCTTGTTTAAAGTTACTGTGTGCTTGATCTTACTCCACTGCATGGGGAATCTTGAAATGAGTAAAACTGTCTCACCTCACTGCCATCTTGTTGTCTTATTTAGCAAAAATGTAACAGAAATAAGATTTTAAATCTAAATATAAGACTAAAATATCTGTTAAGATTTACACATTTTTAGTTTTTTTCAGTGCATGTGGTCATTTAGTGGACGGGTTAGTCACACACTGGGCAAAACAGCCTACGTTTTATAAACTAATATTGGTTGGTTTTAAAATGCAGGTGTTAGTTTCTTCCTTTTTTTTGCTAAAAAGTAGTTACTGTATTACTTTTAAATTTTATTGGGGTTCAGACTCAGGCTTTCCCAATTTTTCTATTTTCTGTTTTTCTGCAAAGCATCTTCATGACAGCCTCTCTGTAGAAAGCAATACACAAAGGCCTACAGTTGAATTGAATTAAATAGAATATTAAAGCTGTCAAATTTTGATGTTACCTGTTCTATTCTAGTGGTATTATTGGGCAAATAAATGAAAAAAAGTATAACGGTACCTTTGAGGGACAGTTTATAATAGCACCCAAAGTAAAGAAAGCTGAAAAATAGGACTTTTTGAGTGACACTTTTGACCCACCATGCAGGACAGTAGCTAAGTCACATAAACATATACATTTTCAGGATTGGATCAGTTGTTTGACAGGATGCTCAGGCAATGAGAATTATTTTTTTGCTTGTTTTATCACACAACAGCCTCTTGATCTGTCCATGAATGTGAATCGCTATATGGCTATGGTGCGTTTGGTGACGGAGAGCCGTTTCGCGGGTGCGAGTGTGTCGAAACCTCGCGTGTTCAAAGCCCGGGGGGCGGGGGCGAGGACGAATATTTCTTTCATGACAGAGAGCAAATACACGGCTAGGGAGGAGATGGGAATTACGGCGGTGGGCAGGCCGCAAGCTTTTTCATCTGGGCCGGGTCGGCATTGTTGGTCACGCCATCGCTGGGCGCCACGCGACGCTCGCCGGATGAGGCAAAGCGAAAAGAGCCCGTGCGTTTCAACCTTTAGATAATAGCGGCGGCCATTTTGTCTAACGCTGTGTTTTCCTCAATTATTCACATGTCCACGACACCGCGAAAAAGCCAATGTGACAAAATGGCATTGTTTGCGGCGTATCGCGTACCCGCTAAAGCCTTCCTGTTGCCGTGCCGTGCCGCACGCTATGTTATTTGCGGTTGATGGAATCGCATTAGAATTGATTCCGTGTTTTCGGAACGAGGGGGGTGGGGGGCGTCGAGCTGTGCCGAGCCGCCGTGGCCTTCGACACCTGTGGTGTCGGCCCAGATACCTCCTGCGTGTCGCGGCCTAATGAGCCGCGCCGGGGGTTAAGTGGGAAAGGGCCACCGCCGTTCACAAACACAATGGAGGCCCTTAATCAGCTCAGAGCCTGATCCGATACCTCTCGCTCTGCCCAGACTGACGTGATGCACCAGAATGTCTTTGATTACATCCATGTGGACGACCGGCAGGAGTTCCAGCGACAGCTCCACTGGGCCATGAACCCCGCCCAGCAGGAGGGGGGACCGGACCTTCTCTCGGCCGTGGGACAGGGTGTGTATCCACGGTAACGGAGGCAGGCACCATCTCCTTTCATCTAGCGCACGCCAGTCCTTCAGTTTAACTTTCTCAGCATGCTAACTGCGTCTAATTTCAGTACTTCTGTTTATAGGCACACAGTGGATAATGCCAGTACAAAATAAGGCTATGGATTTCTGTTTGAGGTTGAGATGATGCTCTACTGATAATGAAAGCCAATGAACAAGAAGTCTCTGATACATTAGCCCTGCACTCCAGGTTACACTGTAGGCTGCATGTCAGACATCATGCATGAGGTGGAAGTCAGGGTCTTTTAGTCAGATCCTCTCCCCGACAACACAATTATGTTCTAATAGAGCACTGGAGAATTGATCTCACTTAACACAGTATGTGTGTGCTCTGTGTGTGTGGTGTGTGTGGTGTGTGTGTGTGTGTGTGTACGCTCTGTGTGCGCTGTGTGTGTGTGTGTGTGTGTGTGTGTGTGTGTGCGCTCTGTGTGTGTGCGCTCTGTGTGTGTGCTCTGTGTGTGTGCTGTGTGTGTGCGTGTGTGTGTGTGTGTGTGTGTGTGTGTGTGTGTGTGTGTGTGTCTACGCTCTGTGTGCGCTGTGTGTATGTGTGTGTGTGCGTGTGTGTGTGCTCTGTGTGTGTGCGCTCTGTGTGTGTGCTCTCTGTGTGTGTGCTGTGTGTGTGTGTGTGTGTGTGTGTGTGGTGTGTACAGGGGAGGATGTTTTGATCAGCAGTCTCTTCAGCTCTCAGGAGACGGACGGCGTTCCTCCAGAGCTTTCACCGTTCCTCACGCGCTGTTTTATCTCCCGAGCGCGCTGTCTACTCGACAGCACCTCCGGCTTCCTGGTGAGCAAGACACACACTCACAGAGCACACACACACACACACACACACACACACACACACACACATCACACACGCACACACACAGCAGACACGCACACACCCAGAGCTTACGCATGCACGCTACATTGTCAGTCGGGTACGTTCGTTAATAACCCCCTCGTCTCTCCCTTCTCCAAGACCCATGCAGTTTCAGGGACGTCTGAAGTTCCTGCAGGGACAGAAGAAGCGAGCGGTCACGGGTGCTACCCTGCCCCCCCAGCTGGCCCTCTTCTGCGTGGCCGTACCTCTCCTGCTGCCTTCCACTGCCGAGCTAAAGATGAAGGGCGCCATGATGAGGAGCAAGCACAGGAACAGTGTCTCTGCGCTGGAACTCAGGTTAGATTTCCCACAATGCATCCTGAGGTCTGACTGTGGGAGACAAGAACTTGGAAACACCACTTTACCTCCTTTCAAAAGCTCATTTGTGAATTAATCAGTGATTTTTTAAAATAATAACTGCCACTGAAATGTGTCTCTAAAGGCATTTTTTATTTATTAACCTCCTAAAACCAGACAATACATTTTTCTCCTCTGTAGGGTACATGAATCTCTGGTCTTAATCTCAAGAACCACATATTCTCCTATGCTGAAACCTACACTACAAGGAACATTCAATAAACAAAAACATAAATAGTACTTATAATATTTTCACCGCAACATGTTTTTGGCACCCAATACACTTCTATCATGTAAAAAAAAAAAATGGAACTCAAACTTTTTTTTTTTTCTTTCTGTCGGGTATCAGGAGGTTAAAGGTGAACTCAGCTGAGGTGAACTCAAGCGCAGAATCGTGGAGCACTGTGCAGTTTTAGAAAATGGACAGACGGGTTCTGTCCTTACAGTCATTCTGGGAGATTAGAGCTTACCACAGCTCCAAGCTACAGTTCATCGGATGCTTACCTGTTGCATTGTTTGTGGTCGCTTGGCCATGGTCACTGTATTACTGTGAAGCCTAAGTTAACTTAACCCTGAGTGTGTGATACCATATTGCCGGGTCTTCCCAACCTTATGATGGGTAGAGATCACTCATGAGGACTAGATGATAGTGCTGGCCATAGTTCTTTATCATCTCATTTGTGCCAGGGGCTGACCTTAGTCCTTACCCTAACTGTAGTCTTAGGGTACTTTCTAGCACAGGAGGTGGGCAACTCCAGTCCTAGGGGGCCGGTGTGTATGCAGGTTTTTGCTTCCACCAGTTACCAATTACTTAATTACTCCAATCATTTACATAATCTGATATTTTAGCTGAATTGTGAAGAACACAATTGAACACATAAACACAGATCTCGACATACAGTGTGCAGACAAAAATATGTAAATACACTCACTGGTTGTCCCTCTGTTTATGGTAAGCTGTTACATAGTTATTGCATTTTCTGTGTTCCCCTAATAAATAGGGGAGCTTTTGGCGGTCATTTATAGTTCTGAATTCAGGGCATATTTTTTATGAATTTTGTGTAGAAATTCTCATTTCCTGTTACCTTCCACATGAAGTGCAGTTCTGTGTCCCATTGTAGCATTGCGCCTGCAGTGCTGTTCTCCTGTGTGGTATGCTGATCTGACGACCCGCTCTATCTCTCCACAGTGAGAAGAGGTATCTGTGTTCGGAACGGATGGGGGAGGATGGGGACGCCCTGGGGTGCTCCAGCAACATGTCCAGACAGCAGCTCTACCTGTCCCCCTGGACGCCCCTTCCCAAAGAGGGCGTCCGATTTCGGGGCGACGAGTTCTACCCCCAGGAGGAGCCCCTAAACTTCTGCAAGTCCTCCGCCAACGGACAGAGGGGCTCGAGCCAGGAGAGCCTGTGGGCGGGGCGGGGCACGTTGGGCGGGGCCAGGGCCGGACACGGCGGCGTCCCGCAGAAGGCCGGGCACTACGGCAAGCCCCCGGGGGCGTACCGGGCGTCTCCCGGTTGCCACGGCGACGGGAGCGACGTCTGCCCGGCCAAGCTGTACGGCGCGGCGGGTTGCTGCGGGGGATGCCGGCGTCAAGGCGGAGAACGGGTACGGCGCCCACGGCGAGAGCTGCTACGACGGCCGCCGCGCCCCGCCCGAGGCCGCCGTCAAGACCGAGCGCGACTCGGACTCGGAGAATGGCTGCGACCTGTACGGCGGTCTGTGGGCGCGCAAGGGCGGCGCGGAGAGGCGCTACGGCGAGGGGAGCGCCGCTGAAGACGGAGGCGGGCTGCTACGAGCTCTATGCCCCCTGCCACCGGGGCAAACCCGGCCCCGGCCCCGCCTTCGCCCAAAACCTGGGCCTGGGCGCCGGCCGGCCCCTCAAGTGCGTCCTGAACAGAGACCTGTCCCTCTTCGGCCCCCAGCGGCCCCCTCAACCCGACCCACAGTGCAGCAGTGAGGCCGCCGGCTGCGTGGACGCCCACTTGTACGGGAACGGGCCAGCGGACAACAAGGGCGTCCTACAGCAGGACTACAAGCTCACCTACGAGTTCAGGAGCCACAGTCTGGCTCCGTCCATCAAGCAGGAACCCCTGGACTCACCCGCCTGGTCTGACGGCCACCAGGACATTAGCAACGCCCCTTTACTGCGTAACATCATGCCCAACTGCATCATGGGTGCAGTAGGGAACAAATCTCTTCCTTATGGCTACATGCAGTAAGCACCAGGCACCACTTCCCTTAAAGTATACTGCTTACAGTGCACTAGAACGCAGTATGTTTAAGTGCAGAACACAGTGGCTAGCATTCAATCAACATTTGCCATTGCATTGTGTTTACAATTAAATCCAGGTACAGCAGAACCGCAGGGTTATGGACTTGCCACTGAACTTAACAGGGTATGAACTATGGAAGTAATTTAAGAAGTTGCACCCTTTCAACCACTGTATTAAAGATAAAGATTCTCTGTGTTAGTATCGCTGAGGCAAAAAGTTCAGCATCAAATGGACATTACAATTAGCTACTTAATTACTCTGTCAATTAAAAAAAAGTGGAAATGGCCTACTCCTCTCTCTATAACTGCTTTTTGTATCTATCTAAAATCATCCAGCTTGTGAGGAAGCGGAATAATGAAACCCAGGCAACAGTACCTTCCTGTGTAGAATAAAACATGCTTTTTAATACATTTCTCCACACGTTAACAGTCGCAAATGCAAGAAGTAGTTTAAGTTGAGCGGGTAACCAGAAGCAGGTAACAGCAATAGCCCTTCCTAGCTTTGCGATTAACTTCCTATTTACCCCGTTTATCCTTATAGCATTTTTCTAGACCACAGCTTTCAGTTCCTCTGCAATAAAGACAGGCTTTTATTGTTTATGAAATTATGATGTTGTATCTTTTTTTCAGAATATACCGTCATACTTATCATTGCTCATGGCCACAATGTCCACTTTCAATTTGGGAAAGCACAGATTAAATCAAATCAAATCAAAACTGCAGTGCGTTTTACACAGTCTGCCCTGGGCAAGCCTTGTTCTCCGTAAAAGAACATGATGTCTGTTGTCGCTTTGTATCGTGCAGCGAGTCAGACTCACAAAGAGTCGGAGGAAGACATTTTGGTTCATTTTGACTTTCACATTCAATTTCAATTAAATGCCCCCCCATTTCCAAAGCATTTGCGTCTCCAAGGTTCTATCGTTCTTTTTCTCTTTTTTTTCCGTCACAGACAACTTTAGGAGTTCATTGTGATCGTTTCTGAACTCACAAAACTATGTTCATGGAGAAAATTAATGGGTTATGCTTTAGTTAGTTTAGTAAGATAAAACTGAGCACAAATGTTGATTGAATCTATACTGATTTTTACATTAGGACATACTTCAGTTATACACCAGCTTTCCTCATTAATCATCTTATACATAAAGTATAATATGATGTCTACATTGATATATTTTTTTAAATATACTCAACTTGCTTAAACTGTATTGATTTAAGAATTAGACAGTGGAATAGTTTCTAAATTGTGCATTGGATTTTGACATTACTTTGACAAAGACAAATATTTCTTATACGGTATTTTAGATCTCATAAAGGACCCTCTTTGGCCACAGATTTCTGTTCCATAAGGGTAGAAACTGAAGTGTGGGAGACTGTTCTGTTAATATGTGGATTACTCTGGTTTAACAGTAGTGTCGTAGATCTGTAACTGTTGTCTGCCTGTGGTGAAGTGTACATTAATGTCATAATTGTGGTTTTTACTGAAGCACTTTTAAAATGAATAGCAGTAAGGATGTTTAGATTTGTGTCATATTTGTGTTGTATGTATTGTGCTTTGTCAAGGCCACATTCATTTCTATATAATTAGGCAATTACCAGTTTTTATGAGAGAGAGAGAGAGAGAGAGAGAGAGAGGGGGGGGGGGGGGGGGGGGGGGGGGGGGGGGGGGGGGGGGAGAGAGAGAGAGAGAGAGAGAGAGAGAGAGAGAGAGAGAGAGAGAGAGAGAGAGAGAGAGAGAGAGGGAGAGAGAGAGAGATGACTGAGGTGTAGGAGTGCCATTATAGAGGTATGATTAAAAAAAAGAGCCACATCTTGCATGTATACCAGTGCAGATGACAACATTGAATTTCCTATTAATGTTTATCACAATGTAATGAGATAGATCATTGATTAAAGTTATCAGATATACAGTATCTTACTGAGCTCAGGCATATGTAATGACCGTGACAATCGACCACTAGGATTTGTGCTGTGCTCTTTATTGCAGCCATATTAAGTGAAAATTCAATGTGAAAAGAATAGCTCTCGAGTTACAATTCAGAGAATCTTTCTTTTAAATAACTTGGCATATCAATGTTTTACCGTGCTGATAAGTCTAAAAGCAGCTCAAATCAGCAGTATCAACAAGACTGCCACTCTCTCACACACACACAACACACACACACACACACACACGTATTTACACATATTTACAAATTATTTCAGGTTTTAAGAAACGTAATGATCTCTCATTTCTCTCTACCATTCTCTCGGTATTTCAACTTTTGACTAAATTTTTCACCATTTTAAAAGACAATGGTTTAACAGACTGTAAAGTAATCCTCAGTTTTGACTTTAATAAATGTCACATCCACTAGCTTTTTAGAAAACGTTTAAATGTAATGTAGATCGCCATATTTTAAAATCACATTGTGATTGGTTCTATTAAGAAAAAAACAGCTCAATGTAGAATTACATTAGCATTTAAAAAAGACTTGTTTTGGACACAGACACAGATTAAATTTGTTCTCTTTCTCAGCCTGTGTTTTATTTTTAATGCATTTCACAGATTTTTTAAAACATACTAGTGGGTTTCACAGCCAGTCATAAGTCTGTACCATGTGACTGGTTGTTCAGTGTTTCTGCCTGTATATAATATTGAGTAATGTTATTAACAACTGTAACCATTTTTGCTTGCTCTGTTTGTGATATTTTTAAGTTGTACTGTCCATTTTATTCTATTTATTTTCAATATCTCGTTTATTTAAAAGAATGTTTTTACTTGTGCTATTTTACACAAAATACAAAATGAATACATTTTAAAATAAATTAACCAGTAAAACACACACTAGCTCTTTGGCCAACATTGTAGCTGCAAAGCAGCATCTACTCAATGGATGGGAGCATTTCCTCAGTATTTTTCTGTCCTTTTTAAAAAAAATAAAAAGCAAACCTTTGTCTACATTTGTATGTGTCACCTAGTTAATTTGTTTGTTCTCTTGGCCAGCTTTTATATACAGTATCTTATAGCTCTAATGCTCAACTGAGTATACTTTTTTTCAAAGTGGGCGGTAATAAGGTGAGTTAAAATAGTTTTTTGCAAACACATTTTGAAAACGCACTTTTTATGAAGATGTTGATGTGAATATCTTTCCAAGCAACAGTGAACAAGTCACTGCATTATATAAACAGAAAATGCATTAATAATATTCCTTGCTGAAATGCAGAATGGCTTTGGGCTGAAGGCTAACACAATATTGGGGTGTGGCGATTGAAAACCACAGGGTCTAACAGTCTTTGAAATTACCCATAGAAATGTCAATCGTGTTTCCTGTCTGACAATTACAGGATATTTTAAGAATGAACATGATTGTACTCCGTGTGCTCATAGAACTAATGCTGACTTGGATTGTAGTTTTCCTGAGTTGAACTACATCTCCCAGTTTGCTGCTGCTAAACTGCTTAAATACTTTTTCAGCATTAAAAAAATACAAGATACAGAGCAGATATGTAAGAGCACTGCCCAATTTATGAGTAATGGGACAATAACTATATTAGACAGTTCCTTCGTGTGACTTTTGGTAATTGAAAACTGAACCTCCAGTGCTGGCAAGAAAGTCTGCTTAAGAGGCGATCCTTTTTTAACTGGAAACGGACTGTGGGACTGAAGAAAATACAATGAATGAGAGCAGACATCTGTTTGTTTACAATGTGATAAGATCATCAATCAATATTTATTTATATAGCGCATTTCACAACAAGTTTTCACAATGCACTTCACAGCAAAACCCAGCCTAAACCACCCACAAGAGAAAGCCAAGGGCAACAGTGGCAAGGAAAAACTGGTGTAACTAGGAAGAAACCTTGGAAGGAACCAGACTCAATGGGGGAACCCGTCCTCCTCTGGTCGGCTCAGGGTCTAGGGCTTAAAGACCAACATGGTCAAAACAGCCAATGTCCATGATAATATAATTTGCAGCAGCTAGATGACAGTCCAGATGTGGCGGCAGTGGGGAACCGGGCACCGATGGCGGTGGGAGCAGCTGGCAGCGGTGGTAAGGAGGGAGGGGCAAGCGGCAACGGACAGGAAGCCGGACAGCAACTCTCGAGATGCGGGGCATAAGCCCCGCCGGCAGAATGTAGAAAAAGAGAGAGAGAAAACAGTTAGGGAAAGTGTAATAGAGCAGCAGGAGCACCAACTGGAGGGGTGGGGGGGTGGGGAAGGGGTGGGAGGGTTGGACAAGTGCCCCCGCCAGGAGTAATCTATGGCTGCATAGCTATGAAGACAGTGTTTGAGAAACCATGCAGTCATGAGAGGGAAAACAATCCTACCCACCTATCAAGAGCCAGCCCAGGAAGATGGGGTCACAGCTGTTGACAGGTGACAGTAAGGAAAGGATGCCAAATCATATTCTTAAAGAGATACTGCAGAGCCTTTTCTAAGGCCTTTTTTACCGCTTCAATTTGAACTGGAACTCGTGAGTAGGTGTGGTCATATGACGATGATGCCACGTAGTCATATTATGAATATTCATACGGTCAAGGAGTGAAAGGGTGTGTCTTGGTGAACTGACTCAGCCCCACTGAACTCTATACGCTCATTCACGCTAAAGTAACGTTATTATTCAAATACACAGCAAAACCCAGTCACACAGCAACGTTAGTATACTGAACATGGCTGGTTGTAGCGCCCTCATCCGAAGCCAAAATTAAGAGGTTGTTAGGATCCTGTAATTCTGTCTGTTTATTCTTTATTTATTATTATTTTCCTGATTTATTTTCCCTCACGATTGTCAGTCCGCGTTCCGTGTTTTCTGAGATTCCACTCCCTGTCTTTGTCATTGCACTATTCGGGTGATTTTGGGAACATTCGGGTTTCCTCTGTATTTTGTATCTCGTTTTCTTCCTTCTGACTTTATTTATATTTGTATATAATACTAATGTACTAATCATACTAACTGTTAGATTAGATTTAATACTAACCTGTTAACAAACTAACGTGCACTTGTTTACCTGATAAACACAGGCCGTTTGTTATCATTGTGTCTATGTGTATTCCAGTCCGTGTCTTACGTTTCCCCCGTCATTGTAGCCTATTATTGGTCCTTGTTACCCTCATTGTTCTCACCTGTGTCTTTTTGTTCCTCCTCTGCCTCCCTGGTTTTGACCCCTGCCTGTTCCTTGACTACTCTTTGGACTGTGCTTTGTACCGTTGCCCTGTCTCCCCCCCCCCCCCCAACACCTAACAGAGGTGGTGGCGGGTGAGTAAATTATTGATTTGAGCGAACCCATATTACCGTGAGCTGGCATAATATCTGAGAAATGAGAATGCAAACAACGTAATATTTTGAAAACGTGCAAATAAATGAATGTCCACTTGATCTGATAGGCCACGCATATAGGCTAATTAACGAAGGTGGTCCATACAACAGGCAATGAACACAGCTCTTTTACGCGCATACCCAGGTAAGCGCCTGTATAATCTACTGAGACTGTACCTTGCAGGTGGGATGCTCACATGTTAATTTACATGCAAATGAACTTTAATTATGCATCCTCAAAATTACTCTTGTGGCGCGAGGCACATAGTTTGACGGGAATACAAAAGCCTCGAGTCCTGCCACCCAGCTGGCATTATTTAGTGGAATATTGGCAACTCTGTCCAGGTGAGCTAACGGCAAACACTTAATTACCAAAATGTTAGATTAATGTAAGCTAACGTAGTTTACTTTAGTATTCTAGTCACTTCTTTTGCTGTATTTTCCTGAGGCAGTGCTTTATCTTCTTCGTGAAATTAATGAAATTATGTTAATTGAAAGAAAGTACCCTAGCCTAAACAACTGTATACGATTTGACTGTATAGTTTACTTGTGCCATATATTTTTTGGCTACAGGTGCTAAATGTTGGCTATGGGAGCTAGAAAAACGTAGGCCTAATGACAACGCAATTCGGAAATATCAATATAATAGGCAAGTTAATAAACAATTTAATTATTGTGTTTGTGAGAGGAACCGTCTCTATATTTGAAGTATACATCACATATTCAGTCAGCTTTTATGTGGAAATTAGTTAGACGATGGTTTGGGTGTTCACAGCATTAAAAAAACCGGGAAGCTCAAAGGAAGGAAGGACTTGCTACCTGCACGAGATTTCTTGCGACTGGTATCTGTGGCCTACTGGTGCGCTTTACACAAAATACTCACATAATGCCAGGAACCCGTAGGCCTACCAGCTTGGTTTTGTGATGGTTTTTTATTTTTTTTATTTCATTATATTCTTGGATAATGTGTTTAATTTAATTTAATTCTCTTGAACTGAATTGTCGTTTTATTACCGTCGTTTCAGCTTTATTCAGCATCAAGCTTTCATCTTTGACATTTAGCTGTAACAAGTTAGCTGTATAGTCTAGTATATCTGTTTGTGCGGTTTATGCCCATATATAAGCTATTTATTCTAAACGTACCTGTTTGTAGGCTATGCATTATCGAAGTTTATGTACATCATCGATAAATATTCTGTTAACGGATAAATGTTTCCCAAAACCAATTTACCCTCTGTTTTAACTATTTTTTTTTTTTTTTTTTACTGTCAGAGGGATGCCTCGTTAGGATACCAGACAAGCCACATCGAGGTTCCACACACATTCTCAAAGAAGGTATGTTTTCTATTAAGTACAAAATAATTTACGCTTTGTATGTGTGCAGTAGCCTACATGTAGACCATTCCACCACAAGGATAACAAGTAGCCCTATTACTGTTGAATTCATTTATTTATTTTTGCACATGTGTAATTTACAATAGCCTACAGTTACAATACAACATGACGTGATAGAGTTTGGGTTTAACTGACATATCTCCCTATGTTTGACTTCCATTTTCATCAAGGTGGCTTTCTACTTTGCAGCACACAGGTGCACATTGGAAGCATAGATTTTTATACTGTTTTTATAAATGGTCTTATTTATAGAGTACATTACAGGCATTTAGCAACCGCTTTTATCCAGAGCGGCCTACACAATTTTTATAATTTTTTACATACCGTCACATTTTTACAGCTAGATATATACTGAAGCAATTCAGATTAAAGGGATAGTTTGGAATTTTGGACGTAATGTCTCAATTACGACTTACCCATGATGTAGTTGATTGATTGAAACCATTTTCAGCTAATTCCATGCTGTCCCTTCTTTTGGACATACACACCTTGCTAATGCTAGTGCAACTCTAAGGTAACCGGTAGCATCCACTACCAAACGCACTTAAACACTCCACAGTGTACCCAAAGCAAATAAAATACGATGACAGTCTATCTGGGGAGCGATACCTTACGTTACCTAAGAATGTATTGCCGGCACTGGTCGACTACAACAACAAAGAAGAGCAACAAGTTGCAATGGCCACGTTTGCTCTGCTGTCATACTTCCACAGAGAATATAGGTCAGCACAAAGTAAAGGATTCAACGATAGTTTGACTTCAGAAATGATGGTATAAACACTCAAAATAACCCCGATAGACTGTCGTCGTATTTTATTTACTTTGGGTGCACTGTGGGGTGTTTAAGTGCGTTTGGTAGTGGATGCTACCGGTTTCCTTAGAGTTGCGCTAGCATTAGCAACGTGTGTATGTCCAAAAGAAGGGACAGCATGGAATTAGCTAAAAATGGTTTCCATCAATCAACTACATCATGGGTAAGTCGTAATTGAGACATTATGTCCAAAATTCCGAACTATCCCTTTAAGTACCGTGCTCAACTGCAGTGTCCTATCTGGGAATCAAACCTGAAACCTTTCGGTTACGAGCCCAGTTCCCTACATTATACTACACTACCGCCCCGTTTAATCTAGTTCAGTGGTTCTCAACCCTGCAGCATCCCTGTGCTGCCTGTTGCGCCAGCCAATCTCTTACATAATACGTGTTGTAGAAAATGTGCTTGCATTCTATAATCTTGTTTAGAGTTTGAGTTCGACACAGTGTAGGTTTTGGCTCCTTAACACTGGTTTTCAAGAATTACATAAAATTCCTTCTTTCCCTAGTTCTGCAATCAAACTAGACATCTACATGCATCAATCAGTCAACACCAAGTAAGACCATGGTTATGTGCCTTCACTAGTGGGATGCTGCCGTGCTGATGTGCTCTGCTCTTTTTGGCTGTATGGAGATGGTTGTTTCTGCTAGATGGGAATTGTTGATGAGGAGTGAAGTATATAGTTTAAATTTGGGCAAAATGTGAAGATTATGCTAGTGATTTCCATATTGGTGCCATAGAGCATTGCTTTTGCTGGCCTGGTTATGTAGTGAGGGAATGATGTTATGTTATTAACTAATTATAGGTGTAGAGATCTTAGCTGTGTGTGACCCATAGCTATGGTGCTGATTTGAGGGTTCGCGGTAGTTGTGATAGAGTTTAAGTGATGAGCTAGAGGCTCTGCTGCTGTGCACGGTTGGTGGTGATGGTGGTGGGTTGTAGGAAACATCCGCCAGAAGACACCAAAGGTAAGACCATGGTTATGTACCTTCACTGGTGGCATGCCGCTGTGCTAATGCAGCTCTGCTGTTTTTGGAGATGTGTGGAGATGGTTTCTTATGCTAGGTGAGAATTGTTGATGAGGAATAAAAAGTATATTTTAAATTTGGGTCTGTGGGTTTTTGGGTTTGATTGTTTTTTATGTTACTGGGAGGAAAGGTTGGTTGCTGTAAGTTGCTTCTAATGTCTAAAGCGAAAGATACATGTGAAATTGAGATTTTCATGTAGGCCTAATTACAAAAATGTTTTTCTTACTGTGCTGTTCAAAGAGATTGCTGCTGATGATGGAAGTGAATTTTTGAAGAATAATCTTTTCAGGCAAAGATCAATACATTGATTATTTTCATGTTGGTATTAGATAATTGTTTTTGCTTGTATGCTTATATGGTGATCTTGTGATAATAGTGTACTAATTTATCTATGGTTTGTTGTTGCTGTGTGCAGATTTATATTCTGTAGTAATTTCAGTAATTGAAGGCTGTTGCTTATAGTGGATGAGAATTGTAGATAATGAGTGAAGTTTATATTTAGGAAATATGTGAAGATTATATTGGTGATTTCCGTATTGGTGCCAAAGAGCATTGACTTTGCTGGACTGATTATGTAGTGATCTGATGATGTTGTGATGTTATGAATGAATTACAGGTGTAGAGATCTTAGGGTTTTTTGGTATTTGTGACAGAGATTAGTTTAAGTGATGAGCTAGAAGCTATGCTGCTGCTGCTGTGCACAGTTGGTGGTGATGGTGGTGGGTTGCAGGAATCATCCGCCAGAAGACACCAAAGGTAAGACCATGATTATGTACCTTCACTGGTGGCATGCCGCTGTGCTGATGTGCTCTGCTGTTTTTATTTTTATTTGGTGTGTGGAGATGGTTTCTTAGGTGAGAATTATTTATGAGGAATAAAAAGTATATTTTAAATTTGGGTTTGTGGCGTTTGATTGTTTTTCTGTTATTGAGAGGAAAAGTTGGTTGTCAGTTGCTCCTAATGTATCCAGAGAATGAGAGGCTACATGTATTTTGGCAAAATGTGAAATGGAGATTTTTGTGGTGATTTTGATGTAACTTTGTTTGCTGGTTTTTGCTGCTGCGCTGTTCAAAAGAGATTGTTGCTAATGGTGCAAGTGAATTTTAGAAGAATAATCTTTTCAGGCAAAGATCACTACATTGATTGTTATAATATTGGTGTCATAGAGAATTGTTTATGCTTGTATGCTTATGGTGATCTTGTGATAATAGTGTAATAATTAATCTATGGTTTGTTGTGGCTGTGTGGATATTTATATTCTGCAGTAATTTCAGTAATTGGTGGCTGTTGCTAATAGTGGATGGGAATTGTTGATAAGGAGTGAACTTTATATTTTAAATTTGGTCAAACTGTCAATATACTGGTGATTTCCATATTGGTGGCGTAAAGCATTGTTTTTGCTGGAGTGATTATGTAATGATCGAATGATGTAGTTATGTTTTTAATTAATTATAGTTGTAGAGATCTTAAGGGATTTTTTGGTATTTGTGACAGAGATTAGTTTAAGTGATGAGCTAGAAGCTATGCTGCTGCGGCTGCTGTGCACGGTTGGTGGTGATGGTGGTGGGTTGCAGGAAACATCCTCTAGAAGACACCAAAGGTAAGACCACGGTTATTTTATTTCAATGCTGGTTTGCTGCTGTTTTTTTCAACTGTGTTGTTGCTGGTTTGTATGTTGGATAAAACAGGATTTTCTGAGTCGTTTGACTGGCTCACTGGCTTACTGACTGACATTCAGGGTTTGTTAGTTTGTCATTTCCATATGGTTGCTGGTTTGAAGCTATGGGTCTAGTGTGACAGGATGCTAGATTAGGGCTATGCTGTGCTTTGAGGGCCATATATTAGGGTGGTAGGTAGGTAGGTGGACAGGCAGAATTTTCCTTCTCCAGCTAATCTAATGAAGACCGATCATCATTCTACAGAATTGTAAGTACATCATAGTGGAGTGAACAGTAATGAAGGTTCACACACGGCTGAAGAGAGAAGGTGAGCATGAACGGTAGGAATGAGGGAGCAGTACAAGTGGACATGATGAGAGTGAGTCCCAGAAATATTCACGATGGAACTGACAGTGGCATGGAAAGAGATTTGATGATGATGATGATGATGATGAAGAAGCTGCTGATGTGCCATTCCCTTGCAGATGAGATGCTTGACTGGATGCAGGTGATGGAGAAGAGCTCTTCTGGCACAGCAGGGTGGTGCGGGCAATGGCTAGTAGTGCTGGCTCCCTCTCTTTCTCCATCTCCTTCTCGTCAGCCTGGTCACCGTGGTGGCAGGAGCTGCTGGCGCAGGGGCGGTGGGAGAGGCTGTCTGCATTGCTGGCTTCTTCCTTTAGTGGTGCTCGAGCATGAAGTTCAACTTTTGTAACAGGTTGATCCAGTGGGGCTATCTGGCCATAAACATCAGTCGGCATTGGAGAGCTGAATGGTCCGTACATACAGTATGTGGAACTCTCGATGTTGTATATGAAGAGCTGGACCCTTGCCACCACGCCCAGTAGAATCCACTATGCTGTCCAGGACGTCATCAATGCAGGAAGGGGCTATGCATCTTTACGAGTCACCATGCCCATGTCTGAATCAGCACACTTGCCTACTATTGAGTATGCCAGATGAGTATGGCATAAAAAAGCTAAATACTCAATTAAAAAAGCTGTTACGTACAGAACAAAACAGCAAGCAGTAGCTATACAGTATGCTTGCTTACTTACTTGCTTAGTACACAGTAGGCTACACAGGACACATTAGATGGGGCTCTGATTCGGACACAGCCCATGTTCAGCATTTTGTTGTCTACACAAAACCAGAGGGAGCCATTTTTCTTCCACACCAGCAGCACCAGGGATGCCCAGGGACTCTTGGAGGGACAGATCACTCCTGCTGCCGCCATGTCCCGGACCTTAGCCTCTGCCTCCTCTTAGTGCGTCAGTGGAGCGGAGCCCCAGAAATCCTCACGTGGTGCTGAGTGTCACGGAAAACGGGTTTGAAGATGGTGATAAAAAGAAGCTTTGGTGCACCAGTCACACATGTATAAGAAGCTTAAGTAGATGCAGAAGATGGAGATGAGCTTGCATAAAGGTTAGTTCTGCTGAAGATTTGGGGAGCTCCAAACTGTCTCCAGAGGTCACTGCTGATCTTCCTGTCCATTGGTTCCTCTGTTGATGCTGGGGCTTCGTCCACTGGAAGGGGCGAAAGGAGCTTTGGGAGGACCTTGAGCTAACAGCACCAGGTCTTGAGTCTCACAGGGACATCACCCATCTCCACCTTCTACATCCAGTCACCTGTGTGATCTCTTGTATCTATTCACACTCACTGTCTCACAGGGTGATCAGTCTAACCACTTCCCCAGGCTTCCAACTGGCTTTTCAGTTTGTGCTGGAATCCACTCTCCAGCCACTTTGAACAAGTGTTGTCATCCGCCTTGGCCTTGCCTCTTTCCAGTACCAGCCTCCTAGAATTGCTGGGTTTGAAGGTCATTCTTGCTTAGGCGGTGGATCTGTCCAGGTCTTCAGGCACCCACCTCCCCTCTTGCGCCGACCGTGTAGCGATGGTCATGCTATCCATGAAAGTTCCTGTCGGTGGCTGCCACATCTTGGGTTTCATCTTGGGCCCTCTGCCTAGTCTTTCTGCAGAGTCCGCAAGGATGTAAAAGGCGGCTATGATGGAGACTGTGCATCCACCCCCTGCCCCTGCTGTTTGGTAATACAGTCCCACCCGGTAACCCTCATCCTGAACTCAAAGTAGCCCTGTAGGCAAAAAAATTATAATGATAATAAAAAATATAATAAAAAAATAATAATTAAAACCAAAAAATTAAAAAAAATTAAAAACTTATACCGTAACTTGAAATAACATTAAAACGTTAAAATCAAATGCGTTTTAATATAAATGGAAATAAAAAAAATCAATAAATCTAATGAAAAATAATAAATTACTAAAGTAAAAAAATAAAATAAAATAAAAAATATTTAAAATAAAATAATACAAAATAATAAATTAATATAAAAACATAAATAAAACTAAATGAATGTAAAATAAATCAATAAAAATAATTTTAAAATGTTCAGGATGAGGGTTACAGTTTGTGAGCGTACTACCAGAGGCTGGCAGTGGACATGGTTACGGGGTGCACGGTGTCTATTTTGGCTGCCGTCTACATCCTTGTGGACTCTGCAGAAAGTCCAAACAGAGGACCTACGACAAAATCCAAGGTGTGGCAGCCCCAACACGAACCTTCACAGATGGCATAACCATCACTGCACAGTTGGTGACAGAGGGGAGACGGATGCTTGACGACCTAGACTGGTCCATTACCTAAGCACGAGTGACCTTCTAGCCCAGTAGTTTGAAGATGCTGGTACTGAAGAAAGGCAACAGCAAGGTGCATGACGACATGTGGCTCAAAGTGGCTAGAGAGTGGATTCCAACTCCAACAGAGAAGCCAGTTAGAAGCCAAGGGAAGTGGTTCAGCTGCTCACCCTGTGACAGTGTGTGTGAAGAGGACATCAGACTATGCACATGACTGGGTGCAGAGGGTGGAGAAAGGGTGGTCTCCCTGTGTAACTCAAGGCCTGGGGCTGTCAGCACACGGTCCTCCCCAAGCTCCTCTAACCTCTCCTGGTGTACGAACTCCCAGTAACAGCAGTGGAACCAGTGGACAGGAACATCAGCAGCTAACCTCCACAGATAGTTCAGAGCTTCCCAACGCTTCAGCAGAATTGGCCTTAACAGCAGCTGCCAATCAGAGAAGAGTTTGCGGACTGGAACCGCAAGGACAGCAAAGTGAGGTCAACATCGATCAAGGTTCACATTGTAGCTTACTGTGATTTTAAAGCGGACGAAGAAGAAGGCTTGCCACTGTGCCTTATTCCTCTGGAAGATCTGCAGCGCAGCCCTCAGGCAAGAATTGTGGAGTTGATGAAGAAGCACAAAGAACACCATTATGCTGGAGCTGATGATGCCATGGGAAGATTTTTGAAGAAGTCAATGAAAGGACACCACTAAAGTATGAATCACTTAAGGATGTGTGCATGTAGAAGACCTGGACAGGGCCTACCAGTGGAAGAGGGATAAAAAGTTTCCCAGGACAATCGATGCAGAATAAGTGGCCAATTCCGCGGTAACGGAATTACAATTAGCTAACATAGATAACATAGATGTTATGAATTAATCAAAGGTGTAGAGATCTTAGTTTTTTTTTGGTATTTGTGACAGAGATTAGTATAAGTGATGAGCTAGAACCTATGCTGCTGCTGCTGTTGCATGGTTGGTGGTGATGGTGGTGGGTTTCTTGGTGGTGGGTTTCAGGAAACATCCGCGAGAAGACACCAAAGGTAAGACCACGGTTATTGTATTTCAATGCTGGTTTTCTGCTGGTTTGTTCTACTGTGTTGTTGCTGGTTTGTATGTTGGATAAAACAGGGTTTTTTGAGTGGTTTGACTGGCTCACTGGCTTACTGACTGACGTTCAGGGTTTGTTAGTTAGTCATTTCCATATAGTTGCTGGTTTGAAGCTATGGGTCTAGTGTGACAGGATGCTCGATTAGGGCTATGCTGTGCTTTGAGGGCCATATATTAGGGTGGTAGGTAGGTAGGTGGACAGGCAGAATTTTCCTTCTCCGGCTAATCTAATAAAGACCGATCATCATTCTACAGAATTGTAAGGACATCATAGTGGAGTGAACAGTAATTAAGGTTCACACACAAAGGAAGGGGGTCAGTCAGACATCTGACACACGGCTGAAGAGAGAAGGTGAGCATGAACGGTAGGAATGAGGGAGCAGTACAAGTGGACATGATGAGCGGGAGTCCCAGAAATACTCACGATGGAACTGACAGTGTCATGGGAAGAGATTTGATGATGATGATGATGAAGAAGCTGCTGATGTGCCATTCCCTTGCAGATGAGATGCTTGACTGGATGCAGGTGATGGAGAAGAGCTTTGTTATTCTGTGTCAGGTTTTTTTAGGTGAACACGACAAGATGGATCATTATGCCACGATGCCCAAAGAAGCTTTGGTGCACCAGTCACACATGTATAAGAAGCTTAAGTGGATGCAGAAGATGGAGATGAGCTTGCATAAAGGTTAGTTCTGCTGAAGATTTGGGGAGCTCCAAACTGTCTCCAGAGGTCACTGCTGATCTTCCTGTCCATTGGTTCCTCTGTTGATGCTGGGGCTTCGTCCACTGGAAGGGGCGAAAGGAGCTTTGGGAGGACCTTGAGCTAACAGCACCAGGTCTTGAGTCTCACAGGGACATCACCCATCTCCACCTTCTACATCCAGTCACCTGTGTGATCTCTTGTATCTATTCACACTCACTGTCTCACAGGGTGATCAGTCTAACCACTTCCCCAGGCTTCCAACTGGCTTTTCAGTTTGTGCTGGAATCCACTCTCCAGCCACTTTGAACAAGTGTTGTCATCCACCTTGGCCTTGCCTCTTTCCAGTACCAGCCTCCTAGAATTGCTGGGTTTGAAGGTCATTCTTGCTTAGGCGGTGGATCTGTCCAGGTCTTCAGGCACCCACCTCCCCTCTTGCGCCGACCGTGTAGCGATGGTCATGCTGTCCATGAAAGTTCCTGTCGGTGGCTGCCACATCTTGGGTTTCATCTTGGGCCCTCTGCCTAGTCTTTCTGCAGAGTCCGCAAGGATGTAAAAGGCGGCTATGATGGAGACAGTGCATCCACCCCCTGCCCCTGCTGTTTGGTAATACAGTCCCACCCGGTAACCCTCATCCTGAACTCAAAGTAGCCCTGTAGGCAAAAAAATTATAATGATAATAAAAAATATAATAAAAAAATAATAATAATTAAAACCAAAAAATTAAAAAAATTAAAAACTTATACCGTAACTTGAAATAACATTAAAACGTTAAAATCAAATGCGTTTTAATATAAATGGAAATAAAAAAATCAATAAATCTAATGAAAAATAATAAATTACTAAAGTAAAAAAAAAAAATAAAAAAAAAAATATTTAAAATAAAATACAAAATAATAAATTAATATAAAAACATAAATAAAACTAAATGAATGTAAAATAAATCAATAAAAATAATTTAAAAATGTTCAGGATGAGTGTTACAGTTTGTGAGCGTACTACCAGAGGCTGGCAGTGGACATGGTTACGGGGTGCACGGTGTCTATTTTGGCTGCCGTCTACATCCTTGTGGACTCTGCAGAAAGTCCAAACAGAGGACCTACGACAAAATCCAAGGTGTGGCAGCCCCAACACGAACCTTCACAGATGGCATAACCATCACTGCACAGTTGGTGACAGAGGGGAGACGGATGCTTGACGACCTAGACTGGTCCATTACCTAAGCACGAGTGACCTTCTAGCCCAGTAGTTTGAAGATGCTGGTACTGAAGAAAGGCAACAGCAAGGTGCATGACGACATGTGGCTCAAAGTGGCTAGAGAGTGGATTCCAACTCCAACAGAGAAGCCAGTTAGAAGCCAAGGGAAGTGGTTCGGCTGCTCACTCTGTGACACAGTGTGTGTGAAGAGGACATCAGACTATGCACATGACTGGGTGCAGAGGGTGGAGAAAGGGTGGTCTCCCTGTGTAACTCAAGGCCTGGGGCTGTCAGCACACGGTCCTCCCCAAGCTCCTCTAACCTCTCCTGGTGTACGAACTCCCAGTAACAGCAGTGGAACCAGTGGACAGGAACATCAGCAGCTAACCTCCACAGATAGTTCAGAGCTTCCCAACGCTTCAGCAGAATTGGCCTTAACAGCAGCTGCCAATCAGAGAAGAGTTTGCGGACTGGAACCGCAAGGACAGCAAAGTGAGGTCAACATCGATCAAGGTTCACATTGTAGCTTACTGTGATTTTAAAGCGGACGAAGAAGAAGGCTTGCCACTGTGCCTTATTCCTCTGGAAGATCTGCAGCGCAGCCCTCAGGCAAGAATTGTGGAGTTGATGAAGAAGCACAAAGAACACCATTATGCTGGAGCTGATGATGCCATGGGAAGATTTTTGAAGAAGTCAATGAAAGGACACCACTAAAGTATGAATCACTTAAGGATGTGTGCATGTAGAAGACCTGGACAGGGCCTACCAGTGGAAGAGGGATAAAAAGTTTCCCAGGACAATCGATGCAGAATAAGTGGCCAATTCCGCGGTAACGGAATTACAATTAGCTAACATAGATAACATAGATGTTATGAATTAATCAAAGGTGTAGAGATCTTAGTTTTTTTTTGGTATTTGTGACAGAGATTAGTATAAGTGATGAGCTAGAACCTATGCTGCTGCTGCTGTTGCATGGTTGGTGGTGATGGTGGTGGGTTTCTTGGTGGTGGGTTTCAGGAAACATCCGCGAGAAGACACCAAAGGTAAGACCACGGTTATTGTATTTCAATGCTGGTTTTCTGCTGGTTTGTTCTACTGTGTTGTTGCTGGTTTGTATGTTGGATAAAACAGGGTTTTTTGAGTGGTTTGACTGGCTCACTGGCTTACTGACTGACGTTCAGGGTTTGTTAGTTAGTCATTTCCATATAGTTGCTGGTTTGAAGCTATGGGTCTAGTGTGACAGGATGCTCGATTAGGGCTATGCTGTGCTTTGAGGGCCATATATTAGGGTGGTAGGTAGGTAGGTGGACAGGCAGAATTTTCCTTCTCCGGCTAATCTAATAAAGACCGATCATCATTCTACAGAATTGTAAGGACATCATAGTGGAGTGAACAGTAATTAAGGTTCACACACAAAGGAAGGGGGTCAGTCAGACATCTGACACACGGCTGAAGAGAGAAGGTGAGCATGAACGGTAGGAATGAGGGAGCAGTACAAGTGGACATGATGAGCGGGAGTCCCAGAAATACTCACGATGGAACTGACAGTGTCATGGGAAGAGATTTGATGATGATGATGATGAAGAAGCTGCTGATGTGCCATTCCCTTGCAGATGAGATGCTTGACTGGATGCAGGTGATGGAGAAGAGCTTTGTTATTCTGTGTCAGGTTTTTTTAGGTGAACACGACAAGATGGATCATTATGCCACGATGCCCAAAGAAGCTTTGGTGCACCAGTCACACATGTATAAGAAGCTTAAGTGGATGCAGAAGATGGAGATGAGCTTGCATAAAGGTTAGTTCTGCTGAAGATTTGGGGAGCTCCAAACTGTCTCCAGAGGTCACTGCTGATCTTCCTGTCCATTGGTTCCTCTGTTGATGCTGGGGCTTCGTCCACTGGAAGGGGCGAAAGGAGCTTTGGGAGGACCTTGAGCTAACAGCACCAGGTCTTGAGTCTCACAGGGACATCACCCATCTCCACCTTCTACATCCAGTCACCTGTGTGATCTCTTGTATCTATTCACACTCACTGTCTCACAGGGTGATCAGTCTAACCACTTCCCCAGGCTTCCAACTGGCTTTTCAGTTTGTGCTGGAATCCACTCTCCAGCCACTTTGAACAAGTGTTGTCATCCACCTTGGCCTTGCCTCTTTCCAGTACCAGCCTCCTAGAATTGCTGGGTTTGAAGGTCATTCTTGCTTAGGCGGTGGATCTGTCCAGGTCTTCAGGCACCCACCTCCCCTCTTGCGCCGACCGTGTAGCGATGGTCATGCTGTCCATGAAAGTTCCTGTCGGTGGCTGCCACATCTTGGGTTTCATCTTGGGCCCTCTGCCTAGTCTTTCTGCAGAGTCCGCAAGGATGTAAAAGGCGGCTATGATGGAGACAGTGCATCCACCCCCTGCCCCTGCTGTTTGGTAATACAGTCCCACCCGGTAACCCTCATCCTGAACTCAAAGTAGCCCTGTAGGCAAAAAAATTATAATGATAATAAAAAATATAATAAAAAAATAATAATAATTAAAACCAAAAAATTAAAAAAATTAAAAACTTATACTGTAACTTGAAATAACATTAAAACGTTAAAATCAAATGCGTTTTAATATAAATGGAAATAAAAAAATCAATAAATCTAATGAAAAATAATAAATTACTAAAGTAAAAAAAAAAAATAAAATAAAAAATATTTAAAATAAAATACAAAATAATAAATTAATATAAAAACATAAATAAAACTAAATGAATGTAAAATAAATCAATAAAAATAATTTAAAAATGTTCAGGATGAGGGTTACAGTTTGTGAGCGTACTACCAGAGGCTGGCAGTGGACATGGTTACGGGGTGCACGGTGTCTATTTTGGCTGCCGTCTACATCCTTGTGGACTCTGCAGAAAGTCCAAACAGAGGACCTACGACAAAATCCAAGGTGTGGCAGCCCCAACACGAACCTTCACAGATGGCATAACCATCACTGCACAGTTGGTGACAGAGGGGAGACGGATGCTTGACGACCTAGACTGGTCCATTACCTAAGCACGAGTGACCTTCTAGCCCAGTAGTTTGAAGATGCTGGTACTGAAGAAAGGCAACAGCAAGGTGCATGACGACATGTGGCTCAAAGTGGCTAGAGAGTGGATTCCAACTCCAACAGAGAAGCCAGTTAGAAGCCAAGGGAAGTGGTTCGGCTGCTCACTCTGTGACACAGTGTGTGTGAAGAGGACATCAGACTATGCACATGACTGGGTGCAGAGGGTGGAGAAAGGGTGGTCTCCCTGTGTAACTCAAGGCCTGGGGCTGTCAGCACACGGTCCTCCCCAAGCTCCTCTAACCTCTCCTGGTGTACGAACTCCCAGTAACAGCAGTGGAACCAGTGGACAGGAACATCAGCAGCTAACCTCCACAGATAGTTCAGAGCTTCCCAACGCTTCAGCAGAATTGGCCTTAACAGCAGCTGCTAATCAGAGAAGAGTTTGCGGACTGGAACCGCAAGGACAGCAAAGTGAGGTCAACATCGATCAAGGTTCACATTGTAGCTGACTGTGATTTTAAAGCGGACGAAGAAGAAGGCTTGGCACTGTGCCTTATTCCTCTGGAAGATCTGCAGCGCAGCCCTCAGGCAAGAATTGTGGAGTTGATGAAGAAGCACAAAGAACACCATTATGCTGGAGCTGATGATGCCATGGGAAGATGTTTGAAGAAGTCAATGAAAGGACACCACTAAAGTATGAATCACTTAAGGATGTGTGCATGTAGAAGACCAGGACAGGGCCTACCAGTGGAAGAGGGATAAAAAGTTTCCCAGGACAATCGATGCAGAATAAGTGGCCAATTCCGCGGTAACGGAATTACAATTAGCTAACATAGATAACATAGATGTTATGAATTAATCAAAGGTGTAGAGATCTTAGGTTTTTTTTGGTATTTGTGACAGAGATTAGTATAAGTGATGAGCTAGAACCTATGCTGCTGCTGCTGTTGCATGGTTGGTGGTGATGGTGGTGGGTTTCTTGGTGGTGGGTTTCAGGAAACATCCGCGAGAAGACACCAAAGGTAAGACCACGGTTATTGTATTTCAATGCTGGTTTTCTGCTGGTTTGTTCTACTGTGTTGTTGCTGGTTTGTATGTTGGATAAAACAGGGTTTTTTGAGTGGTTTGACTGGCTCACTGGCTTACTGACTGACGTTCAGGGTTTGTTAGTTAGTCATTTCCATATGGTTGCTGGTTTGAAGCTATGGGTCTAGTGTGACAGGATGCTCGATTAGGGCTATGCTGTGCTTTGAGGGCCATATATTAGGGTGGTAGGTAGGTAGGTGGACAGGCAGAATTTTCCTTCTCCGGCTAATCTAATAAAGACCGATCATCATTCTACAGAATTGTAAGGACATCATAGTGGAGTGAACAGTAATTAAGGTTCACACACAAAGGAAGGGGGTCAGTCAGACATCTGACACACGGCTGAAGAGAGAAGGTGAGCATGAACGGTAGGAATGAGGGAGCAGTACAAGTGGACATGATGAGCGGGAGTCCCAGAAATACTCACGATGGAACTGACAGTGTCATGGGAAGAGATTTGATGATGATGATGATGATGAAGAAGCTGCTGATGTGCCATTCCCTTGCAGATGAGATGCTTGACTGGATGCAGGTGATGGAGAAGAGCTTTGTTATTCTGTGTCAGGTTTTTTTAGGTGAACACGACAAGATGGATCATTATGCCACGATGCCCAAAGAAGCTTTGGTGCACCAGTCACACATGTATAAGAAGCTTAAGTGGATGCAGAAGATGGAGATGAGCTTGCATAAAGGTTAGTTCTGCTGAAGATTTGGGGAGCTCCAAACTGTCTCCAGAGGTCACTGCTGATCTTCCTGTCCATTGGTTCCTCTGTTGATGCTGGGGCTTCGTCCACTGGAAGGGGCGAAAGGAGCTTTGGGAGGACCTTGAGCTAACAACACCAGGTCTTGAGTCTCACAGGGACATCACCCATCTCCACCTTCTACATCCAGTCACCTGTGTGATCTCTTGTATCTATTCACACTCACTGTCTCACAGGGTGATCAGTCTAACCACTTCCCCAGGCTTCCAACTGGCTTTTCAGTTTGTGCTGGAATCCACTCTCCAGCCACTTTGAACAAGTGTTGTCATCCGCCTTGGCCTTGCCTCTTTCCAGTACCAGCCTCCTAGAATTGCTGGGTTTGAAGGTCATTCTTGCTTAGGCGGTGGATCTGTCCAGGTCTTCAGGCACCCACCTCCCCTCTTGCGCCGACCGTGTAGCGATGGTCATGCTGTCCATGAAAGTTCCTGTCGGTGGCTGCCACATCTTGGGTTTCATCTTGGGCCCTCTGCCTAGTCTTTCTGCAGAGTCCGCAAGGATGTAAATGGCGGCTATGATGGAGACTGTGCATCCACCCCCTGCCCCTGCTGTTTGATAATACAGTCCCACCCGGTAACCCTCATCCTGAACTCAAAGTAGCCCTGTAGGCAAAAAAATTATAATGATAATAAAAAATATTTAAAATAATAATTAAAACCAAAAAATTAAAAAAATTAAAAACTTATACCGTAACTTGAAATAACATTAAAATGTTAAAATCAAATGCGTTTTAATATAAATGGAAATGAAAAAAAATCAATAAATCTAATGAAAAATAATAAATTTAAAAAATAAAAAGTAAAAAAAAATAAATAAAACAAAACATATTTAAACTAAAATAATACAAAATAATAAATTAATATAAAAACATAAATAAAACAAAATTAATGGAAAATAAATCAATAAAAATAATTTTAAAATGTTCAGGATGAGGGTTACAGTTTGTGAGCGTACTACCAGAGGCTGGCAGTGGACATGGTTACGGGGTGCACGGGTCTATTTTGGCTGCCGTCTACATCCTTGTGGACTCTGCAGAAAGTCCAAACAGAGGACCTACGACAAAATCCAAGCTGTGGCAGCCCCAACACGAACCTTCACAGATGGCATAACCATCACTGCACAGTTGGAGACAGAGGGGAGACGGATGCTTGACGATCTAGACTGGTCCATTACCTAAGCACGAGTGACCTTCTAGCCCAGTAGTTTGAAGATGCTGGTACTGAAGAAAGGCAACAGCAAGGTGCATGACGACATGTGGCTCAAAGTGGCTAGAGAGTGGATTCCAACTCTAACAGAGAAGCCAGTTAGAAGCCAAGGGAAGTGGTTCGGCTGCTCACTCTGTGACACAGTGTGTGTGAAGAGGACATCAGACTATGCACATGACTGGGTGCAGAGGGTGGAGAAAAGGTGGTCTCCCTGTGTAACTCAATGCCTGGGGCTGTCAGCACACGGTCCTCCCCAAGCTCCTCTAACCTCTCCTGGCGTACAAACTCCCAGTAACAGCAGTGGGACCAGTGGACAGAAACATCAGCAGTTAACCTCCACAGATAGTTCAGAGCTTCCCAACGCTTCAGCAGAATTTGCCTTAACAGCAGCTGCCAATCAGAGAAGAGTTTGCGGACTGGAATTGCAAGGACAGCAAAGTGAGGTCAGCATCGATCAAAGTTCACATTGTAGCTTACTGTGATTTTACAGCGGATGAAGAAGAAGGCTTGGCACTGTGCCTTATTCCTCTGGAAGATCTGCAGCGCAGCCCTCAGGCAAGAATTGTGGAGTTGATGAAGAAGCACAAAGAACACCATTATGCTGGAGCTGATGATGCCATGGGAAGATGTTTGAAGAAGTCAATGAAAGGACACCACTAAAGTATGAATCACTTAAGGATGTGTGCATGTAGAAGACCTGGACAGGGCCTACCAGTGGAAGAGGGATAAAAAGTTTCCCAGGACAATCGATGCAGAATGAGTGGCCAATTCCGCGGTAACGGAATTACAATTTGCAGAAATTTTGGCCTTAATTTTACTTGCTGTGGAGCCAAACTGATTATAAAAAGCTTTATAACTTCAGATGATACCCCTGCTATCATATCAAAATAAAAAATTGGACCCTTCCACATGCAGGAAGTTTCCCATTTTTTATTTTGATTTTGATCTTGTGATAATCGTGTAATAATTAATCTATGGTTTGTTGTTGCTGTGTGGAGATTTATATTCTGCAGTAATTTCAGTAATTGTTGGCTGTTGCTAATAGTGGATGAGAATTGTTGGTAAGGAGTGAACTTTATATTTTTTGGTTTTTGCTGGACTGATTTTTGCTGGACTGATTATGTAATGATCGAATGATGTAGATGTTATGAATTAATCAAAGGTGTAGAGATCTTAGGGTTTTTTTTTTCGTATTTGTGACAGAGATTAGTATAAGTGATGAGCTAGAACCTATGCTGCTGCTGCTGCTGTTGCACGGTTGGTGGTGATGGTGGTGGGTTTCTTGGTGGTGGGTTGCAGGAAACATCCGCGAGAAGACACCAAAGGTAAGACCACGGTTATTTTATTTCAATGCTGGTTTGCTGCTGGTTTGTTCTACTGTGTTGTTGCTGGTTTGTATGTTGGATAAAACAGGGTTTTTTGAGTGGTTTGACTGGCTCACTGGCTTACTGACTGACGTTCAGGATTTGTTAGTTAGTCATTTCCATATGGTTGCTGGTTTGAAGCTATGGGTCTAGTGTGACAGGATGCTCGATTAGGGCTATGCTGTGCTTTGAGGGCCATATATTAGGGTGGTAGGTAGGTAGGTAGGTGGACAGGCAGAATTTTCCTTCTCCAGCTAATCTAATGAAGACCGATCATCATTCTACAGAATTGTAAGGACATCATAGTGGAGTGAACAGTAATTAAGGTTCACACACAAAGGAAGGGGGTCAGTCAGACATCTGACACATGGCTGAAGAGAGAAGGTGAGCATGAACGGTAGGAATGAGGGAGCAGTACAAGTGGACATGATGAGCGGGAGTCCCAGAAATACTCACGATGGAACTGACAGTGTCATGGAAAGAGATTTGATGATGATGATGATGATGAAGAAGCTGCTGATGTGCCATTCCCTTGCAGATGAGATGCTTGACTGGATGCAGGTGATGGAGAAGAGCTTTGTTATTCTGTGTCAGGTTTTTTAGGTGAACACGACAAGATGGATCATTATGCCACGATGCCACAAATTCCTCCCCTCTTCGCTGTGGAGTTCTTCTGGCATAGCAGGGTGGTGCGGGCGATGGCTAGTAGTGCAGGCTCTGGCTCCCTCTGTTTCTCCATCTCCTTCTCGTCAACCTGGTCACAGTGGTGGCAGGAGCTGCTGGCGCAGGGGCAGTGGGAGAGGCTGTCTGCATTGCTGGCTTCTTCCTTTAGTGGTGCTCGAGCATGAAGTTCAACTTTTGTAACGGGTTGATCCAGTGGGGCTATCTGGCCTTTGGGTTCCATAAACATCAGTCGGCATTGGAGAGCTGAATGGTCCGTACATACAGTATGTGGAACTCTCGATGTTGTATATGAAGAGCTGGACCCTTGCCACCACGCCCAGTAGAATCCACTATGCTGTCCAGGACGTCATCAATGCAGGAAGGGGCTATGTATCTTTACGAGTCACCATGCCCATGTCTGAATCAGCACACTTGCCTACTATCGAGTATGCCAGCTGAATATGGCATAAAAAAGCTAAATACTCAATTAAAAAAGCTGTTAAGTACAGAACAAAACAGTAAGCAGTAGCTATACAGTATGCTTACTTACCTACTTGCTTAGTACACAGTAGGCTACACAGGACACATTAGATGGCGCTCTGATTTGGACACAGCCCATGTTCAGCATTTTGTTGTCTACACAAAACCAGAGGGAGCCATTTTTCTTCCACACCAGCAGCACCAGGGATGCCCAGGGACTCTTGGAGGGACAGATCACTCCTGCTGCCGCCATGTCCCAGACCTTAGCCTCTGCCTCCTCTTGGTGCGTCAGTGGAGCGGAGCCCCAGAAATCCTCACGTGGTGCTGAGTGTCACGGAAAACGGGTTTGAAGATGGTGATAAAAAGAAGCTTTGGTGCAACAGTCACACATGTATAAGAAGCTTAAGTAGATGCAGAAGATGGAGATGAGCTTGCATAAAGGTTAGTTCTGCTGAAGATTTGGGGAGCTCCAAACTGTCTCCAGAGGTCACTGCTGATCTTCCTGTCCATTGGTTCCTCTGTTGATGCTGGGGCTTCGTCCACTGGAAGGGGCGAAAGGAGCTTTGGGAGGACCTTGAGCTAACAGCACCAGGTCTTGAGTCTCACAGGGACATCACCCATCTCCACCTTCTACATCCAGTCACCTGTGTGATCTCTTGTATCTATTCACACTCACTGTGTCACAGGGTGATCAGTCTAACCACTTCCCCAGGCTTCCAACTGGCTTTTCAGTTTGTGCTGGAATCTACTCTCCAGCCACTTTGAACAAGTGTTGTCATCCGCCTTGGCCTTGCCTCTTTCCAGTACCAGCCTCCTTGAATTGCTGGGTTTGAAGGTCATTCTTGCTTAGGCGGTGGATCTGTCCAGGTCTTCAGGCACCCACCTCCCCTCTTGCGCCGACCGTGTAGCGATGGTCATGCTGTCCATGAAAGTTCCTGTCGGTGGCTGCCACATCTTGGGTTTCATCTTGGGCCCTCTGCCTAGTCTTTCTGCAGAGTCCGCAAGGATGTAAATGGCGGCTATGATGGAGACTGTGCATCCACCCCCTGCCCCTGCTGTTTGATAATACAGTCCCACCCGGTAACCCTCATCCTGAACTCAAAGTAGCCCTGTAGGCAAAAAAATTATAATGATAATAAAAAATATTTAAAATAATAATTAAAACCAAAAAATTAAAAAAATTAAAAACTTATACCGTAACTTGAAATAACATTAAAACGTTAAAATCAAATGCGTCTTAATATAAATGGAAATAAAAATATCAATGAATCTAATGAAAAATAATAAATAAATAATAAAAAAAAGTAAAACAAAATTAAAAAACAAAACATATTTAAAATAAAATAATACAAAAATAATAAATTAATATAAAAACATAAATAAAACTAAATGAATGTAAAATAAATCAATAAAAATAATTTAAAAATGTTCAGGATGAGGGTTACAGTTTGTGAGCGTACTACCAGAGGCTGGCAGTGGACATGGTTACGGGGTGCATGGGTCTATTTTGGCTGCCGTCTACATCCTTGTGGACTCTGCAGAAAGTCCAAACAGAGGACCTACGACAAAATCCAAGGTGCGGCAGCCCCAACACGAACCTTCACAGATGGCATAACCATCACTGCACAGTTGGTGACAGAGGGGAGACGGATGCTTGACGACCTAGACTGGTCCATTACCTAAGCACGAGTGACCTTCTAGCCCAGTAGTTTGAAGATGCTGGTACTGAAGAAAGGCAACAGCAAGGTGCATGACGACATGTGGCTCAAAGTGGCTAGAGAGTGGATTCCAACTCTAACAGAGAAGCCAGTTAGAAGCCAAGGGAAGTGGTTCGGCTGCTCACTCTGTGACACAGTGTGTGTGAAGAGGACATCAGACTATGCACATGACTGGGTGCAGAGGGTGGAGAAAGGGTGGTCTCCCTGTGTAACTCAAGGCCTGGGGCTGTCAGCACACGGTCCTCCCCAAGCTCCTCTAACCTCTCCTGGCGTACAAACTCCCAGTAACAGCATTGGGACCAGTGGACAGGAACATCAGCAGCTAACCTCCACAGATAGTTCAGAGCTTCCCAACGCTTCAGCAGAATTTGCCTTAACAGCAGCTGCCAATCAGAGAAGAGTTTGCGGACTGGAACCGCAAGGACAGCAAAGTGAGGTCAGCATCGATCAAGGTTCACATTGTAGCTTACTGTGATTTTACAGCGGACGAAGAAGAAGGCTTGGCACTGTGCCTTATTCCCCTGGAAGATCTGCAGCGCAGCCCTCAGGCAAGAATTGTGGAGTTGATGAAGAACCACAAAGAACACCATTATGCTGGAGCTGATGATGCCATGGGAAGATGTTTGAAGAAGTCAATGAAAGGACACCACTAAAGTATGAATCACTTAAGGATGTGTGCATGTAGAAGACCTGGACAGGGCCTACCAGTGGAAGAGGGATAAAAAGTTTCCCAGGACAATCGATGCAGAATGAGTGGCCAATTCCGCGGTAACGGAATTACAATTTGCAGAAATTTTGGCCTTAATTTTACGTGCTGTGGAGCCAAACTGATTATAAAAAGCTTTATAACTTCAGATGATACCCCTGCTATCATATCAAAATAAAAAATTGGACCCTTCCACATGCAGGAAGTTTCCCATTTTTTATTTTTATTTTGATCTTGTGATAATCGTGTACTAATTAATCTATGGTTTGTTGTTGCTGTGTGCAGATTTATATTCTGCAGTAATTTCAGTAATTGGTGGCTGTTGCTAATAGTGGATGAGAATTGTTGATAAGGAGTGAACTTTATATTTTTTGGTTTTTGCTGGACTGATTTTTGCTGGACTGATTATGTAATGATCGAATGATGTAGTGATGTTATGAATTAATCAAAGGTGTAGAGATCTTAGGGTTTTTTTTTTCGTATTTGTGACAGAGATTAGTATAAGTGATGAGCTAGAACCTATGCTGCTGCTGCTGCTGTTGCACGGTTGGTGGTGATGGTGGTGGGTTTCTTGGTGGTGGGTTGCAGGAAACATCCTCTAGAAGACACCAAAGGTAAGACCACGGTTATTTTATTTCAATGCTGGTTTGCTGCTGGTTTGTTCTACTGTGTTGTTGCTGGTTTGTATGTTGGATAAAACAGGGTTTTTTGAGTGGTTTGACTGGCTCACTGGCTTACTGACTGACGTTCAGGATTTGTTAGTTAGTCATTTCCATATGGTTGCTGGCTTGAAGCTATGGGTCTAGTGTGACAGGATGCTCGATTAGGGCTATGCTGTGCTTTGAGGGCCATATATTAGGGTGGTAGGTAGGTAGGTGGACAGGCAGAATTTTCCTTCTCCAGCTAATCTAATAAAGACCGATGATCATTCTACAGAATTGTAAGGACATCATAGTGGAGTGAACAGTAATTAAGGTTCACACACAAAGGAAGGGGGTCAGTCAGACATCTGACACACGGCTGAACAGAGAAGGTGAGCATGAACGGTAGGAATGAGGGAGCAGTACAAGTGGACATGATGAGTGGGAGTCCCCGAAATACTCACGATGGAACTGATAGTGTCATGGAAAGAGATTTGATGATGATGATGATGATGAAGAAGCTGCTGATGTGCCATTCCCTTGCAGATGAGATGCTTGACTGGATGCAGGTGATGGAGAAGAGCTTTGTTATTCTGTGTCAGGTTTTTTAGGTGAACACGACAAGATGGATCATTATGCCACGATGCCACAAATTCCTCCCCTCTTCGCTGTGGAGTTCTTCTGGCATAGCAGGGTGGTGCGGGCGATGGCTAGTAGTGCAGGCTCTGGCTCCCTCTGTTTCTCCATCTCCTTCTCGTCAACCTGGTCACAGTGGTGGCAGGAGCTGCTGGCGCAGGGGCAGTGGGAGAGGCTGTCTGCATTGCTGGCTTCTTCCTTTAGTGGTGCTCGAGCATGAAGTTCAACTTTTGTAACGGGTTGATCCAGTGGGGCTATCTGGCCTTTGGGTTCCATAAACATCAGTCGGCATTGGAGAGCTGAATGGTCCGTACATACAGTATGTGGAACTCTCGATGTTGTATATGAAGAGCTGGACCCTTGCCACCACGCCCAGTAGAATCCACTATGCTGTCCAGGACGTCATCAATGCAGGAAGGGGCTATGTATCTTTACGAGTCACCATGCCCATGTCTGAATCAGCACACTTGCCTACTATCGAGTATGCCAGCTGAATATGGCATAAAAAAGCTAAATACTCAATTAAAAAAGCTGTTAAGTACAGAACAAAACAGTAAGCAGTAGCTATACAGTATGCTTACTTACCTACTTGCTTAGTACACAGTAGGCTACACAGGACACATTAGATGGCGCTCTGATTTGGACACAGCCCATGTTCAGCATTTTGTTGTCTACACAAAACCAGAGGGAGCCATTTTTCTTCCACACCAGCAGCACCAGGGATGCCCAGGGACTCTTGGAGGGACAGATCACTCCTGCTGCCGCCATGTCCCGGACCTTAGCCTCTGCCTCCTCTTGGTGCGTCAGTGGAGCGGAGCCCCAGAAATCCTCACGTGGTGCTGAGTGTCACGGAAAACGGGTTTGAAGATGGTGATAAAAAGAAGCTTTGGTGCAACAGTCACACATGTATAAGAAGCTTAAGTAGATGCAGAAGATGGAGATGAGCTTGCATAAAGGTTAGTTCTGCTGAAGATTTGGGGAGCTCCAAACTGTTTCCAGAGGTCACTGCTGATCGTCCTGTCCATTGGTTCCTCTGTTGATGCTGGGGCTTCGTCCACTGGAAGGGGCGAAATGAGCTTTGGGAGGACCTTGAGCTAACAGCACCAGGTCTTGAGTCTCACAGGGACATCACCCATCTCCACCTTCTACATCCAGTCACCTGTGTGATCTCTTGTACCTATTCACACTCACTGTGTCACAGGGTGATCAGTCTAACCACTTACCCAGGCTTCCAACTGGCTTTTCAGTTTGTGCTGGAATCCACTCTCCAGCCATTTTGAACAAGTGTTGTCATCCGCCTTGGCCTTGCCACTTTCCAGTACCAGCCTCCTTGAATTGCTGGGTTTGAAGGTCATTCTTGCTTAGGTGGTGGATCTGTCCAGGTTTTCAGGCACCCACCTCCCCTCTTGCGCCGACCGTGTAGCGATGGTCATGCTATCCATGAAAGTTCCTGTCGGTGGCTGCCACATCTTGGGTTTCATCTTGGGCCCTCTGCCTAGTCTTTCTGCAGAGTCCGCAAGGATGTAAATGGCGGCTATGATGGAGACTGTGCATCCACCCCCTGCCCCTGCTGTTTGATAATACAGTCCCACCCGGTAACCCTCATCCTGAACTCAAAGTAGCCCTGTAGGCAAAAAAATTATAATGATAATAAAAAATATTTAAAATAATAATTAAAACCAAAAAATTAAAAACATTAAAAACTTATACCGTAACTTGAAATAACATTAAAATGTTGAAATCAAATGCGTTTTAATATAAATGGAAATTTAAAAAAAATCAATAAATCTAATGAAAAATAATACTTTTTTTTTTTTAAAAGTTAAAAAAAATAAATAAAACAAAACATATTTAAACTAAAATAATACAAAATAATGAATTAATATAAAAACATAAATAAAACTAAATTAATGTAAAATAAATCAATAAAAATAATTTTAAAATGTTCAGGATGAGGGTTACAGTTTGTGAGCGTACTACCAGAGGCTGGCAGTGGACATGGTTACGGGGTGCACGGGTCTATTTTGGCTGCCATCTACATCCTTGTGGACTCTGCAGAAAGTCCAAACAGAGGACCTACGACAAAATCCAAGCTGTGGCAGCCCCAACACGAACCTTCACAGATGGCATAACCATCACTGCACAGTTGGAGACAGGGGAGACGGATGCTTGACGATCTAGACTGGTCCATTACCTAAGCACGAGTGACCTTCTAGCCCAGTAGTTTGTAGATGCTGGTACTGAAGAAAGGCAACAGCAAGGTGCATGACGACATGTGGCTCAAAGTGGCTAGAGAGTGGATTCCAACTCTAACAGAGAAGCCAGTTAGAAGCCAAGGGAAGTGGTTCGGCTGCTCACTCTGTGACACAGTGTGTGTGAAGAGGACATCAGACTATGCACATGACTGGGTGCAGAGGGTGGAGAAAAGGTGGTCTCCCTGTGTAACTCAATGCCTGGGGCTGTCAGCACACGGTCCTCTCCAAGCTCCACTAACCTCTCCTGGCGTACAAACTCCCAGTAACAGCAGTGGGACCAGTGGACAGAAACATCAGCAGCTAACCTCCACAGATAGTTCAGAGCTTCCCAACGCTTCAGCAGAATTTGCCTCAACAGCAGCTGCCAATCAAAGAAGAGTTTGCGGACTGGAACCGCAAGGACAGCAAAGTCAGGTCATCATCGATCAAAGTTCACATTGTAGCTTACTGTGATTTTACAGCGGACGAAGAAGAAGGCTTGGCACTGTGCCTTATTCCTCTGGAAGATCTGCAGCGCAGCCCTCAGGCAAGAATTGTGGAGTTGATGAAGAACCACAAAGAACACCATTATGCTGGAGCTGATGATGCCATGGGAAGATGTTTGAAGAAGTCAATGAAAGGACACCACTAAAGTATGAATCACTTAATGTGTGCATGTAGAAGACCTGGACAGGGCCTACCAGTGGAAGAGGGATAAAAAGTTTCCCAGGACAATCGATGCAGAATAAGTGGCCAATTCCGCGGTAACGGAATTACAATTCGCAGAAATTTTGGCCTTAATTTTACTTGCTGTGGATAGGTCTTAAAGCCTAACTGGTTATAAGAAGCTTTATAACTTCAGATGATACCCCTGCTATCATATCAAAATAAAAAATTGGACCCTTCCACATGCAGGAAGTTTCCAGGAAGCTCCAAACTGTCTCCAGAGGTCACTGCTGATCTTCCTGTCCATTGGTTCCTCTGTTGATGCTGGGGCTTCGTCCACTGGAAGGGGCGAAAGGAGCTTTGGGAGGACCTTGAGCTAACAGCACCAGGTCTTGAGTCTCACAGGGACATCACCCATCTCCACCTTCTACATCCAGTCACCTGTGTGATCTCTTGTATCTATTCACACTCACTGTGTCACAGGGTGATCAGTCTAACCACTTCTCCAGGCTTCCAACTGGCTTTTCAGTTTGTGCTGGAATCCACTCTCCAGCCATTTTGAACAAGTGTTGTAATCTGCTTTGGCCTTGCCTCTTTCCAGTACCAGCCTCCTTGAATTGCTGGGTTTGAAGGTCATTCTTGCTTAGGCGGTGGATCTGTCCAGGTCTTCAGGCACCCACCTCCCCTCTTTCACCGACCGTGTAGCGATGTTCATGCTGTCCATGAAAGTTCCTGTCAGTGGCTGCCACATCTTGTGTTTCATCTTGGGCCCTCTGCCTAGTCTTCTTTGCCTAGTCTGCAAGAATGTAAATGGCAGCTATGATGGAGACTGCACCCACCCCCAGCCCCTGCTGTTTAGTAATAGTCACACACGGTAACCCTCATCCTGTACTCATCAAAGTAGTTTTAGCCCTGTAGGTTAAAAAATAATAATGATAATAAAAAATATTTATAATAAGAAATAAATAATAAAAACCAAAAAATAAATTTAAAAATTTTTTAAAACTTAAACCGTAACTTGAAATAACATTAAAACGTTAAAATGAAATGCATTTTAATATAAATGGAAATAAAAAAATAATAAATCTAATGAAAAATAATAAATTAGTAAAATAAAATAAAAAAATATAAAATTATAAAAAATATATATTTAAAATGAAATAATAAAAAATAATAAATTCATATAAAAACATAAATAAAACTAAGTAAATGTAAAATAAATCAATAAAAATATTTAAAAAATGTTCAGGGTGAGGGTTACAGTTTGTGAGTGTACTACCAAAAACAGCAGAGCACATCAGCACAGCGGCATTCCACCAGTGAAGGCACATAACCATGGTCTTACTTGGTGTTGACTGATTGATGCATTGAGATGTCTAGTTTGATTGCAGAACTGGGGAAATTGGATTATTTACTCCTTGAAAACCAGTGTTAAGGAGCCAAAACCTACACTGTCGTACACTATTTCTTGTGCAAAAAAAAATTATTGTTACGTCCTTCTGTTTCGTCTTTCGTACTTTTCGTACTTTGTGTTTACTTGGCTTTGGGCTGCTGTGTCTGTCTGTGTCTCCCCGACAGATGGAGATGCTGACGTCATGGTCCTACGTGGAGATCCTGGGAGCTGCGCTGGAGAGACAACGCACGCTGTTGCCTGGCAACCATCTTCAGCCTACATGGAGACGTGGACGTCGCATTGCTTGAGAAGATGCCGTAACTGGGGACGCAGAAGACCGTCGCAGAGCAGCGGGGTTAAAAGATGCAGGAGGATAAATACCCTGTCTCCATCTGCATCACGAGAGTTCGAGTTCCTGATGCTAGCGATCAACACGACTTCCACGACGCTTCCTGAACACTGAGTTCTGTGTTAACAGACTAAAGCAAATAGCCCGTGAATTGACTAAAGCTGCTGAATAAACACCACAGCAACCATTCCGCTAGACCAGGAGGAGAAGACCCTTTTGTCATCTGGACGTGGGTCTGATTTTGGACACTTGCTGCATGGTGAGAGCATGCAGCCAGTGTAGCCGAACTGTAAATATTGTCAATCTGTTACATGTTTAGAGAATAGCTAAGATTAGTTTCTACCGTACGTGTCTGTGTTATTAAACATTTTGTCTTTTAAATCACTTTGCGCTTGACTGGGTTTATCTAAGGTTGTGGTTTGCGTTTAAGTTGCTTTGTGTTACCTCCACTACTGTACACCTGGTTATTGCAACACAGGTGGATTTTGGGACGTAACAGTATTGTTCCTTGTGACATAGATATGCCAAAAAGAGCAGACGGGTCATTCCGTGTCAAATCAACCAGTTTTCTGAAAAGTTCCTGTATGACCCTCTCAGATTTTGATGAAACTCCATCATCATAATCCATTGTGTGAAAAATTAACACACACAAAAAATTTGCCTCATACGACATGTCGTTTCCGAGATATAGCCTCCTGAAATTTGCTCAAAACCTCCATCTTTTGCGCTCGCGAGTCGTGAAAACCGACTTTGGAAGCTTATAACTTGGTATTAGTAACAGCTATAGAGCTGAAACTTGGTATCCTAACTTACTTTCTTCCCAATTGTAAGAATATGACTTGTCAGATTACTTTGTACCCCCTTCCCTTTTGAAGTTATATGCACCCAAAGTAGCCACTTTGTTCAGTCGCACATGTTTTTGGTGATTTTCGAGGTCACCCTGTGCCCATACGAGTGGACATATACATCCCATATCACAGATGTATTATCTATAAGTGAATGTCTATGGTCACAAGCAAGTACAGGCTAATCAATTCATTTGTAAAGGAATGACATCCATCCAAAGTTGGGTCCGGGTGAAAAAAAGTCAAAAACACACCCGTCCGTCTTGTCAATGGATCACCATGTGGACAGTTAAAACTTTTCTGAAATTTACACCGGTTAAACAGATATATTAGATCTACTCATCAACCAAATTTCAGCTTTGGTACTCAATTCCTTCATGGTTAGATAGCATTTTGAAAAGTACACATATTTTAACATATTGGGAATTCTCATATCTTAAGAGTTATGTTACTACTTTAAAGTGTCAAATTATTATCAGACATCAAACAGAATAGTACAAGTACTTTAAACCATACACTATAAATGTTAAATTACCACATATTCTGCCATAAAGATGTGTACAGTTTGTCGTTTACTTGATAAATGCTGGCAGTTTGCCTTGGATGTTATTGAAGTCGTTAACAGTTCGTCTGTAGTGATGGCCTCCACGTCCCTGCAACTCTGGAGCACTGATGACACAAACTACGTCCTGGAATGGTAGCCAACACTCATTATGGACATCTTGGGGCCAGGAGAGTGCATTTGAGTTCTTTGCTCTTCTCATGAACTTCGCCATCTTTAAGGACATCCCAAACTGCTAAATGCTCCACAGAGGAGCAAGGAGTGGGGAACGAGGAGGTTCCCAGAGGATGCTTTAGTGAGGAAACACAAGTGTCGCCTTTGCGGGAGCCTTTTCACGGAACGCGTGACGTGTATAAATTATCCACCACTCTCCACATCTGCCACATCGCAGACACACCCTTACACAAATGCAATTTTACCATTCCTTTCTATTTATTATAAAGCACTAATGCATATGACACTCATTCTTTATAACTATCAAAAGAACCATTTATTCATGAAAAAATAAGCTAAAAAGCCTTATAGTTAAGCACGTGAGCATAATGATTGAGCAAGGATGTTCCATTTGCCTAATGCATGTTGCCTCGTTTCCTCCATCCTCATATCTGATCCTTGCATCCTTTCCTCGCGTCCTCTGTTGGGCGGAGCTAAGGAGCGAGGCAAGGATTCAAGGAGTAAAAATAAGTGATTGGAATGAACCCCTAGCCTAGCCTACATTACGTTTAATATCTGGAGGACACATCCGACTAATAATAACGTCATTATGAAGCTTTTTTAGACTAATTGGTGCCATCGTTTTAGGAGGAAATGCTTACTTTTTAAAAAGGAAAAGTTAAGGGAATATATTTCTTGCCTTAAGTCTTAAGTACTTAAGTGAATTATACATGAAGGGTAACCAACACAATACCTTATTCAGTATATTTTTATTAGCAATGACAGAGGGATTTATTCGACAGGGACACATAAAAAGGAAAGAAATTAACAGCGTCTACAAAACAAACAATGGGATCAAGTAAAGCTACTTGTCCAGTACGTTTTACTCAACAATGTTAAAACCCAAAATTTTAAAACAAGCAAAATGTTGTGAATCATAGAACATCCATAACCATTTATTAGTGCGATCAGCGTTTGCAGATTGTGTTTTTCGGCTCAATCTTGCCAGCGTTTTTCCTTTTTCAGTTTTGTTTTCATACAGGCTGCAGGCCTATGACACAAGTAAGCATGGTATTATCCCCTTAAATATATTTAACATAATGCAGACTCATTGACTTTTGCTTTGTTTCATTCCCATAAATTGTTTATTTTCAGTCATTAATCTTCCACACATTATGCAATTAGAACTCTGTTGATTTTACCTGCCAGTTTATAATTTGATACATTTTTTAAAAGCTATAAATGATTCCTTTCTCGAAAGGAAGTAGTTAATCTGACAGGTTAAAAATCATAGGATGGTTGGTAACAAGGGGCATTTATTATTTGTGGTATCGCATGTGTATATATTGTACTTCTGATGTAAGCTGGCTTTACGATGGTGAATTAATTTATTAATTTATTAATCGTTGATTTCACTCGGGAAAACCCCACTGGCATCAAAATCTCTTGCAAGCGGGACCTGACATAAAACACAAAGTTACAAAGACATGCCAGCAATAAATCAATAGACATGAAACGTGTTTAATCAAGAACAATAAACTGCTCGCAACAATCCAGAGGTTGCAATTACCATGACCAGCATACACATTGGACCCCTAGACAGGTGTAAAATCTCTTCTGCAGATTATATAAACCTTCCCAAGGCCACATGTATACAGATGGATGTTCTGCATTTTATTTCCTGTTAATATCAGCATTACGAAACATATCTTGGTTGAAATTTAAATAAACAGAATAAAAATTTAAATAAACAGCACGAAGACATGTTGTGTCAGAAACTACAAAGCCTATAATGCACCGCGCCATAATCAGCTTGGAGGTCGAAGCTGTCAGTGGTGTACAAGAAATCATCGACCAAGAAAGGATGCTTGAAATTCAAATGTAATGGGTATTTCATCTAATTTATCTACGAATGATTTGACTACTCCTTAACAGTAGCGACGGGAATATTCACGCAGGTAGGACATCAATGCACATTAGAACAAAACGACCTAAAACGCAGTATAACGGTTTCTAGGTCAGTGACTGTTAACTCGCCCGCTGTCTCTGATTAGCGGGCTAGCACAGCAGCTACAATGTTGGGCTGGCTGTATATTTACCAAACACATTGTTTTGGTTGGACAATCTAACAAGATATATAACGAGCAATCAATACATTATTGGTTCTTGTTTTAGGGTCGTTCTTATCAAAACGAACTAGCTGTACCTGGGTGGCATGCAGTGGAGCTAACGGGGGCTAGCTAGTAGTCTTCCTCGGGAGATAGCTACTTGAATGAAATAATAATAATCTAGCTGCTATTAGATATCCACTGTTCCCCTGATGAACTACACGCTAGCTAATGGTAAACCATGTTGACAGCCAACTATGTTTCTCGAAAGCAATCGAATTAACAAATGTATCAGGATTCAGGAAAGTACAATGGCTTTTCCGTGACTGCGGCGTATGCCAGCCTTTATGTTTGCTGTCAGATGGCCAGTTTTATAGCTGCTGTCACAGTCAAAACCGTACCGTTAGCTCCGTGAAGCTCTGTGAACGGCACGGCCAGCGGTAACGCCTGATGTTGTGATGACGACACGCCCTCATTGTTGCTTTTCTCCCTGCTAGCTACCCAATCTTCACTATTTTCTGATGGTTATTTGATAATGGATAATTTCTAATAGCTATTGTTCATTTACATAAATTGATCATCACAGTTCCTTGGCTGAAATTAACTGTCTGAGTACGACGATCATTCTCAAAGCTAGCTTGCTAGCTATATAGGCTGCATTGTCCCTGACACATGGCTTCCACTTCACTTATTTGTGACATTTTACTAAGTCACAGGTACACAAACATGCGTGTTTTGGAAATAAGTTTAAGAATCGATGACTGTAAACTTTATTCCTCTTAAAAAGTCACCGATTTCAAGTTGATGGTGGTACCTACCGACTAAGTCGTTCACTTTAAAAGATTATCAGTACAAAGCATAATGTTAATATAGGTTAACGTTAATATCATTTGAAATGAGCATTACGTGTAAAATAATTAAATAATAAAACGTGTAATATTATCTTGTTCACCTACGCAATTAACTGTTAATAATGTACAGTATATTCTTGACTGTCTATGTGCTATATGTTGTATTCATAAAACATTACCGGAAACGGGGTAGCTTTTCAGAAAAAGCTTCTTAGGCGTTGTATCCAAAGTCAGTTTTCTCACAGGAACGACCGTGCATATTTTTACAGTTACATACACAATTTGGAGTCCCGCCTCTTAATATCCTGTTGAGAAATGTGCCGCCAGTGTGTTGTGTTTCCCTTCGTCCTGAATGCAGAGCCTGCACTTGTCATGGAGGAGACGGACAGAGAGGCTTTCGCCACCTCGGTGCAGAGGGTTGCCGGGATGTTGCAGCGACCCGACCAGCTGGACAAGGTGGAGCAGTACCGCCGACGGGAGGCCCGCAAAAAGGCTTCAGTGGAAGCCCGTCTGAAGGTAGCACAACAGAACAGATGGCTACCGTCGCGCTTGTACACTCCCTCTACTTGTGAACCTGTCTTTATCTATTAACTTTATCACTTTGTCCCTATTCGTGTACGTCGGTGTCTCTGTCAAATGCAATATTTTGTCTGTGTTTCTAAACTCATATGTTTTTTGTTTTTTTAATGGAATCCTTGAAAAGCCCATGCAATTACAATTTTACATGATTATTTATAGATTTATAGATTAGGCCAAGTGGCTTGGATGGCATACTGCCCTTGTTATATTTTTCTTTTCTTTGTAGCATCACAACTCCTATCAGCCCATATGATATGTGTGTTTCACACAACTTGAGGGTCTTTTTCATATAAAAAAATAAAAAAATAAATAAAACAAGGCTCCTGGCTCTGGAAGCCTGTCACAGTACAGTATGACCTCAGTTTAAACTTTGAGTTCCCTCCTGCAATGTAAAAGGATGGATTACCTTTGATCATTATTCTGCCAAACCTAGAATGTGTTTGTGCATTTACAGTGGTTTTCACTGCCCATTAAAGCACCAGAAAAATTGTGGTGTAAACGCAGTAAGCATCCGTTACCCCACAGAATAAAAATGTGTTATTAAAACAAAGCTGAAGCATTGAGTAATATTGACACTACAGCTTATTTCTGTGTCCATGGATTTGAGTAAACTCTTAAATGTAATTTGGAGGGACACAGTTGTGTCACATCCTTAACCCCGAAGTTACAAATGTTAAAGTCAGTTCTCTCTTCTTTTGTTCAGGCCTGTTTTAACTTAGTTCCAGGGAAAATATATTGGACACCCACAGCAGCCTAATTCTCATTGCAAACAAAAAGGCTTTTTATGTGCATCCAAACACCCCCCCTTCCTTTCCAGTTAGCCTTTCTAGGTACTCATTGATGAGGTCACATTGCTATCAATACCTGTAAGTAAGCTGTGAAATAACCCCCTTTTTACAAAGCCGTGACCTGACAGGGCAGAGTATGGATGGAGTTGGATTCCGACCGAAAACCTCAGGCTTTTCTTTCCTTCATCCTTCCATGGTCTGCCTCCCTCCCCCCAAGGCTGCCATCCAGTCCCAGCTGGACGGGGTTCGGACAGGGCTCTCCCAGCTCCACAGTGCCCTGGAGGAGGTGAAGGACATCCAGAGCTCCCTGGTGGACGTCAGCAAGGACTGGAGGCAGAGCATCAACACCATCGAGAACCTGAGGGAGGTGAAGGAGGCGGTGGTGCAGCACAGCCAGCTGGCCTCCGCTGTGGAGAACCTCAAGAACATATTCTCAGGTACACACCACCGGGTCCCCACAAGAACATATTCTCAGGTACAAACCACTGGGTCCCCGCAAGAACATATTCTCAGGTACAAACCACTGGGTCCCCGCAAGAACATATTCTCAGGTACACACCACTGGGTCCCCGCAAGAACATATTCTCAGGTACAAATAAACGGTTCCCCTGAGAACATGTTCCACCTTATGTTAGGCTGCATTTGTATGTAGTGGGGATCACAGAAAAACATTCACTCAGTCGGCAGGGTCTGACCTTGGGAATCCCTGAAACCGAACACGCTTGAACGTATTTTTAAAAAGCCATGTCGTTTAAAATAAAAGGCAGAATCGTTAAGCATGAAGCCATGTTCAAGATACACAGTGCTGTATAAGATCGTGAGGCAAAATGTAAAAGGTAGCCACATAAATAAATGGATAGAGTTGGCAGGTAGTGTATTGAGAAGCTCTGTGTGGGTGTGTGTGTGCGCGTGCGTGTGTGTCTGCGTGTGTGTGTCTCAGTGCCAGAGATAGTACAGGAGACTCGGGAGCTGATCGAACAGGGCGAGCTGCTCCAGGCGCACCGTAAGCTGATGGACCTGGAGTGTTCCCGTGACGACCTGATGTACGAGCAGTACCGCATGGACAGCCGCAACGCGCACGACATGGGCCTCATCCGCGGCTACTTCGGCGAGGTGCAGGACCTGGGCGACGAGCTCGCCAAGCAGCTGTGGATGGTCCTCCAGCGCTCTATGGTGACGGTGCGCCGCGACCCCACCATGCTGGTGTCCGTGGTGCGCATCATCGAGCGCGAGGAGAAGACCGACCGTCGCATGCTGGATCGCCAGCGGCAGACGGGCTTCCTGCCGCCGGGCCGGCCCAAACGCTGGAAGGAGCGCATGTTCCAGGTTAGGGGCGTAAAGATACGTCGGTGCGACTGAATCGTGGTTGAATTGTGATGAATCGTTAATTTACTTGGTAAAACTTTAATGTAATTGTAATTATTCACATGGAAATTGCGGTTTTAGAAATGAAGCAATATATTTTATACTTTGAAGGTCATATTGTTTGTTATTTGAATGGCCTCTGAGTGTCTGTGGGAAGGGAAGGGGTGGTGGTCACATTATTCACATGGTCACATCGCAACTGATTCTATCGTATTGCATCGCATCCTGATTAATCGTATCGGTTTAAATGAGGAGAAATCGCAACGCATCGCAGTTCAGAGCATCGTTATTGTATCGTATAGTTTCTTGTTCCTTAATTCTGGTTTGATTTTATAGTGTCTTGCTGACTTAGCCGTAGCTTACCGTGTGTGCTATATGTTCATGACTATGGATGGATAGCTGCTACGTTATGACAGAAATGTGCTTTGTCTGACTTGTTGTAGTTGCTTCAATTACCTTCGGTGTGCACTTATTGTATGTGGCTTTGGATAAAAGCGTGTCATCGGGTCAAAGGTTAACGCCCCCTGTCCCAGGTGCTGGAGGGCACGGTGAGCGTGCGTATCGAGGGCTCGCAGTCGGACACGCGCGAGTCGGACAGGATGTGGCTGGTGCGCCTGCTGGAGATCACGCGTAAGTACGTCCTGGACGACCTGGTGGTGGTGCGAAACCTGATGGTGCAGTGCTTCCCCTCGCACTACAACACCTTCCACGTCTTCTTCCACCTGTACCACGGAGCGCTGTCCGCCCGCGTGCAGGAGCTGGCCCTCGAGGACCTGGAGGCCAACGAGATCGTCTCCCTGCTCACATGGGTCCTCCACACCTACAAAAGGTACGGCTGCTTATGTCACTCCAGCTCCCAGCCCTCAGCGTGTGTGCGTGCGCGTGCGTGCGTGCGTGTGTGTTCTTAGACTCCTGCTCCGCCATCACGCACAGGGCAAGCGTACAATTGCCATGAATAACGCGTTCAGATTTTTTCAATTTGTGGATGTTCACGTCACCTTCAAAGATGTGAGCATTTCACAGTTACGACAACCTCCGTTCCTGATGTGTGCTTCTCTCTGAGGTTCTGCTACCTTTATTGCAGTATTTGAAATTATTTCTAGAGCTATATATAAATGATAAATATGAATTCACATTTTTATTTTGTGGGGGGAAAAGATGCAACGTGCTCAAAGGTACAACATCGTCATGCCCTTCAGTAGTGAAGCCTATGACGGAATTCATCAAAAGAGTAGTTTGTAGTCTTTTTTTCACCACTGATTAAGTTCAGGTGTTTTAATCTATTCTTTAAAACGAACCGTCTGCTGAAATCTCGTGTGGAGTTATGAGAGACCTGCGGGATTGCTCTTGTAAAAGGAGAAGGGAGGAGAGCCGTTAATCCATTATTAGAATATTAGACCGTGAGATCCCTAATGCATTAGCTGGCTCAGTGTTCAAATGCTCAGAGCGATGCGGCGTTTTATCCTCCCTCATTGATATTAATGAAGGTGAGCCGAGGCCTAATTTAGTGATCATTTTCAATCGTTCTATTTAGCTCATTTACAAAACATTACTAATTGTCATCGTTAACCTAAACGGTTTGTGTATTTTGGAATGGATGAAATGATTCACCTTTTTAATCTGAGTTGAAATGGCTGCGTAGGTTTTTTTTTTTTTAAAGAGCTGGGACGAGCAGCCGGAGATGTGGATGTAGTCCTCGGCGAAAGCGACGCTGCGTGTGGGTTGCGGGGAGCAGTGCATCGTGGGTAACGAGACGGTACAAGCCCAGACAGGATCGAGCCGGTGGAAACTTTAATGCGTTCGTGTCGCCCGCGTCCCGTCTCGCGCTTCCGCTGCCTCGCGATGCGGTGTCAGATCCGCCGAAAGGGCAATTAAGTCCTCGTTTAAAGATAAACCGTCCCGTGCCAACGGCGGGGTAGGTTAAGCATGCGATCGCGGGCCAGACCGCCGCATCTAATCCGATAATTGCACACATAAATGCACATCGCGTGTCCCAGGGACGGACTCTGCAGAGATTAATGTACGGATTAATATACGGCAGCCTTCTGCTGCTGACAGCTACTGTACTACCATGGGCCCCTCCACTTAATGTACTGTCTGATGGCAGTGAATGAGAATCAGACACGGGGTAAGGATGTCACGGATCATGCATGCGCACGCGATACATTTTACACGCATGAGGGATCGTTTGTGAATTCCTCTGATGCAGCGGGGCAGCGCTGCGCAGCCATTGGCTGACGATCCCTGATACTCATTCACAGAAATTGATGTGACAATCACCCCGGTCAAAGGTGCATTAACACTTTTCCCCTTGGCGTTCACACTCACGGTTCTCTGTTTACAAGCAAGACCATTCGCTAATCAACCTGAAGCTACGCTGCTGCCCAGAGAGCTCTGTACTATTGGAACAGTGCATTGTGGGTGTTTTGGGCACCCTGGCCACACAGAGAGGCTGAAGTCCGCTTGTTGGGTTGCAGACAAACGTGTGTGTGTGTGTGTGTGAGCGTGTGCGTGTCTGTGTGTGTGTGTGAGCGTATGTGTGTGTGAGTGTGTGAGCATGTGCGTATCTGTGTGTGTGTGTGTGCCTGTGTGTGCGTGTGTGTATAAGTGTGTGTGAGCGTGTCTGTGTGTGTGTGTGTGTGTGTGAGCGTGCGTGTGTGTGTGTGTGTGTGTGTGAGAGTGAGTGAGAGCGAGCATGTGCGGACATGTGTCTGTGTGTGTGCATGTGTGTGTGAGCGTGTGTGTGTCTGTGTGCGTGTGTGTATAAGTGTGTGTGAGACAGTTCTCTCTCTCCCCTGTAACAGTATGGAGATGATGGGGCATCCTGAGCTCTCTGCTGAGTGTGACATCAACCTGCTAGAGCCGCTGCTGCCAGAGGAGCTGGTGGATGAGCTACTGAGCAAATACATCCAGATCTTCACAGTGAGTACTGCCCCGCCCTAACACCTTCTGCCCCGCCCTAACACCTATAGCCCCACCCTAACAACACCTTCTAGCCTGCTCCAACACCTTCTGCCCTGCCCTAACACCTTTTGCCCCGTCCTAACACCTACAGCCCCACCCTAACACCTACAGCCCCTCCCTAACAACACCTTCTAGCCCGCCCTAACACCATCAGCCCCGCCCTAACACCTACAGCCCCGCCCTAAAACCTTCCGTTTGTGTGGCCTGTTTCAGTCCAACATCACCGGCTGGCTACGCAAGGCCCTGGAAACGGACCGCAAGGACTGGTACAAGCACACAGAACCGGAGGCCGATCAGGACGGATATTACCAGACCACACTGCCCGCTATCGTCTTTCAGGTCCACTCCTTTCTTTCTCTCTCTTACTCTCTCTCCATTTCCTTATTTTTTATTCCAATATAAAAAATACATATACATTTGTGGGTGTAGGTATGCGATTTTTATCTGCAAAGTCACTGCATTAAATAAACGTTTTATTTCAACTATTAATATGTATTTAAATGGAAGGCATACGGTCCTAAGGCTCCGTTGTCTTTGTGTTCATGTTTAATGTATGTTCGATGTCAGTTTTCTCATGTTGAATTAGTGTATTTGCAAATTACGTATGTGGTATTGCAGTATATATATACAGAATGTGCGTACATATATGTATGTGGTATTGTAGTATATATATACAGTGTTAAGAGTTGAGGATGATGGTTCTGCTGGTCCTGTATTTTGGGTCAGAGGTCATATCTTCGGTCTCCCCCCTCAGATGTTCGAGCAGAACCTCCAGGTGGCAGCGCAGATTAACGAGACGTTCAAAGAGCAGGTGCTTCGGCTGTGTTTGAAACAGATGACCTCGTTCTTACACAGGTGAGGCGGGTTTACACAGGTGAGGCGGGTTTACACAGGTGTGAACTCACCGAGGCTCCACGCCGAAGAGCACCTTCTGTTTTTACTGTGTGTCCAGACAGAGCTCCGCTCAATATACAAATGTATTTCTATAGTGGCACGATGCAGTTTGTGTTTTTTTTTAATGATTCCCTCAACGTAACTCCTGGGCGTGTCGGTGACGTAGCCTGTAAGTGCACCGTCCACATGCTCATTGAGAGCTGTGACATCGGTGGTTCGAATCCGCCCGCGCGACCTTTGTCGCACGTCTCTCCCTCTCTCTCGCTCCCATTATTCCTGTCTCTCTACACTGTGATGTCTAATAAAGCTGAAAAATAAAACTGTAAAAAAAAGTAACTGCCGTTTACACCATTTCCAGGTACCGGGAGGAAGCGGTGGCCTACAAGGAAGATCACCTAAGGAATCGGCAGCTTCCTCAGTGCTACATACAGTACATGATCGCCATCATCAACAACTGCCAGACGTTTAAGTGAGTCCTCCTCCTGCCGCATTCAGAGTCTGCTCCGGGTTCCTACTGCAGCGCACGGTTCAAACGCAGTCGGTTGAAGAATTCAGTTGGGCTCGGTTCATTTCCACACTGCCTGTTTAAGGAAGGTTCTAGTGTTACTGCTGGCCTTACTGCAGCGTACGGTTCAAACAGTCACCAGTTACCCTGGCTCAATCAGCTAATTTCCCATATACCCCATCACTCATGAATTAGACCACAATAAAACTCTACATGCATACAGGCACAATAATATTCATCAGCTGCTGTTCATATCGCAGAATGTAGCTAAAATATCAGATGATGTAAATGATTGAGCTAATTAAATAATTGGTAGCTGGTAGCAGCAAAAACCTGCATACACACTGACCCGCGAGGCCTGGAGTTGCCTATTCCTGACCGAGCTATGATTGCTACCAGGTGTAATTCCTACCATGTGCATTCATACACTAGAACGGTAAAAACATCTGAAAAAGTATAGCGTGTTTGATTCTCGTCTCAGGGAGTCGATAAACAGCTTGAAGAAGAAGTACTCCCATTCGATGGAGCCCACGCAGAACGACGCAGCCATCGACAAGACTCTGAACGAGGTGGCCAAAGATGGCTGCCAGTTCCTGCTGGACGAGGTCTTCCTGGACCTGGAGGTAGGCGGGGCGGGGCTGGCGGGCGGGGACAGCCAATCACGTGGCCAGATAAAGTTTGGCAGGAGGAGGTTTCCCGGTCCAACCCTGTGTGAAATTGAATGAATTGGAGAAGTGGGCCATAATTGCACACCCCTGCTGTGTAGAATATGTGAAGCAGAGGGAAGTCAAATATACAGTTACTTTTACCAGAGTCCTTAGGCCGACGTCATCACACACAGGTGCTGAGCATGATGGGTAGGAAACTGGGCTTGTAACTCAGAGGTTGCAGGTTTGATTCCCAGGTGTGGCATTGCTGTTGTACCCTAGAGCGAGGCAATTAACCCCAAATTGAACGTACTACATGTGAAAGAATGTGAGCTGTGATAAGAGAGCCCGTTAACTGCCTAAAGTGAAGCTTTGCCTGCTTTTTCCTCCCTGAGTCAGTTCTCCTCCTTTGCAGCATCATCTGAATGAGCTGCTGACCCGGAAGTGGATGATGGGGTCACACGCTGTGGACACCATCTGCATGACTGTGGAAGACTACTTCAGCGACTTTTCCAGGATTAAAAAACCTTACAATGTGGTAGGTTGAGAAAGGAGTATAGAGACGATACGAACCCATGAGAATAAAATGGTGTCATATCATGCGTGTGCGTGTGTGAGCATAGACTGTGTGTCTGTAGCAGTGTGTTTTTATAGTGAATATATTATGCTGTCTGTGTCTGTGTGTATAACATTGGAGATATCAAGCTGGGTTTGTGGCTTTAGAGTATGTGTGTGCATGTAGTGTAGTGTTTGATAATGTATGCTGCATGTGTGTGTGTGTGTGTGTGTGTGTGTGTGTGTTACAGGAGATGACCAGCGAGGCCCATCGTAGAGTGGTGGTTGAGTACGTAAAGGCGGTGATGCAGAAGAGGATCAGCTTCAGGAATGCTGAGGAGAGGAAGGAGGGAGCCGACAGGATGATCAAAGAGGCCCAGCAGTTCAAAGTGCTCTTCAGGAAGCTCTCTCCGGCAAGTAGCTGCTCTCCAGTGTTGCAGTGTTTGCTGGTTTAACTCTAGTCCTGGAGGGGGCGCTGTGCCTGCAGGTTTTATTCCAGTCCTGGAGGGGGCGCTGTGGCTGCAGGTTTAATTCCAGTCCTGGAGGGGGCGCTGTGCCTGCAGGTTTAATTCCAGTCCTGGAGGGGGCCAGTGTCTTGTGGTTTAATTCCAGTGTCTGTTCTGTGTATTGAGTTTCCTCTCTGTTACATCACTTCCTGTCAGAGTCCTGTTGCCAGTCTTTAAATGGTCCCTATTCTCACTGTCTTCCTCTAGGACGAGGATAAGGAGTGGCTGTGTGACTCCATCACGGCCATCGCTGAGGTGTTTAAACTGACTGACCCCACCCTGCTCTATCTGGAAGTGTCCACCCTGGTGTCCAAGTACCCCGATATCAGGTCCGCAGGGTACCCCCACACACAAACCAAAAAATACTAACATTTCTGCATACCTTCATTTAATCTCTTAGCCCTTTTAGTATTACCGGTCCTGTTTAATACTAGCGAATGGAGTGGATTCAGAGAGTAATTTAGAAAGAAATGCACAGTAAGTTGCTTTACTGTTTATGTACCGGTAATCATTAAGTGGTCAGAAAAATGGTTTAAAATACACAGAGGGGCCAAAGTACCATCTGTGGGTGCGACCCAATATTCTCCACTCCCCCACTACCACTCCTCTCCTACCCGGAAGTATGCAAAACTGTCTGAATGTTTTGAGTACAAGTATTTGCATGTACAGTATACAATGTACCTGACATTGCAGTTTGCGTCGAGACATACGTAATTAAGATGTAATCAGCAACATTAGATTAAAACACAAAGATACGTTTCCGGGGCACGGAGTAGAGGAGTGGTAGTGGAGGAAGGGAGGGTGCATTTTTCGACTATTGGGACGCACCCTGTGTGTCTGTCTCCCAATAGATGGTTAATATTCTACGCACCTGACATTTTCTTTCCATGTGCATGCTGGGAAATGGTGTCCTCGCGTCTGTCCCCTTTGCGGCTGCAGGGAGGAGCACGTCGCCGCCCTGCTGGCTGTGAGAGGCGACGCCAGCCGCGACATGAGGCAGATGATCATCGAGACGCTGAACCAGAGCAAGTCGTCTCTCCCCGCCAGCGCCCCGCCCATATTTAAGGACATCACCGTCCCCTCCCTGGCCAAACTGCTGAAGTGAGGAATCGCACTCTCTTTCTGCACTTTGAGAACCGCGCGTTTCCCCTGAAGCAGCAGCGCACAAATGACTGACAGCACTGACACACACTAATTTAAAAATGTGTTGCTATGGTTACCGTGATACTTGATTGACTCGATGGAGAACACTCCGTGCCCCCCTGCCCCGCCCCCCAGTCTCTGTTATGTGCTGGGGGGCTGCATTCTTGCTCTTCTGCGTGACGTGTTGAGAACACTTTGATGTTGTGTATGCAGCTGTGTGAGACTCACCTTATTAAAGTATTAAAATAAGTCTCGTCATCCTAACGCCCTCTCTCTCTCTCTCATTGCCCCCCCACAGGACTCCTGTGTGTGTGCTTTGAGTTCCATAACGACACTGATATCCTGGTCCCTGTTCCTCGTAGCTGGCTAACTGCGCTGAGTAAAAACCGTAACAGTGTTTTTGCCGGTTCATATGTTCCATATTCGGGGGGGTTTCCGGGTTTTCCTCAGCAGTTATCCAGCTAACACAGTTATCCACGTACTAGGAACGGGGCTCTGGTAACAGTCATATATAGCAGGACCAGTAGCCTATACTACCAAGCAGGATTACTCAGTTAGCTGGATAACTGCACTGCAGTAAAACCCGGAACCCTCCCAAATCTGAAACATGGACTGAAGTAAAAAGAGCTGTTCCGGGTGCAGTTATCCAGCTAACTCAGTAATCCTGCTTCGTAGTACACCCCCCAGGAGACGCACGCACGTTAGAACAGCTTAAGGGTGATTGTATGGCCTATTGTATGGTGGTGGGGGGGGGGGGGTAGTATTGGGCAGGTAGGATGTGAGGTGGAACACGGTGAGTAAATCAGGCAGTAAGTGGAGCGCGCTCACATTAATAGTGTTTACGTGGCGTGAACGAAGTCTGCTCTGTTTAAATAGGAAGGACTCAGGACGGCTGACAACCTAACCAGGTTCAGACGGGGTTTTTCCGAGAGGGGGGGGGCCAACGGGCACGCCGGCGGGCGAGAGCTCCGTGCGGCGGTAAAGGTTTAATCCCGGAGAGTGCGACGGGGCTGCACGCCATGCCATGCGTACTGTGCGTGCGTAGGGTGCTGCGCTCTGAAAAATAATAACCCACCCCCCCACCCCCTTGTAAAATTGCGTGACCAGTGATGATTGTTATTATACTGGTCTCATTAGGTGACTGTACACATTCAGCAGTGATGTCATAGACGATAATCACCTGACCTCCATATGCCAGCAATGGGAGCAGTTCTATGTGCCTCTTATTCATTTTTAACATGACTCGGTTCAGTTTTGTTCCCTTCTTTATGGGGGTGGGGGTGAGCTCGCTCTGTGGGCGGGACGGGGCGGGACGGGTCCGCCACTCTCTCTCAACCCTGGGGCGTGCAGGGCCACGACCCCCTCAGTCACGCAAGGCTGCCTGCTGCACGATCGCGTATAGGTCACGCGAGTCGAAACCCCCCCCCCAACCCTGGATAACACGCAGGGGCGGGCGGGGGGCCCCCTCCCTGCCTCGTTCTGAGCCCGCCCCCCCTAACGACCGTTACCGACGGCCCTCCCTGCAAACGCCGCTTTCCGTGCTGATGCCGCACGTCTAAACTCACGCTACCTTCTGCCTCTACAACCTCTAATGAGAATCTTGAAATTATGAGCTGTGTTCATTCTAACGTTCATCTTGCCATCGTCACCATGACAACCTTCAACAAAAGTGAAGATTGGGGTTTTATGACCACAGATCCACAGTTCCCCATTCATCATCCGAAATCCCAGAGACATCCTGTGTATATCTCTTGGATTCACCGTACATGACTTGCTATACTGTACTTTCTGCCAAGTATCTTTCCTGTGGTTTAAAGAACAAAATCCTGGAGACATTTCTGCCTGTTATGTTGGACCTTATACTAAATAAGAGGGAAGGGGCTGCAGTAATATGTCTCTATGTTCATGTATATCAGACTGCAGGGCTGATATAACCTGTGCACTCATCATCCAAGTCTTCTCTCTTAGGGCCGATGTGGGCGCAGGCTTTTGTCTCAACCAAGCAGCTACACACCTGATTCTACTAATCAAGGTCCTCGGCGAAGACTCTAACGGTTGATTAGTAGAATCAGGTGTGTAGCTGCTTGGTTGGAACAAAAGCCTGCGCCCACACCGGCCCTTTCTGGATAAGATTGAGGACCCCTATCTTAGGGACTGAGGGATGTGATTTCTTGATCTTGACTGCCACCTACTGACAACCTTAAGAATGCCCTTATGGCAATACAACTTGAAAATGATCCAGTTCATGTGAACGCATTATATTTAACTGCAAATTTGAGCTCTGCCCAGGTTGTGTCACATCAGCATAAATTGGACGGTTGAATAGGTTTTCCTTTCAGCAGCCGCTCCAGTAAAGAGACACAAACGCAGAGTAAAAACTGACCGTTTTACGCAACCTCGGGGTAAAGCTGTCTGCCTGTTAAACAGATCAGGAATAACATCTCTTTGAGGACCGTTACAATGCCTGTGTCTGTAGCTGAAAGCCAGAGTGCATTTCAAATGGAGGATTCTCAGAGCAACAGCCTCCGTCCTTCAGTGGATACTTCATCATATAAAGGGGACGTGTCGGCACTTTCTTCCCATTGGCTGGAGCCTTAATGGCCAGATACGGTGCCAGTATCCGCACAGATGTGGTGAATCATTTACGCATCTCTCCATTCCGTGCCCGACAATGGCTCAGTGAGTATTTTATTAATCTCTTATGTTCTGGACCTGGATGTGTTATATCTGGGGTTTTCCCCTCCCAGGGTTCAGTTGTTCTGAACAGTGATTGGTCAATTGCGTATGGTTCCTTTTCTAAGCTGCTTGCAATCTTGGCTGCAGTTACACCATCAACTCCAAGAAAATGAAGGTCTGCACCCCTGATGTTTCTCTGCTTCTAACATGCTCATAAGCGCATTTGAATCTTTTTATCGATTTTAACAACACTGTGGTGCCATTCAGCATTTCTCCTTCTGTCTCCGAAACAAAGCATGAATTTGGCGATTTTTAAAAATTTTATTTATTGCTGTCAATTCCAGAAAAAGAAATCAATTTACATAAAATCCAAATTTGTTCTAGAAATATATTTGACCTTTCCAGTACAGAATAACATTTAGATATCAAAGAATACCGTAAACATACCACTGGGGGTAGTATTATACCCCCATATATACAGTACAGCATTTTAAACCTTAAAGGCGTTCAACAAATACAGCTGGCAGGTGCATATATGTACAGTACAACCTTCCTACAAAATCAAAGGGTTCTGCACCCACTCAAAGTACTCCCCTTAAGTATCTGTGGTCCTTTTTTTTTCTTCTTTTTTTCTTTTTAATGAAAATAAATTCTACATTACCTCACTTTTTTTTTTCTTTTTTTAACAACAACAACAAAGATCAATTTTTGTGTTCTCATCACAAACGGGAAGGGTTTGTACACTTCAGTGGCTGAAGCCATCTTTTAGAAATACTGTAGATAAAAACCCCTCAAAATTGAACTAATGCGGGCAACATGAAACGGCTTTATACTAAAAGAAATTTTGTGAGCATGTGCTCGCGTAAGTTTTAACTGTACGGTCAGAATGCAATAACGGGCAAGGAGCCAATGGGAAAAGGGACTCTTCCTACAGGAGTGTTCATCTCGTTCGCTAAGAAGGATACCATTCAAGTGTCAACGAGTTCATAGTATTCATACTCTCTCAGACCCGAATGCAGATTACGGCGTGTCCGAGTATGCGTGTGCGTTTGTGCGCACACGTATGCACTGGCATGCACGCATGACAGCCAAATCTCATTTCTGCAGGAAAAGCTATCCTTCTCCAGGTGGAAGTTTTTTTTTACCCCCCCCCCCCCCCCCCCTCTCGCCGTGGCCGTGGTTCCCCGCTGCTAAAAATCCGCAAATCGGAAAGAAGCAACAGGACTTCCGCAACCAAGCCTCCGATCGTCACCACATGGTGACTGTAGGGTGCACGGCCTCGTTTTCGACGGAAGACCAGACGGACCGCACCAGAACACGCATTCCTGCTCTAGCCCGGTACCGTTCATCGCGTCAGTGCACTTGAGGATGTAAAATAAAATTTTAAATAATAATAAAAAATAATAATAATAATCCTGGTAGTTATAGTGCAGGGGTGTTAAACTCAATTCCTGGAAAGATGTATGTGGGAAGCTCGTTTTCACTCAAACTTTAGTCCGGTCGCTACAACTCTTTCTGTAAGTGATGTATCGTGTATTACCTTCACCCTATACGCAACTATTTGTGAGCAAAATACTAGAAATGCGCAAATTTAGATGTATAGAGCTATACATTATTGTATTCCATTAATTCAGTTCCTAAAGGGAGGGATTAAGGGTTGGAATTAAACAGCGTAAACACGGCTTCCCAGGAATTGCTTTTCCTGCTGTAGTGCATATTCCCAACTAAGTAAAACAAATCAGCAGCATTAATGAAATGACCTGACACAGACAGGAAGAATAGCTTCTTAATGAATGGGCTTCACATTATATCACATGGCAAATGCTTTCCAAACAATTACATGTCATTTCCAAGACGCTGCCAAAATTCCTCAAACCAATGAAAAAAAAAAAAAGTTAATGTACATTCAAAACATCGTTCAGGAAAATAAGAATCCAAGATTTAAATACATATTTTAGAAAGGAAAAGCATTAAAAAAATATTTTCCTAGCTGTTTATAACGAAAACAACGAAAGAGAAATCACTGGAGTTTCTGTACGTTTCTGTACAAACACAACGTTCCTTAATTCACTCTTTTGTCCTTTTTATTATTTTTTTAAAGTTTTTGAATAAATATTTAAAAATGTATTTAAACAATTAGCTGCTCTAACAAAGTCCTTAAAACTATTTTGTTTGCTTTGGGGAAAAAAAATTAAAAAAATCCTATGCATTTTTTAAAAGTTTTAAAGCAGTCTCCTTCAACATTTCTAACCTCATCTCCTGAAATAGAGGACTAAAGAAATATAATTTGTTTTTGCAAGTAGGTTTTGCTATTAAATGAACTGTTGGTGAAGCCTCTGCCAACAATAAATGAAATGATGTGCTGACTCATCGGGACTGAAATACAAAAGCAGAAATGTTTTTATAGAAAGGAGAAGAGAGGAAGCATAAATACACAATAGGAAAAATAAACCCACAAAAAAACCCATTTAATAATCCCAGTCCTCCAGGTCCTTCCTTTATATCTAAGATCAAAAAAATCACAAGAGCATCAATAAAGACGCCTTTTTTTTTTTTTTTTTTTAACAATTTAAGAAAATAAGTTAGTAAACACTAGGTGGCGCCCAAGCCCGTGTTCAGTGCAAAACACCAGAGGCCACGAGAGGAAGTCTCCATGGAAACGATGGGACTTTCCGTCGTCAAGAAAAACAGGCGCAGTGTTCTTATACAGCTTCGTCAGGCCCTTAAAGCACATTCTAAAATGTAATTAGAAATAAAAAAGAAAACACCCCTTAAAACGTCGGGTCTCTGGAATCTTTATTTTAGTCGAGCGGGAAAACGCCATGGTGGTCTCCCGCGGCGTCATTCCGTTTTGTCGAGTCCTTCAGAGGAGTGGGGTGCAACGTACTTCAGCCGAAATCCACCTGAAAGGGGGGGGACCACAGGCTGCTTAGTGCCCCCTAGTGGTGAAACCTATTTACTGCAGAGGTAGGTCAGCTAATCAGTGACGCTCTTATTTATTTGGAAACTATACTTTAACATGGTATCATTTTTTGGAATGTGGGAGGAAACCGGTGTACCCGGAGGAAACCCACGCGGACACAGGGAGAGTACTAATAACCATATGTTCAAAATAAAAAGTTATAAAACAATATTCTGAATGTGAAATGAACACATGTATTACATAATTAATAATTTGCCCAGAAATTGGCAGTATTCCGAGCAACATAAATTCTAAAAAAAGGCAGTGTACACAGCACATTATGAATAAGAAATGGGTATTTGGTCATGTAAAGAGCCTTATTCATAATCTTATTGATGTCATTATTTATTATAGGTTTTGAGAGCATCTGCACATCTATGCTTCAGTTTTGATAGATTCCCATTTCCACTGTTCCGAAATATCTAGTTATATCTTCAGTTACGCCCTCTGAATCTACACTCCTACAGCTAGGTCAACATATCCAATACCAAGCAGAGCTTCAGGTTGCCATGGAAATGACATCAGAATTCTCGGACGTATTATGTGTGAGGTGGGGTTTATTATCCGTCAGAAAGGTGAAACATTTAAGTTAACGATAGAAGAGCCCACTAACACCAACCTGGTTAGGCGTCCACATTTCTGTCACTTAACCAATACATATTAATTCAAGCAAATATAAAAGAAATGGGATTCTACTAATTAGCAGATCTCTAGCTGTTGAATGAGGTGTGCTTTGTTAGGGTTGGAGTGAAAGCCTACAGGACGGTAGATCTCTAGCTGTTGAATGAGGTGTGCTTTGTTAGGGTTGGAGTGAAAGCCTACAGGAGGGTAGATCTCTAGCTGTTGAATGAGGTGTGCTTTGTTAGGGTTGGAGTGAAAACCTACAGGACGGTAGATCTCTAGCTGTTGAATGAGGTGTGCTTTGTTAGGGTTGGAGTGAAAGCCTACAGGACGGTAGATCTCTAGCTGTTGAATGAGGTGTGCTTTGTTAGGGTTGGAGTGAAAGCCTACAGGAGGGTAGATCTCCAGGAACAGGGTCTGGGGACCTCTGCTGTAGGGGGCCGTTACCTTGCTGCCCGGCGTCGATGGAGGGCTGCTTGCAGTCCTGGGCGTAGTGCCCGCTGACCCCACAGTTGTAGCAGGAGACGTTACCGTTCTTCTTGGCGCCGGCCACGCCGCCGGGCACCACGCCCAGTGAGGGGAAGACGGGCGGGTAGAAGCGGCTGAAGGCGGCCATCTGCTGCAGGCCGTATCCCGCCTGGGCGCCCGCCAGCACGTGGTCGGTGGGCGAGGGGGCGTGGAGCAGCGGAGCGCCCGCGTAGGGGAAGAAGGGCAGCTGGGTGGCGCCGTTGGTCTGCAGCGCCTGGCTGAGGTAGCTGCTGCTGCCGCAAAGCGACGTCAGGTGGAAGAGGGGCGGCACCCCGAAAACCTGCCGCGCCAGCTGGGGCGGGAAGAAGTAGCTGGGGGCGTGGCTGCTCCCGCAGCTGCCGCGGCAACCGCAGGCCCCGCAGCCCATTGGTTGGTGAGGGGGGCCCGCCTGCTGCTGCTGCTGCTGCTGCGGCGGAGGGGGCGGGGCCGGGGGCGGAGCCTGAGAGCCCCCCCCGGAGCTGCTGCTGTTGATGTAGGCGTCGCTCTGCGCCGTGCTGTGGGACAGGGCGGGGCTCGGGCTGGGGGCGGGGCCGGGGCCGGCAAGGGGAGGGGCGGCCGCGGGGGAGAGCATCGTCAGGGCGGGGCCCGGGGCGGAGAAGGAAGGGGGCAGTGCAACGGGCTCGGTCCCGGGGCCGGACGTGGCTGGCGGCTCGGGGGCGGGGTAGGCCGGCTGAAGCGGGGACAGGGCGGGGCTGCCGCCCTTGGAACCGGCCTGCGGGGAGGGGCCGGTCTTGAAGCGCTGGACAAGGGGCTGGAGGGCGGGGCCAGGGCCGTGGAGAGAGGGGCTGAGGGCAGACTGGAGCGGGACGGGCTCCGGTGGTTTCTCTGCGTCGCCCAGCACCTTGTGGCCGGTCGGGGGCTCGCGGGGTACCGGGGGGGCAGGTGGCGGAGGGGGCGGGACCTCCAGCCTGGCCGTCCCGTTGTGAGCCGCGTACTGCACGGGCTGCAGGCCGGGGAGTGGGGGGAACTTGGGGGCGCTCAGGGGACACTGCTTCTGCCGCACAGCGCCCACGGGACGCACGCCGACCGCAGAGGCCCCGCCCACCACTCTGCAGGACAGGAAGTCGTCCGAGTTGCTGTCCGTATCTGTGCAGGGGGAAAGGTCAAAGGTCACATATAAACATTACCACATAAGGTTCATTCCGATCGCTTATTTTCACTCCTTGCATCCTTTCCTCACGTCCTTTCCTCGCTCCTTAGCTCCGCCCAATGGAGGATGCAAGGAAAGGATGCAAGGATCAGATACGAGGAAACGTCCTTGCTCAATCAAGCATCAGCGTCATATTATGCTGACGTGCTTAACTATGTTTTTTTAGCTTATTTTTTCATGAATAAACGTAGCTTGTGTTAGTTATAAAGAACGAGTGTATTTATGGATTAGCGCTTCTTAATAAATAGAAAGGAACGGTAAAATTGCATTTGTGTAGGGGTGTGCCTGCGACGTGGCAGATGTGGAGAGTGGTGGATAATTTTTACACGTCACGCGTTCCGAGAAAAGGCTTCTGCAAAGGCTACACTTTGTAGTAGAAGAATCCTCCGGGAGCCTCATCGTTCCCCGCTCCTCGCTCCTCCGAGGAGCATTTAGCGGTTTGGAATGTCCTTAAAGTTGGTGAACCTCGATCCATTTCCGGGTCAGGCGAGGACCGAGGAGAAGAGGACGGATAAAATAAGCAATTGGAATCCACCCTAAGAGTCTAAGAACGTTCCGGAAAGGATGTCCATGTAAGCAGGTTCAGTGCTAAACCAGAGGCAAGAAATTACTTTTGATCAAAGTAACAACAACAAAGCTGGCAACAGAAAATTTTATACGAGATCCGATTTAGTTCCTTGTTATTGTTACTTATTTTTCCATTTTCATTTATATTGTTATTAGATATGTATGGGAATGCATCTGCATGTGTCTGAACACTCTTTATAAGTTGTTTTATACCGCTCAAGTTGTTTTTTGGAACCACGGTTCCTGGTATATAGCTGGAGGGGTACTTAACAAAGTTTAGCACAATTCTACCCTAGCTTGTACTATGATGAAAACCAGTAAAATGATGAAAATACAAAAAAAAAAAAGGAACCTGGTTAAATGCGTTCAACACGCATGTGCGTTCATCAGCTCATGAACAGAACTGAGATGTGGCTCCTCAAACTGGATGGAGCGTCAACACGTTCATCAGCTTATGAACAGAACTGAGATGTAGCTCCTCAAACTGGATGGAGCGTCAACACGTTCATCAGCTTATGAACAGAACTGAGATGTAGCTCCTCAAACTGGATGGAGCGTCAACACGTTCATCAGCTTATGAACAGAACTGAGATGTGGCTCCTCTGACTCCGTCTCTCCCGGGCTCACCTCGATCCTTCTCCTCCTCCTCCTCCTCCTCATCCTCGCTCTCCAGACTCTCTCTCCCGTCGTGCTGAGGGCTGGACGGCGAGCTGTAACTCTCCGAGGACGTCTCGCCGAACGTGTCCTGCCCCGAGCTGGCGTTCGCGGGGCAGTCTGCGGGGACGGGGGGGTACGGGTCCGGTCACCGTGGATACGGGTATCCGCGGGCCCACCGCGCACGGCGAACACACGACAGCCATTCACACTCAAAACAGCACCGCCTCCGTTAACGCTAAGCAACCCGAGCACCAACTGATCAAACTGCAAATATGGAGATGTGTTTCAAGCGAGCCAAAAATGATATATAAAGTATATATAAAATATGAAGCTTGCTGCCCTCTGCTGACTGAATGAGGCCATCGCAGGGCTTATTTAATTGCATGCAATGCTATGGGGAGACACAGACGCACTATAAGGCAGGTTGTTAATCTCACCACCCCCTCTCCCCCCACGCTCACCTTTCCCGGATGGGGGTCTTACTGTCTGCGCTGGAGGGGGAGCCCTGAGAACACCGTTACAGACAGCACCCCCACGCCCGTCTCCTCTCCTCCCCTTCTCCCTGGAGGGATGGAGAGAGATGGAGAGAGATGGAGAGAGATGGAGAGAGATGGAGAGAGATGGAGAGAGAGAGAGAGAGAGAGAGAGGTTAATGTCAGTTGTTGCTGTGAGGAGATGAACACATACAACATAGTGACAGAACTGGTCTATGACTGCCGTTTGCCTACTCAACCCCTCAGCCCAGGAAGGCCTGCCTGCTGACAGATAGATGAGCCCAGGAAGGCGCTCTTCCCCGAGGACGTGCCATCTGAACTCTGACCCTGAGCTGAAGTCACATGACACGTGCGGTCAAGTCTGCCTTTCAGGAGAAATCAGCCTCTGGCATTTTCATTGCGAGTGTGTGCGTGCATGCGTGTGTGTGCGCGTGTGTGAGAGTGTGAGCGCGTGTGTGTGTGCGTGTGTGTGCGTGTGAGAGTGTGTGCGCGTGTGTGTGTGTGTGTGTTGCAGTATATCAGAAATGGGGGGTATGTATAAAGAGAGCTGTAATTTCTACATTGTGAAACCAAAATGTATAAAAATACCTTTTAATAAAAGCTGCACTAAAACAATCTGCACTTTCATCATGTGAATTGTTAGATTGCTAATTTAAACTATATATATATATATATATATATATATATATACACACACATACACACACTCGCACACTCACTCACACGCACACTCACTCGCACACTCACTCACACTGTGGATCTTACCTGTCGGTCGCCAGCGCTCTCCCTCTGCTCTTGTTTCCCGGTGGGCCGGGCCGCTTGTCATCAGCGAGGTGCTAACAGAGGAAAGAGCTGTTCAGAGACGCCCCTGTACCCCGAAACACCCAAACACTCACCCCCACAACCTGCCTCATACCAGGAGAGGAGTTAAACACCGTTTCAGACACACTCCAGTACCCCGTAACACACCTACCCTCTCCCCCAAAACCTGCCTCACAGCACAAACACTATAATATTGCTCTTATTAAAACACTTACATATCACATAAGGTCATAATTTTATTATGGATGCTCTGTCTATACTATGACAAAAGTAATTGTGTCATTAGGAATATGCAGCTTTAATGCTAATTTAAAGCCATTATTGTTTTGGGTTGATTGACGCTTCAACACAGTGCCACAGATCTTAGGTCTTTTTACTCATATGACACGGACTTCATAAAATGAATATTCATCCCATGATGGCTTTGTCAGTGGCTGCCAAAAAAAAAAAAAAAGAAGATTAATTATACTAATTTAATACTACTGCTGCTAGTATCACAGCAACACTAGAGCAGGGCTGGTCCTGGCAAGCACGTAAGCGCACGTTACACAAGCGCTGAAGCATAAAGTGGCCTTTTCACAATCAATCACAGTTATCCATCTTATTTTTCATGGGCAATTCCACACTAGTATGACTGTACTGTGTGTGTTAGTAAAGAGGTAGTCCCGGTCCCCCAGCAACGACTTCAGCCCCAACCATGCCCTGGCCCCAGGAGTCTGTAGCGGTAGCGCGGAGCCCAGTGAAAAGCGTTAACTGGAGACGAACGCCACTGCGGATACTGTAGATACCGCAGACTAACGGCCCCTTTTACTGAGACGCGCGATATTAGCCTCTGGAGCGATGGCGTATCGCGCGGCCGTGCTCGTTCGTCTGCGCTCTGGAAGCCGTAGCGCCGTAGCGGGGTAATACTGCGCTCGTTAACACAGCTGTGCGAGTACCCTCAGGAGACGCGCACAAACACAGCCGCTGCTCGCTGGAGCTTCGTCCGCCCGGCCCCGCAGCCAAACGGACCGCACAGCGGCGACAGCCCGTCAAATAAAACAAGGCCTGGCGCGTGTATGGGACGTCCTTAACCCTGACGTAGCCCTGACGTAGCCCTGACCCGACGCCGACCCCAAACGCAGCCGGGCCTTTACACTAGCGGGGAGAGAAGTACGGGGTCCCCCTCCTCACCTGTTGGGGTCCCGCGCAGTGGGGCTCCAGAACGGACCTCCTCCAGTCCCCCGCACCGTTATGCTCGGAGCGCGGGGCTCTTCGGCTCTCTGCCTGCGAGCTCTTGGTACTCGGAGTGCTTTAAAGACAGGAGGAGGTGATTCTGCCATTATAATACATACAGTAATACACAGTACATAATAATGATATCTGCAAATGGGGAAATCTAGAAATATCACTTTGTCACTTATGTGAAGGAGGATTTGTTACTTACTTGAGGTGTATTCTATAAGACATTAATATGGTGATTTACATAACATGGTGCTATGAGACATTACCTAAGGTGGTGTTATGAGGCATTAACAGGGTGACATATCCAAGATGATGATACGAGGTATTAATAGGGTGACATGGCATTATGAGACATTAATATAAGGCATACTAACATGGTGTTATGCGATATTAATAGGGTGACATATCTAACGTGGTGCTGTAACTCTTACCTAAGGCTGGGGCTCTTGCTGCCATGTCTCTTGCGGATGCTTGGAATGTATGGCTCCACATCTGCAGGCACAAAGAGAGAGCCAGTGGAGCACAGTTCATTAACTCCTCATTCATTAACTCAAAGGAGGCTCTCGAGTGCCCCCTGCTGGCCAGGAGGAATGGGCTTCCTAACCCACCTCTCAAAATATACAAGAGGAGCGCTGGGATTAAGCGCCACAGCTGTGAAAGTAAAGTTTTATTGCAGTAATTTTTTAAACGCTGCATTCAACCGAAGGCCCTTCAGCTGCAAGGTCTCGCGTTTAGCTTCTCTGAAGTGGTGATGAAGGCATTAGCATTAGCACACTGAACAGCGGCAGTTACAACTTCCTCTCTCTCTCTCGTCATTTGAATACGTTGTTGAACTGTGGCAATAAAGGTGGTTTTAAATTCAAAACTCTCTCTATTGCTCTCTTGCTCGCTCTCTGTCTCTCCCGCTCCCTTTCTCCCTCCCTCCCTCCAGATCAATGCTGCCTCGAGCCCCAGATACAGTACCCAGGATTCCCTGCTCATTATGTGATCTGGATCGCCAATTCGCCGGGTCCTTTGTGGCGGAACACAAAGATGAATGTCGCATCTGTCCCGTGTGTGCCCGCGTCCGTCGGCCCGTCTCCCCGTTCGCCTTTTCGCCGCTATCTGCGCTTATGAATATTTATGCGGGCTGCTGTTCGTCTGTGATTGCATATCTGTGAATGAATGCTGTTCTTTTATCAGTGCGCCTCTCGGAGCGCGTCGGTGTAGCGTAGCCGTGTTTGCGTCGGCGGGGTTTATCGGTGTGTCTCCGTGTTCATGTCGGTGTAGCGTAGCCGTGTTCATGTCGGCGTAGCGTAGCCGTGTTTGCGTCGGTGGGGTTTATCGGTGTCTCTCCGTGTTCATGTCGGTGTAGCGTAGCCGTGTTTGCGTCGGTGGGGTTTATCGGTGTCTCTCCGTGTTCATGTCGGCGTAGCGTAGCCGTGTTTGCGTCGGTGGGCCCGTGCGTTTATCCGTGTGCCTCTCGTGGTTTATCGGTGCGACTCGTGCTTACCTTCCTCCTGACTGGACGTCTCGGAGCAGTCCTCTTTAAAGCGTTCGGCGGGGAGACCCGGGGGGGCGGAGTTACCTGCAGAGAGGAGCAGATGGCGAGGCCGCTGTCTCAGCGTGCGATCGGGCCGAGCGTCACACTGAACAGCGCCCTGACTGCAACGCACAGCGGTATGGAGCAGGAACCAAACAACCGTCGAGTACAAATGACACGCCTGCCTCTATCCCTGTATGATCTCTGGAGACATTGTAGGGTGGTGCTCATAGAGCGGTAACCAGATTTCTGTAGGAGCGAATCCGGATTAAACATCACTTCAGTAAACATCAAGCTGTAGAAACGTATGCAGCTGGAGATAAGGGCTTTATGTGAAGCACATTGACTTCAATCATTGCGGTGAGGTGGACACACAGACAGACACAAACTTTGAGCTGTACACTTATCCAGAGCGACTTACACAACTCCCATTATTTACATAAAACCCATTTACACAGCAGGCTACTTAGTGAAGTGATTCAGGTTAAGGGTGACACGGCCGTTCCCCATCTGGGAATCGAACCAGCAACCACAGGAGCTGCAAGCTAACTGTTCCTCTACACCGCCACCCCCCCAGACTAGATTTAGTATCGTGCCAGTTCTACGGTTTTGTTATTTTACCAGTAAGACACAAAGGCCCATCTTCGTTTACCATGTCCACATCATGCCGAGCCGTCTGACCCCTTAATTAAAGTGAGCCCCTGTGCGTACCCACAGACACCCCCCTCTCAAGAGTGTGTGTGTGTGTGTGTGTGTGGGGGGGGGGGGCGTAACCGAAGTTCAGGGAATGGCCGCAAGCTGAATCTCGCCATCCGCAATGTGCTCTCACACACCCGCTCTCTCTCTCTCTCTCTCTTTTTTTTATTCATGCTGTTCTTTGTAACATTTGCTTTGGCAACACAGTAGATGTCATGCCAATAAAGCACCTTCATTGGCGTGATATGAAAACAGAGAGAGAGAGAGAGGTGTAATCTGTCTGTCCTCCTGCTCCATGATCCATCTCACCCTGATCTGCCACAATGTGATGTTAAATAGAGCAGAGGGCACCCTGTCTCTAATCACTGCTAATTAATTAAGCCTGTTAAATAATCACACCGCAATGGATTATGATAATATCTTACTCCTCCTGGGCTTCAAAACTAAACAGCTATGCCAGAAATACTGAGGAGAACTGGAACTAAAATAACCACCAGAGTGATTGACATTAAACTGACAATTACCTCAGGGACAAGAATCAATCAGTAATATATACGCCAAACCGATACTGACTGGCAGTATCAAACAGTGTGATGTACAAGTGAAGGCTTAACCCATGCTGAGAGAGAGAGAGAGAGAGAGAGAGCGCCTTCACAACTGGCTGTAAAATCATCAGGAGAAAATGCACCTGCGACCAGGTTCTGTCCGTCTGATCTCTCGTGAGATATGGAGCCGTATGATCAGGTGTTGGCGCTGGTGTGGGCGTGGCTCAATCTTTAATTCACTCCCATAATGCCTCTGGGGTGGACTGCTTTCCGCTCTCAGGTTTAGACGCCGCGGAACACAGGAACCAGAACTCAAACGCATTTAAGAACGGGCCGCAGCATCTTTTTATCAAGATGTTAAAACGGTGAAAGACTTTTCGCATTGACTATAAACAATTAAATGCAATGGTCCATGTGAAAAACTAATTTAAGAACAAATGAACTAAAGCCTTTGTCGGTTATGCATTTGATAGGCAATTAGATTCAGCTGAAAAAGCAATAGGATTGTATTTCCCTGGTACAATATAATTTGAATGTTTGCACTGCAGGTCCTGACTGTAATTATGTTCACAAAACTCTTTACTAGAGAGTCCAGTCTCCCTAAAAAAAACTCCCAATAAAGTAAACAAATAATTTTTACTATATTACTGACAGCTGTCAATCGGAGGGCTATTCTATTCTAACGCTGTCTGGCTGCGGTTCAGTTGTATTTGTGCAAATCCTTTTTCCACGATGCACTGAGGCTAGAGAAAAGGTTAAGTAACCCTGCAAACTCCGCTGTACTGAGTGGCTGGATGTAAAATGCAAGATGCTGCATGACGACATGCGTCAATGTGGGGGTGGCCGGACCGCCTTCCATATCGCCATGGTAACCCAATGCTGGAGGGGGAACTAGGCTTGAAAGGGATACAGGTTTGAATTGTATGCCAAAAGTGACCCCGTTTTTGGGTCGGCCAGGTACCAGTTGATCACTGTGGCTGCCATGCGTCTACCTCTAACGTTTAGGAACGGGTCACAGCCTCCAGCAGACCCAGCAATGCCGACCAGGACCTCCGGCCAGCAGGTGGTGCTGATGAGTGCCCCCGCGTTCTTCTTCTAAGATTCCGAATATCGGGGAACATAGTGCCTCGGGGGGGGGTTTACGTCAAGTTGACTGATGTGAACGCGTCTTTGGGGGGGACAGAAGCGGGGACCAGCTGCCCCCTTTTTTGGCCGGTCGAATTCCTTTCACCCGAAGCTCTCAAAAGGATTTGGGAGACCTTGAGAAAATCAGTCAATGGGGTTGTTCACAAGTCGAGTGGAGTTCAAGGCGTTATATTTTTAGAACAGATTTCAAGTGTGGTCCGTGCCTGACTTTCTGTGAGCGTCTGGCCGTTTACTGCTCGTCCGTGTGTCTGTCATATTGGCAGCTTGGGTCTCTGCGTTCGTCTGCTGGACAGACGGAAAACTTACGATGGCCGCAGTTGTCCTTTAAGGGGTCGGAGAGGAAGAAGGTGCAGACTTTCCCGGTCTGGCGGAATTCCTGAGGCGCAGACAGAAACTTCTCCCTGTCACACAGGAGAGAGAACGAGAGAGATTCAGAAACAACTCGCGCTTGTTTCGTCACAGACGCGCTTCTCGTATGCCAATCGCGTTGACCCCTGCAGGTCAGCGAGCCAGTCACAACGATGAGCGTGTGGCGATTTGTGGCGTGGCAGTGAATGAGTGACAGCAGAAAAGAAAGACAGCACACACACGTTTAAGAATCTGTGGAAGGAAGTAAGATCAACAGCGTTGACCTAATTACCGAATCCTGGGTATCAAAGGAAGCTTTCCATTTCCAAACAGGCATGTTCTTCAAAGGAATATTCCTACACAACGGTGGCTGAATTTACACCTCAAACTGCTGCTATCAAAATGAACCCTTAGGCATCCTTGTTCACACAATAAGACACCGGTAGCTATCAACACTGCACAGTATAAATTAATAATGTTGAAAATCTCTCAGAGGCACAGTGTGGGTCCTAGAAGAAAAAATTAACTATAAACGTGTATATATATATATATATATATATATATATATATATATATATATATATATATATATATATATGGTCAAAATTACCTAAACCAATTAAGCAGAGGTTGTTTAAAAACATTTGTACCAACAGCAGTATTGCAGCTAAGCAAATAGCACCTGCACTCTGAAACTCTGAAATTACACCCCCAACACATTTTACCTGTGTGACATGCATACAGGCATTGTGAAGTAAAGGCCTTCACTGTTCTTTCATTCATCTAACAGCGCGAATGTGACAGACAAAGAAACTGTGTGCCTGTAACAAGCGGCTCAGTTCTTTAACCCTTTAGGGTTAAGGTTTCAACGTTCCCATCTGGGAGTTTTTTTCTCACCACTGCTTGGGAGACCACTGCTGGTTTTTGTCAAATTCTCCTTCCGTTTCTCTGCACAGCGTCTTTGTGACAGTTCTCTGTAAAAAGCGCTATACAAATAAAATTTAATTGAATTTAACTGAAGGGGGTGTAAGATCACAAATATGTCATTAGAATGTTCTTATCTGAACATTCTAATAATGATGTAACAATCACTACTGGTAATAGAAAGCAGTGGAGGTCTAGAACACTGACTCCTGATTTTGGAAAAAACATTCCATGAAACGTACACTAAGAGTTAAGGCTCTCGGTACCAGTGCAGGGTGGGCCACAGACACACGGGTTCGAGCCTCTGCTATGACATAAGCCGTCTCCAGCGATGAGACGATTGGCCTTGTCCCTCCAGGGGTGGGGGGGGGGGGGGGGATTAGGCCAAGGTGACTCGGGTTACTGGGTGCATTAGCTCCTCCCAACGAGCATGCCAGACTCCCACAGGCTGACGGCTGTTATCAGAGATGTAGCTCTCCTCCGATTGGTGCTACATGCATCTTTCCTGCAGTGCTGTGCAGCCTGCAGGATGTAGAACAGTCGCTGGCTTGTGGGTGAGTTTGAGTCGTGCCTTTCTCCCAGCTGTGGGGAGGTCCTTGCTCAAGTGCAGGTGGTACAGTGTCAACCCAAGAAAATTTGGGAGACAAAAAAAAAAAAAAAAAAAAAACAAACTGTTCCCAAAATGTCATAAATGAATAATAAATGGGCACCATTTGCAAAGCCTAAGGCTACTTTAATCCTTCAGGGTCAGTATTTCCACCCCAGCCTTCCCTTATGCTGAGTGCAGCTGTAAGACTTGGCTTTTCTCCACACTAAACCACTCCTTCTAATATGTTAAAAGGTCCGTTTTGAAAGTGTGTGTGCAGCGCCGCGCCGTGCGGCCATAAAGCAGGTCGACAAGCTGGCATGATGAGCGATGCTGCCGGTTGGGCTCACATTACGATAAACCCCACTGGCGCTTGGGAAACGTAGTCCGCTGTAACGCGGGCAGCTCAGGTGAAATAGGAACGCCGTCCTTTCAAACTGACTTTTGTTTAATCGAGAGATCCTAATTATAATTTTTTTATTTATTTATTTTTTTTAAACACAGCGAAAAAGAACAAAGGGTGAACGCTATTGGAACGCGCGCGGACCCCAGGGCTCCAAATGTGCGGCAGATGCGCTGGTATCATGTGACTTCCCCAGGGGTCCTCTCCACAGAGCGAGGGCGGGGGGGGGGCGGGGGGAGAACAAAGGGAGGTGAAAACTCACCTCAGAGACCGCTCCAGCGCTTTGCCCTCCTGCTGGTCGCCGCGACGGAGCAAGTTTCGAATGCCCCTCTCGAAGGATTCCGAAGCCTTCTCCTTCGGAAGCTGCGCTCAGGACACAGAACCAACACCGCCTAAGTCTCCAGTGACATCTCGCACGGAATCTTAGACCAATCCCTGAACACATTACATTTCCACACAGATTAGTTACATAATCACACCGTGATATGAGGAGATGTACGCAGATATCTATGGTGAACCCCACAGAAAGATTATGGCTACACGGACACAGCTAGTCCACGAAACCCCGACTTCCAACCGCAAGTCGGGGCTGCACTGCCAAAAGACTCAATTCAGACTTTGCCTTTTGAAGCGTTCTCCCCACCTTTGACAAAAAGTCCTCCAGCTCATGGTGCGTCTTGGTCACGTTCGTCGAAGTGGAGTCTGACCATTTCACCTGAAACAGAGGGGGTCATTGTTAAATCCAGAAACCCCGTTTCCCAAACTCACAGGCTTACCATAAACAACTTTTAACCTCAGTAGCAACCCGTTAAAAATGACACTGTAATGCAAAGCAAAAGGACCACAGAAACGCACACGGGTTGTACTGGAGTCCTGGGACCGTCCGCTCACAACAGAGTTATGTTTTCAGTTTATGGAATCATGGCGGTTTTTAAATGAAGTCGTCGTGTGTTTGTGGCGCAACATTTCCAGTGTTTATTTTCAAGCTATGAATCACAAAGTTCAACAAACACTTAAATGCTTAACGTGAATAATCAATTGCGGAACCCAAATCCTAATCATCTCAAAAATAAACAGGGAATGAAATGTGTGTCAGCGGTTCTGTTTTAATATTCAGAAGAGGAGCATCAGCTCAAAAAAGGACGTCCGAGTCGGAAGCCGTTAAAAAACGAGGGCCGACCCACACTGACAGTGGAGCTGAAACGAAATCTAAAACACAAAATCCAGAGCGATCAGCATGCTCAAAATAAATATTTTCCCTCGGTGCGTAAATGACAAACAGCAAGACTAAACAATATCCAAAAATAATCCTTCAATTAAACACAAAGCTGTCTGAGCAGAATAAACCACTTCTACTCTCTGTCCCGTCTCCGCTTTCATATCGAAACCATGCAAACTCAGCAAAATGTGTAGGCTATATATTCATTTATTTTACTCAGGCACCTATATTGAAATAGGTGGCCCAACACATATTAAAGAAAGTCTTTAAGTAACACTCCAAAAGAAGCCAGATTTTATACTGGATACGGCTATATGTTAAAGACGATATTGTATTGCACTGGGCGTGGCTATATGTTAAAGACGATATTGTTTAGCAAATACAGACAACCAACATCAGGGTATGAAATTAACTTCACGCACTGGCCAGGGTGGCTTGTGGATACTAAAAATCACCAGCCATTTTCAACATTTTACCAGCCACATTACCTTTTACAGTACAACACAACCTGGTTGGTTACCGGCCAAAGTGGCTGCTAGAGTAAAAAGTTTACCAGCCACAATCTAAATCTTACCAGCATTTGGCTGGTGGTGGGTGTGCATTTCACACCCTGCGACATGGTACAGCGGTAAAGAGCAGATAAGCAGAGAGATTTAAAAGCTCAATATGGCACAGGAATTTTGGAAAGTCAGATGGGTGACTGACCCTCTCTTAACACAGCCATTCCTCAAATCCTACGCCCGTAACGGCTTTAAAACGTCACGGCCGTGCAGAAAGGGTTAACCGCTCGTAGCTGCTGGAAGAAGGAAGGGACTGTGCTTGTTGAATAGGACCCTTTCTCTTTGCGCTAAAACCGAAAAAATCTGTGAAATGTGAGGAGATATCCTCGGACGTTCTGAGCATGCTCCTGAATGCTACAGCCTCCACAGCTCAACAATGAGGCATGTCAAAGGGTATGAGAGAGGGAGAGGGGTGTGAGAGAGAGAGAGAGGGGGGGGGAGAGGGAGAGAGACAGAGAGGGAAAGAGAGAGAGTATGAGAGAGGGGGGGAGAGAGAGTGTGAAATAGACAGAGAAAGTGTGTGTGTGTGTGTGTGTGTGTGTGTGTGTGAGAGAGAGTGAGAGAGAGAGAGAGAGAGTGAAACAGTGAGGAAAGAGGAGAGGAAGAAAAGGAGACAGAAAGAGAGCTCTTTGCTCGGGGCCTGTTTGAGACTGTGCAGTAAACAAGGATAACACAGGGATTGGAAGGGAAGGGAAGGGAAGGGAAGCCTCTTCTGGAGTCATGACTCACAGCTCAGTCCTCCGGGGCACCTGCGGTCCCTTAGCAACCGTTCTCGGGACGACACCCGCCCGGGACCGCTCAAGGAACACCGAGCGCCTAACGAAGACGAGGCGCTCGCTCTGTTTTTCTGTCAGGCACGCCCCGGTAACACGTTTGATAGGGAAATTACGAAGGTGGGGGTGCACCATCTGAACATCTCGTCTTGGCTTTCTACCATCTTCCCTGCTGATTTGAATCCAGTCCTTTGCATGGGTATCGTGATCAGAAGGGATCAGACTCATCTTTCCGCTTTTCTCTCTCTCGTACAGTTAGCTACTGTTCCTCTCTTTGGCCACCGTACGTCTTTCACCTCTGGCCTAGGGGTCCAGGGACCCCAAATCCTTCGGGAGGCAGGCGATGACGTTAATCCGCCTCAATGGAAAAGGGGAGAGGATGATTTACGTCGCCCGTCTTGACTGGGGAATAGCGGTAACCGAGCCCAGAACTGCATTTGGCGTCGTCGACTTCGCCCCGGACTTCGCTGTACCGTTCCTGAATTCCAAAAGCCTAACAGCCGTCTGCCGTTCACCCTCGTAAAAGCTAATTAATTACAGTTCTGACCGATGAAATGTATCCGAGCATTTCATGCGAACTTCTGTTTGTTGGCCTCTGTCACGCCGCGGTATCAATCACGCATGCGGTATCAATCAGCAGTCGTTTGCGCGGGATATGGACAGAAACGTGGGAAAATAAACTCTGGCAGCCCAGTGAACTCTAACATTAAGGAGCCACGGGAAGAGTGTTGGGGATGTTCCAGAACACTCCGTCACCATTGGGGGGGGGGCGGGGGGTGAGGGCCGGGGCGGGGGTTTACAACATGCCCAGATCCCTGGAGGATAATTCCAGTACAACACTCATGGCTTTATGAAACAGCTGAAATTAGACACATAAGCGAAGTAGAGACTTTAAGCCTTTTGGGCATGTTTTTGCGACTGGACCCAGAAGGAACATGTGGGGCCTTCTAAAGCAATCCATAGGCATTACAGGGGGCCTTCTAAAGCAATCCATACGCATTACAGGGGGCCTTCTAAAGCAATCCATACGCATTACAGGGGGCCTTCTAAAGCAATCCATACGCATTACAGGGGGCCTTCTAAAGCAATCCATAGGCATTACAGGGGGACTTCTAGAGCAATCCATAGGCATTACAGGGGGACTTCTAAAGCAATCCATAGGCATTACAGGGAGACTTCTAGAGCAATCCATAGGCATTAACAGGGGGACTTCTAAAGCAATCCATAGGCATTACAGGGGGAATTCTAAAGCAATCCATACGCATTACAGGGGGCCTTCTAAAGCAATCCATACGCATTACAGGGGGAATTCTAAAGCAATCCATACGCATTACAGGGGGCCTTCTAAAGCAATCCATACGCATTACAGGGGGCCTTCTAAAGCAATCCATACGCATTACAGTGGGCCTTCTAAAGCAATCCATAGGCATTACAGGGGGCCTTCTAAAGCAATCCATAGGCATTACAGGGGAACTTCTAGAACGCTCTGTGCGGAATATCGTGGAGTTATGGAATAATCTGAGAGGATTTCAAGAATTCTGTCAAAGTACAGAGCACTGCTAAAACGAACATCTCGTCCCATTAACACTGGTTAACAAGCCATAGTGGTAAATATGGTTCATAGCAAGAAAGGGATTTAGTGTCAGGTTTCAGTGCGCACACACATACTAAGCTTAGAGATTAGACCGTGACCTAACTCGGAAAATAATTGTCGTACTTAAACATAACTAGCTACTCAGATATCGTAATGGATACCTAACAATAGACGCAGCCAGCCTGTAATCTTTCTTGTCGCCAATACACCATGAAGCATGTCATTTTTCGTTGCTTTGAAAAATGTCTTACCGCATCCTCCGCCATTTCCATTTTCCAACCGTGACACATAAAACAAAGCAATCTGTGCATCTCTCGCATGAAAACCAAGCCCGACACACTAAAACGCAACCTCAACCCTAAAAGTAAATGAAAATCTGACCATCTGAGTTAAGACCGTCACACGGTCCTGTAAAAAAACTGCTTCAAATGGCAGCCAAGTAATGAAAAATGAAAGGCTGAAGGGTTGTTCTGCCTGGGTAATTTCAGTATAAACACCGAAGATACAGTGGTCCTGGAAGCTGTAGGTCCCCATAAACCCTGGAGAGCACATCTCAACTGATACACACAGGGGCTCTGTGGCTAACCTCCAAGACCAGTACTCTATTACAGTGTCCCCGTAAGTACTCTATTACAGTGTCCCCGTTAGTACTCTATTACCGTGTCCCCGTTAGTACTCTATTACAGTGTCCCCGTTAGTACTCTATTACCGTGTCCCCGTTAGTACTCTATTACCGTGTCCCCGTTAGTACTCTATTACAGTGTCCCCGTTAGTACTCTATTACAGTGTCCCCGTTAGTACTCTATTACAGTGTCCCCGTTAGTACTCTATTACAGTGTCCCCGTTAGTACTCTATTACAGTGTCCCCGTTAGTACTCTATTACAGTGTCCCCGTTAGTACTCTATTACAGTGTCCCCGTTAGTACTCTATTACAGTGTCCCCGTTAGTACTCTATTACAGTGTCCCCGTTAGTACTCTATTACCGTGTCCCCGTTAGTACTCTATTACAGTGTCCCCGTTAGTACTCTATTACAGTGTCCCCGTTAGTACTCTATTACAGTGTCCCCGTTAGTACTCTATTACAGTGTCCCCGTTAGTACTCTATTACAGTGTCCCCGTTAGTACTCTATTACAGTGTCCCCGTTAGTACTCTATTACAGTGTCCCCGTTAGTACTCTATTACAGTGTCCCCGTTAGTACTCTATTACAGTGTCCCCGTTAGTACTCTATTACCGTGTCCCCGTTAGTACTCTATTACCGTGTCCCCGTTAGTACTCTATTACAGTGTCCCCGTTAGTACTCTATTACAGTGTCCCCGTTAGTAATCTATTACCGTGTCCCCGTTAGTACTCTATTACAGTGTCCCCGTTAGTACTCTATTACAGTGTCCCCGTTAGTACTCTATTACAGTGTCCCCGTTAGTACTCTATTACAGTGTCCCCGTTAGTACTCTATTACAGTGTCCCCGTTAGTACTCTATTACAGTGTCCCCGTTAGTACTCTATTACAGTGTCCCCGTTAGTACTCTATTACAGTGTCCCCGTTAGTACTCTATTACAGTGTCCCCGTAAACTCTGCATTGTTTTGTTGTTGCCCTTTTCCTCCGTTTAAGAAAGGAATTTGGAAGCCACAGTCCAATAGAAAAAAAAGAGATGGTTCAGACTTAAAAATGGATTTTCCAAGCTTTTAAAGTTCACATTATTCTGTAAATGCAGAATAAACAATCTTGCACAAACGCTTCGGATAATGTTTGTAGCCAACGGGATCAAAGACTATGGGGTCCTGTGGCATGAAACCTAATGACTGTGCTAGCGTAATATGCAGGATGGCTGTCTCATGGGTCCATTACCCACAATGCAATGCAGAAGAGGGAGCAGGTGCCATTTTTAGAGGTTTCGGTGTGGCGGGGACAGCGTTCTGGGGGTCAGGCCAGGCACTCAAGCCAGGCAGCCACTGAAGCCACACAGAGGAGCGGGACGTGCCAAACTCCCGTCCCACGGTGAACTCAGCGACCTCGTTTCAGTGGCTCGGAGATCTGAGCCTGCCCGCTGCCCTACCGGTCCCCTTCTCCGCATGACAATGGTGCCAGCTGTGCCCGCTGGCAGCCCCGACACCTCTCGCCGTTTGTGGGCTGCCCCCTGCCCAGCCTTAGTCAGGAAACAAAGCGGCGCTGCCAATGAACGGCGCCCTCTACTGGATGACCGTGGTAATACCCCATTGAGCGAGTTAATTGGTGAACAATGCAGGCAGAAAAATGTATTGCAACTTAGACACCTCTAATGCTTCTACAAATCCAGCTGTTCTAAATGATACATTTTAATATAAAATATGAAATAACTATGATGTGGAATCACACACAGGAAGGAAGACGTGACCCTATTATCTCACCACTATACTGTGTCTGCGTTCCTCCCTCGAATGAGATTTCCTGTTTAGCACAGAGGCTAAAAGGTGGTTCCATTATCAGACACTCTGATTGGTTCTCAAGCAGGGGTGAGGAAAAACCCCCCACCCTCTTTCATTGGCTGAATCACTCAATATGGTCACAAGAGAGCTGTATGAACACTATGCCCGAGAGACTGAAAGCAGACAGCACAAACGCCCTGTAAAACGCCCACAATGCACTGCAACACAGAATGACTACTCCAAATAAAGACATCTGCTGTGAATCCCCTATAGCCCTACATTCAAGGCTGAACACAATACACACATTTTCAATGACTGCAGTGTCTACTTCAGTGTACTAAAATCCGAGGAATATTCTGTAAATACTGGAAAACTGGAGTAAACTGCAATATCTATAGACTATAGACATCTAGCACACATTCAATTCAATTTTCAATTCAACTTTATTTGTATAGCGCCTTTTAACAGAGAATTGTCACAAAGCTGGTTTTGCTGTAAAACGGGCTTTAGGCACCAAAAAAAACCCTCTGGTTCACAGTTTGCCGGACGTGGGCGGGTGATGAGCGCCAGGATGAATAGCCTTGTCACTCTCCATCACCCTCACGTCCCGACCCACAATGCCTCTCTGCCCACGTCTGCATTCCGCGCCCAGTCATTCGGCCTTATCGAGCGGGCGCCGTGCGGCGCCGAGCGGAGACCGGGTCGCCTAAGCAAGCGGCCGGCTCACGACCGAAACTCGCTCCGCAGCACCCCCTACAGCTGGCAGCTGGCAATAACTGAAGGCACGAGAATCGCCTCAGAACCTGTTCTCAACGTACGCTTTAGTGTGTAAAAGCGAGCCTCGGGGCTGTACCCGGGCGAAGCCCGTTTGTCTCCATTCCAGACGCAGCAGACGGAACGCCAAGAATCCCAAAACGCTAGCTCCGATACGCGCGCCGATAACCGACAAAGATAACGGTTTAACTCAGGCATTTTGTCTTTTCCCGGACACGTGGGCGTGCAAGCGTTTACCCGTCCCCACCCCTCCCCACAACCCTCGCGTCCTTTCCAAAGCTGGATAAAGATTTAGCGCATACGACCACCAAAAAAGATGGGCCGGAGGTGGCCATCTTGTTTGTTTGGACGCTGCCAGCAGATGCATTTGATGCGGATGCCACTGTGCTGGCCGCATCGCAGCTTGCTGCGGTTGCACAACACAGGAAGCCGCGGCCATCTCCGGCGCGCAACGGACAAAGAAAATATTTTGACTTGCACAAATCACAGTGAGAAGTATTTCTTCTTTAAACACAAGTAAGCTGGGCTACAGGGCACAGCAGTTAAATGCTACTTCCTGGAGGGACGGGATTGGCTGGTGAGAGGCGGCTGGGGTCGGGAGGATCACTTTGGACCCCCTGCCCTCTCTTACTCTCTGCCCCCCTGGGATCATCACTATGAGTAAGCAAAACATAAGAGGGATAATCCCCATTTGGCACATTAAGTACTACAGGCCCAAGCCAAACGGCGGGGGGTTCTGACAGAGCGCACATACATTATCTACACAAATCCGTGTGTACACACACAAACCATGCACAGAAATGAAAGGATAAGGCCTATATATATATATATATATATATATATATATATATATATATATATATATATATATATATATATATATATATAAAGACTTAATTCTGTGTGGAGTTCTCCTCTAAGCTGCGCAATCACAATGGAGGAGATTCTGCTGCTGCTCAGTTGAAATGCACCCAGCTGTTGGACGGAAGGAAGGAAAGAAATTACCCTTCAGCTGCAGGTGATGAATTTCCTGGATGCCAGCGAGATCTGCAGGCCTCGCCCAGGAGAGCAGATGGCACTGCCCAGTCCATCGCTCTCTCGCCCTATTCTCTCTGTTGCCCTCTTTCGCTCCCTCCCAGTCTCACTCTCTCTTTCGCTCCCTCTCTTTGTCTGTCTGTCTCTCTCTCCATCACTCTCCGTCACTCTCTCTCTCTGTCATTTTCTCTCTCTCTCGCCCTCTGTCTCACCCTCTTTTGACCCCTCTCTCCCAGTGGCTCTCTCGGTCTCCATCTCTCTCTCTCTCTCACACACACACACACACACACACACACCCACACACACACACACACATAAACATGAGCACGTCAAGAATCGCAAGCGACAGTTATCCGTTTATACTACCTTTGACAGTGAAGCCAGTGACAGCACCTAGCAGCTCCTCCTCTTCCAGTCTGGTGCCACGGATAAATAAATCCCTTCAACATGGCCGCCGCTGCAGTTACTGCTTCACTGCTACTCAGTGAAATAAATCCCTTCAACATGGCCACTGCTGCAGTTACTGCTTCACTGCTACTCAGTGAAATAAATCCCTTCAACATGGCCGCCGCTGCAGTTACTGCTTCACTGCTACTCAATTAAATAAATCCCTTCAACATGGCCGCCGCTCCAGTTAATGCTTCACTGCTACTCAGTGAAATAAATCCCTTCAACATGGCCGCCGCTGCAGTTACTGCTTCACTGCTACTCAGTGAAATAAATCCCTTCAACATGGCCACCGCTGCAGTTAATGCTTCACTGCTACTCAGTGAAATAAATCCCTTCAACATGGCCACCGCTGCAGTTACTGCTTCACTGCTACTCAGTGAAATAAATCCCTTCAACATGGCCGCCGCTGCAGTTACTGCTTCACTGCTACTCAATGGCCACATTTATTTCATGCTTTTTGTAGAGAACTGGTCAGGGCTCCAAGGGAAATCCCCCGAGGCGCACGTCGGTGTTGCTAGCAAAATAAGCTCGCTATCCACCTCGTTCCTGACCTCCGCCCTTTCCCAGAGTGCTTTGCTTGGGAAAAAAACAAGCGGTGACTTCTCCATTTACGTCGCCAGGAAATTTGTGGCAAGCTGACAAAATGGCGTTTAGAAAAAAAGAAAAAGAAAAGAAAGTAGCGAGACATGGCTCACTCATTAATTAATTAACGAGAACAGGAACAAGATGCCCGTGGTCACGGCAGTGTCCGCAGTAAAAATCCACACTGGTTTCCCAGGATACCGCTATACCGCGGGTACCATACAACAACGGCTGGTTGCCAAACGTTCCGGAGCGATGCCAGGCCACGTGACCCCACTGAAGCTGTAACAATGAATCGGTTGAAAGAGTGATTTAAGAGGGGGGGGTGATGCGAGGTAAAAACGCCGTTTAGTGACAAACTGTCCATACTGGCAACAGATCCGGGACTCCTGCATTAAAAAAAAAAAAAAGACTTCCTCTCCCAGTCAGGTTCATGGTGATCCATAGCTTCCTAAAGGGACCCCCCTCTCCCCCCTGTCCCGTGCTCTTAATAGGAGGTCATTTGAGGCCTGCCTGAAAGGCTCCTCTCGAGCTTGGCACAAGGGAGTCCCCAGACAGCCGAGCCGCGCCGCCCCCTCCACCCCCCCCCCTCCTTCCCTACAGCTCGCTCCGTCCGCCTAGAAAGACCCCAGCGGCGAATCGGATCCGTCTCTGCTCTGTCCAGAGGGACCGCTGCCCAATGAGGCCAATGTCGGGGAGATAGGATGACCGAGTACGGTCACGACCAAGCGCCGCAATACGACCGAATGCGGTTATACGGCCGAGTGCGGTTATACCACCGTCGCTGTGACCTCACCGGCATCCATGAGGTTGGGAGGTTCTGTTGGTGTGTTTGATCAGCAGGTGAAGAGAACTGGGGTACACTCATTAGGGGTACAGGCAGCACAGCCCTCTGATGGTCAGCTTTGGTCAGCTCAGGTCATTACCTGCCGAAACGGCCAGCTGACGTCATTACCTGGCGAATCGGTCAGCTGGGGTCATTACCTGGTGAATGGGTCTTTAAGAAAATCAGCCGTACATGAGGACTGACTGGGTCACCAGAGTAGCCCCGGCGCTTGGGTGAAGTTGAAAGCGTGGGACGAACTTCAGCGTAAGGGAAATCGCTTAAGCGCTGCCCCCCCCTCCTGTGCTGGATTATTTAAACCGCTATCTGTGGGGAATTCTACAGATCATCAGAAATACAGCGGCCAGATAAAACACAGTGATCCACGTAAAGGCTAATAAACTCCAAACGCATGGGCTCAGCTTTTCTTCTGTGTGTGTGTGTGTGTGTGTGTGTGTGTGTGTGTGTGTGTGTGTGTGTGTGTGTGTGTGTGTGTGTGTGTGTGTGTGTGTGTGTGTGTGTGTGTGTGTGTGTGTTTGTGTTTGTGTCTGTGTGTGTCTGCATGTTTTTGTATATGTGTGTGTGTTTTATGTGTGTGTGCGCGTGCGGGCGTCCGTTTGTGTGTGTCTCTGTGTGTTTGCATGTGTGCGTCTGTTGTTTATGTGCGTGTCTGTTTGTTTGAGTGTGTGTGTGCACGTGCTTGTGTGTTCATGTGCGTGTTGTTTGTATAACACATCAGCTCTCTCTCTCAGGCAAACACCACGCGTCCAGGATGTGCAAAGTGTGATAAGTAAAAACAGTTTTGGATCAGTGAGCCATACCCATGCAGAACTTTAATAGAGCAGCGTGTGGTCCTAGCAGAGCGGCTCCATCATAGACAAACCCGCGCGCGTTACAGTCAGGCTGAGGAGAACACGGCTGGCAGTATGTCTGTTCTGCTGTCATACTGAGCGGGATAGGCCTCCTCTCTCAGGCCTACAAGAGCCACCCAGCCACCCACTCTCTCCCTGTGCTCTGTATCGTGCAGCTGGAATGTGCTACCAAAGGATTTTAGCAAATCATAGTGGTTCCTAATAGAGGGGAACTCTTTTGGGTCAGTTCATTCAAGTTAGGGATTGACAGCAGAAGGTAGTTCTGGAGCTCATATTTTTGGGAACAATTTTTTGTTAAATTGAGTATTTTTCACAAAATGAAAAGTAACTATTATAATCGAGTGGGTAGCCTACAAGGATTTAAAAAATAAATAACCACGTTCTATTTTATTTTCTAAATTTGGTGAACATTTGAGTGAATTACACACACAAAAGAATTGGGCGGTCAAAATGAATTTCACAATTCAAATATTTAAATATTGAATATGAAAGTGTAAAAATAAAAAACAGTGGCATATTTTCAAACTTTTTTTTCCGTTTTCTAACACGTCCCTTGACCTTCTGGCGTAATATCACTGCTGCTGCCTCTGTAAATTTCTTCCTTAGTAGCTAGTAGCTACTTGTTTACGAAGGAGCCAAGCAACACTAAATCCGGAGCATCACGGCCGAAAAACCAACCGTCAATGAGATCACTTCCCCTGAAAATGTTTGGAAAGAGCTCTGTGCTGCTCATTGGACGATTCAACAGGATACAGTAGTTTTTGCGAAATGCGGCTTGGATATCGCGCGACAGCTAGCAATCAGAAGGCCCGCTTGCAAACACTGCGTCCGGCAGAGACGCAGAGATAGCCGAGACAGAGGAACCTGCGTTTAAACAGCCGCGCTAGGCCGCATTTTTATCCTCCCCGTCCACACGCGTTAGCCGAGGAACGCCAAGACACCACCGCACATAACGGTGCTGGTGCGCATTCCGGCACAGTGCCACTGGCATTCAATCATATGTACAATATTCAAATGATTACCAGCTTTATGGCAAGAATATTCCAAAGGCATTTTGGGGGCCAGTGGCAGCCCTACAAAAAGAAATAAAACATGCGCTCAGAGCGGTCACCACAATGCATGCAAACTCAGCTTTGTGCATGTAACTGCCAACGAAAGATCTGACTACATCCAACGATGAAATCCATCGTCCCGAGGCGAACGGCGGCCCTCTCCTCATCGGTGTCATTCGGCAAAAAGAAATCGACGCGTGTGTCAGGGCGACCTTTCGAGTGATTTAAGAGACCTTGAGAATCTTTAAGAGGCCTTAAGAAGGGTCCGCCCCCCAGCCAAAGCATCCAGCGAAATGAGAGAAGCTTCCAGATCGTTTCCTGTGGGAAATAATTCACTTTTTATCGAAAATAAAATGAATAAAAATAAACAGAGAGAGCGTCCCTCATGATTTTGATGGAAAACAAAGACTACTGTAATAAAATACTGACTGCGGCTCCAGGCCTCCTTTCAAAAGAGAGCTTTAACTTTTTTATTTTTTATTTTTTTAAACTCTTGGGCTGAGAGCCAATGAGTTGTTAGCTGGCTGAGTGGACGTCGTTATTGTGGATAAGGAGGAACGGGGTGATTTCTCTGAATGTTTTCCCTCAGTATTGAACCTCTGAGAAGGACTGTGGGGGCTGCGGCCTGCTCTCTGTGTGTGTGTGTGTGTGTGTGTGTGTGTGTGTGTGTGTGTGTGTGTGTGTGTGTGTGTGTGTGTGTGTGTGTGTGTGTGTGTGTGTGTGTGTGTGTGTGTGTGTGTGTGTGTGTGTGTGTGTATGTGTGTGTGTGTGTGTGTGTAGACGTGGTTGTTGTGAATGTTGAGTAAAGGAGGGCTGATTTCTCAGATGTTTTCCCTCAGTGAAGCGCAAGGCATCCATGTTTCTCTGAGGACTGTGGGCGGCGGCCTGCTCTCTCTCACCCAGCTGGAAGGGCGCAGCGTGGAGCAGCGTGCCTCCCGATTGGCTCGGTGCCACGCTCTCGCTTCCCCTCCCTGCCGGGGGCTTCGTCCTCAGGCTACCGCATGTTTACCCGCACGACTCGCCTCTCTCCACGAGCACCAAAGTGTGTCTCAAACAGCACCGGTTTGTGACGCGCGTGCACGCACGCACACACACAGCTCACATGCACGCACACAGCTCACATGCACGCACACACACACACAGCTCACACGCACGCACACACACACACACACACACACACACACACACAGCTCACACGCACGCACTTCTCCAAATGCTTCCCTATGACTACTCACTATGAGCCAGGTGAAAAGGCCATCTGCTGCTCCAGGAAATTGTTTCAGAGGACAGGTGGCCTGTGACACTAGTCACTGACTGCACAATGGGCCACGCTGGGTTATGGTAGGAGCGTGTGTGTGTGTGAGAGAGTGAGTGCGTGAGCGAGTGAGTGTGTGTGTGTGTGTGTGTGTGTGCGTGTGTGTGAGAGTGAGTGCGTGAGCGAGTGAGTGCGTGTGTGTGTGTGTGAGAGTGAGTGCGTGAGCGAGTGAGTGCGTGAGCGTGTGTGTGTGTGCGTGCGTGCGTGCGTGCGTGCGTGCGTGCGTGCGTGCGCGTGCGTGTGTGTGTGTGTACTGCAGCAAAATCATGCCATATAACTGAGAGCACACCATACCTCAAAGTTGTATTCCTTGTCATTCCCTCTCCTGGAGATTCCCTTCAGCACTATACTCTCAATGTGCACAGCTAGGAGACAAACAAGAAGGGGAGGAGTCAGTGACCTTACAGGAAGGGGAGGAGTCAGTGACCATACAGGAAGGGGAGGGGTCAGTGACCATACAGGAAGGGGAGTGGTCAGTGACCATATAGGAAGGGGAGGGGTCAGTGACCATACAGGAAGGGGAGGGGCCAGTGCTCATAGAGGAGTGTTGATTCAGAACATGATTGCTGTGGAATTCAACTCAACACAAAATCAGGACTATAATAAATAACTTAGAAAGAATAATAAAGTTTCCATTTTCATTCTGCATCTTAATTGTCCAACATGAGACTTTACAATGCACGTGCACCAAAGGCATCCATTTAATTCCCAATATTAATATAATTTGTGGCCCAGGTCAGAAATTGTATTAATGGAACTGAAATGTCAACATGTCCTCAGTCATGTACTCATTAATCTAAGAAGGGAAAATTATGCTTTTTTTCCATAACTTGGGTAACTCAACGACTAAAATCTTTCATTTGGACCCTTGACATTTATAGGTTAATGTATATGGCAGTCTTTCTGATCTCATTCCATACCCGGTTATTAAGGCGTAAGATCACAAATATGTGATTAGAATGTTCTTAACTGAACATTCTAATGCTGATGTAACAATCAATACTGGTAAATGAAAGCAACGGAGTTCTAGAACACCGAGAACAGAATTTTGAAAAAAACATTGCAAAACTTTTCAAAGAGTTAAAAGAAAAAAAAAAAAACATGATGCTTAACAGTGTACTGTGACCTGTGCGTGATGTGCTACACAGAGAGGAACAGGCCAACACACAACCATTGCACAGGCCTCTCCGTGCACTTGTTTGTATGTGGACATACGCCGGTGGCGTACGAGGTGTAAAATCGGGGGACGTTTACCTTCCCTTTGGGGCGTGCTGGCCCGGGGCTGGCCTGCGTGGGGCGACTGCACACTGTCACTCAGGCTGGCCTCAGTGCCGGGAGAGAGGTAGTCCGGTTTGGGAACCTTGGCCTGCTGTAACCGAGAGACAGGGCAGAATAGCGCTGTGATTGGCTGGCCATGACAGGGCAGAATGTATCACTCGTCATTAGAGCCGTGATTGGCTGGCCATGGCTGGAGGAGAGGACAGCTCTCAGTCAGACAGTATAGATCTCTAATCTCCAAAACCTGTCCAAATGGAAATTACACTACAGGCATTTCTTTGTGTGTGTGTGTGTGTGTGTGTGTGTGTGTGTGTGTGGGTGTAATTACAGTGTGTCTGGAGACAATTTAAAGCCCTCTCTGTAGCAGGTGGAGGTGACGAAGGAGGTTGAGAGGGAGAGGGAGAGGGAGAGGGAGAGGGAGAGAGAGACCCCCCGTCACGTGTACCAGATACAGGGCTGGTATCTCCGTGTCCTTATCGGCTGGAAACAGGCGGTTTTGACTAATTCAATCAGACAGCTACCCTGGGCTGAAGGTCAGAGCAAAATGCAATTTGCACAAACAGACAAATGGTCTCATGGCTAGCTGGGAGCTCCACCGCTGTAGCCTGCGTATCCGAGACGCTGTCAACAGGCCAGCCAATGGAGAGGTGCAACAGCAGGGCTGGGGTTTTGCCCAGCATGTTACAGCGTCAAATCTGATGAAGGGCAATGCTGTTCCTTTAAGCATCACGCACACAATAGGGATGTATATACTCTATTCTACCATATACCTTCTCCATAGATATCAGTTCATTATTACATTACAAATGTACTGAGCACATACTAAGTTTTGAGCCTTGCAGGCCAACTGTTATGTGTGCACACGCACACACACACGCGCACACACACACACACACACACACACACACACACACACACACACACACACACACACACACACACACACACACACACACACACACACACACACACACACACACATACACACACACACACACACACACACCTCAGCTAATCTATACAACAAGGATACGTCAGTAACTAAGAGCGCTGAACCCATGACCCGCAGGTTCAGAGTACAGGGCTTTAAGCATTACACCTCCTGGGTACAGCACGATCACGGTACACAGCAACCAAAGGTGACGTGTGACACTCTTAACAGCACGGCTACATTTTGCCGTCTCGCTGCGGAGGACAATGATTAACCCCACGGTGGTAAATTTAGACATTTCCGTTGCGGAAATGAGGCAGCAGCAAACCCTTATCGAAATTAAGTTTCCAGTTTTATGATAGCAGAAGTTTGTCTTAGCAAAGTTTGTGATAGCACATTATGTGAACCTCAGTGTCGACTACGTCTTATTAACGTACACACAGACAAATGTTTTCCTCAGATTAACTGGTACGTCTTATTAACGTACACACAGACAAATGTTTTCCTCAGGTAAACTGGTACGTCTTATTAACGTACACACAGACAAATGTTTTCCTCAGGTTAACTGGTTGGCATGAAACGACGCGATTAAAAATTTAAATTTCTTCAAAACCTTATTAATTAGAAGAAGGGACATCCACAATTGTACTACTGCTACCGCCAAGTTATGGGCTACTCATAGTCGCCAATATGAACCTCAGTGACTACTATGTATTATTGTTCAAGGACTTTATTAATTATGATTAATTCCTCACTATGAATATACAGTATATGAATACTCTGAATCACATCTTATAGGTGAAAATGAGAAATACAGCATTAAATTATCTTTAAAAAAAACAAGGAATACAACGTTTGTAGTTCTCCATTCCCTACTCCAGGGCAGCGCTTTCAAAGACCGTGGTCCTGATAAACACGTTAAACATCAGGCCTTCAAACACTGTGGAAAACCCAGAGCTCTGTGGAACAACCTGAATGGAACGCGGAGCGTTTGCAAACACGTGTGATTGAATTAACTCAATTAATTTACTTGTGTAAACAAAATCACGTCGCATGGTATGGCATGACATTCATACAAAGGCCAATTAATGCCAAATATCTGCTATACCGCTTTGCGTCCCCCCCATTTTAGGTAACGCATCGTAGCAAGTGGCTGCCATTGCCACGTTTATCTTTCGCTCTTACACACCATCACAAGCTTGACTGTCGATCAGACCAAAAGAATGTAAGCTACTGCAAGAATGGCACGTTCTAATTAATTATACACCAGTTACACAGTGTTCTAGGCTTAACACGCTACTTATTGACTTTTTCACGTTCTTGACAGCTGGGAGCCTACAGTATCAGACGGTCCACGTTGTACAGGAACATGGAACTACACCGTGGTGTGGCTGATACTTTCAGAAGCAGATAGCCACAGTTTTTTTTTTTTTTGCCGACGCTGCCTTTTTAAACGTGATTATTAGTCATGAACTACGCGGGGCCCAGAATCCAAGCTCTGTCGCCGGGGGGGGAGGGGGAGTGACCCAGTAGCGTTTCACAGGAGGCGCTTATTCCTCAGGTGCCTGGACTGTGTGGAAATGCTGCACAGTCCTCGCAGAACGGGCCGTCCATGCACGCTGCATACTGAATAAGAGCCTTTGAAATCGGTCGAGAGCTTCCCGCACCCTCCCAACAGCAACACACAGAGAGCCGACAGGTACGATTTATCAGCAGGACTGCGTGGACGTCTATGCGGCCTCCGTACACCGTGGTCAGAAATCAGATCGATGAACGATCTCCTACACAAATTTTAGCTTTTCCCCCAAAACAACAGGAGATGCAGCTGAAACCGCCAAACAGAACTGCAGAAAAGAGCCCAGGGACTCTGATTGCAGTTTGTGTACATAGATCAACTGTCTTAACGACTTCAAAGTTAACTGAAGAAACGAAAAGTCTTCCTGTGAGAATTACCTGGCTCCCACAGTAAAACGTAGGCCTCTAAAGGCCTGTTCACACTGTCCTTAGCCCCGGGCTAAGAGCCTCTTTAGCCCCATGCTAAGAGAGATTTTAGCCCAGGGCTAAGCAAGTGTTCACACTTGCACATTCTAAAGTGGGCTAGCACCAACCTTAGCCCTGGGCTAGCTGACCCTGCTCTGAAGAAGGGTTAGCACCGATTTTTCGGAGTTAGCACCAGAAATCTCTAGCTGTTGAACGAGGTGTGCATCGTTAGGGTTGGAGTGAAAACCTACAGGACGGTAGAACTCTAGCTGTTGAATGAGGTGTGCATCGTTAGGGTTGGAGTGAAAACCTACAGGACGGTAGATCTCTAGCTGTTGAATGAGGTGTGCTTTGTTAGGGTTGGAGTGAAAACCTACAGGACGGTAGATCTCTAGCTGTTGAATGAGGTGTGCTTTGTTAGGGGTGGAGTGAAAGCCTACAGGACGGTAGATCTCTAGCTGTTGAATGAGGTGTGCTTTGTTAGGGTTGGAGTGAAAACCTACAGGATGGTAGAATCTCTAGCTGTTGAATGAGGTGTGCTTTGTTAGGGTTGGAGTGAAAGCCTACAGGACGGTAGATCTCTAGCTGTTGAATGAGGTGTGCATTGTTAGGGTTGGAGTGAAAACCTACAGGACGGTAGATCTCTAGCTGTTGAATGAGGTGTGCTTTGTTAGGGTTGGAGTGAAAACCTACAGGACGGTAGATCTCCAGGAACAGGGTTGGGGACCCACCGCTGTACAGTAAAGGGCGTCACTGGGAGATTTTTGTGCAAAAGTTATACTACGATAATACTACGATGATCTAAATCTAAACCGCCTGAAGAAAGAGCCTGCAGCCAAGGGGCGAGGCAGCGGGGGGGGAGAGGTCGATGCACTCTCTGTTCTAATCCCGAAACATCAACAGCGCTGATGATTGCCCCAGGCCTGCTGCATATCCTAATGCACCTGTTGGCAGAACAACACGATTCCAGACAAACAGCAGGAGAAGCTCCTCACAGCGATTATTTATGTGACCAAAACCCCTGGCTCTGCACAGCGTGGCCGTAGAAGCAGATGATTTCCTTTTCCGTTACCGTTACCGGCCAGGCCTGTTTTTGTGGCGAAAAGTTAATTACATTTCAAACCGGACTGAATTCCTCTTACCCTCTGTCTGAAATGTTTTACCTATAACGGTAAAAAAAAAAAAATTATAAAAAACGTCTCTCACAGATGAAGTCGGTGCTGGATGGGGTCTTTGCGAAGCTCTGCATTCCAGAACTCTAATGGCGAGAATAACTATAACAGTTGTGTAAATACATTCCCCCTGAAAGAGCGTGCGGCGGGAATGTCTCGCGTCGGTTTGTGCCGATTTCCACCCCTTCACTTTTTCTTCTCTGGACCCCGCGAAGTTTCGACGCGGATAGATTTATTGACCATCGTTTGGAAAAACGCTTTACGCTTCATGGCCAATTGGAGTGTGGGAAAAACTGAAACCTTACCGACGCATTTAAAAAGACATCGCTCCAGTCACTGCTGGTTGGCTGGAGAAGGTAAGTGTATTCATACGGGGTTATGCTCAATTTGGTGCACTGGGCGCTGAAATTGGTGAAAAAATGTGTTCATTCAAAATACTTTGAAAGAAATCCAAAACCAAACTGGATCCAGTAACAGGCTGATTCTGAAAACTGGTGAACAAGATTTTCTTAAAGGGCCATTCACATTAATTGTAGTCAATATTACAATTACACTTTAATATATATTCTTGAAGCCTTTATAAAGCATGGATAATGGTTTCATTACCATAAAACAACAATCTTTATAAATGATGAATCAACATTGTCGTTGGAATTTTGGTCCTGAATAAGTGCCATTAACGGTTAGGTCTTGGCTCAGAAATATTTTGTGAGGTTGTTTTTCACAGCTGAATTTTCACCCTAATCCCTTGGTGTGTAAATGTTTAATTCAACTGCAGCAGCTACAATAATGCCTGGTGTATAATCTGCAGAATGCATGTTGAGAAACAACGTCAAGACAAATTCAAGGCCTTAGTTATATCATATTTGAAAACAACATTTTACATAATATAAGTTATGTCATCCTTCAAAAGCCCGGCATTTGCTTAAGAGTATAAAAATACGTTGCATTGTTAACGAAGACGACACACACTGCATGAATATTTTGTTCTCCCTGTTACTATAACTTTTCCACATTGTGTAGAATGCCGTTTAGCCTCATTTTTCTAGCCTTTCAAATTATTTTGAATTTATTTTCAGTTATTTTTCAGCGTGACTCTTTAATGCTTGCATCCTTGCGTCATCAACTGAGTAACGAGTTTGATAAGGCACAACTACATACGCGACTGGTTTCATAACCTGTTCAGTTTATCGGTCATTCTGTAACGGCGAAGTTCCTATTTCTCAGGTTTGACTGTATGCTGCATATTACATATTTCCATTTACACTGGTTTCTGTAAGTCTTTTTTTCATATTTATGCTAAACAGACATCCAATAAACACCTGAATTCCATCACTTAGGTCTCCTGCGTTTACTTTTTTCGTTCTGTAAAGACGACATCATGAGAGGGGCGAGTTCATTACGACGGCCTTCTAATCAGAAACACAGTCAAATAATTGCCGATGGTCGCTTGAACCTCCAAACTCACATGAAATGCCCCCTTACAGAAATTACCCACTTGCAGGAATTAATTCATGTTAATGTTCTGAACAAGCATGGAGTAACCTGGCAACCAATCAGCAAACAGCTCTGTGATGTCATTTCAGAGAGGTAACTTCCATAGGTCTCAGGAAAAAAGGTATGAAAAAGGGTTTAAAAAGCTTGTAACTGGGTGGAACCCGATAGGTAATGTAATTGTATCCCTCTTCAGCAATACATAATTAATTTATGCCCATTTTGCTTGTAAAAGGTACTTACTAGTACCCAAATAGAACATTACTGTACTTCTAGGGTACATTTGGAAAATGTGTTCCTTAAAGAACAAAAATGTACTTCCACTGTACCTTTATGTCTGAGAGTGCAGCTACACCCACAAACTCCTGTAGGTCCTCATGAGAAGCGGTTGATCTACTACGGTCTTGGACCAGCACACCGTACTGGATCCAACAACAATCAATCCTGTGATGAAAAACTTGTCTTTAAGAATCGTCTGACTGACCACTTAGCTATTTCAGTAAATATCACCTTGGGGCTAGAACAACATTTACTCATTTAGTTACACTTAAAATTTGGGGTCACCCGTCACTGACAAAAAAAAAACAAAAAAAACGCATTTGATTCACCTCTGAGAAGCAATGTGTAGATTTTATAGGTACCAGAGTGGAACCAACGTGGTTGTTGTGACCAGTCCTGAGAATACCATTTCATACACATGACCAGGGCATGAAATTAACTTCTTCACCCACTGGCCATAGTGACTTGGGGGTTCAAAATAATCACCAGCCATTTTCAACATTTTACTAGCCATATTACCCTTTTCAATATAACACAACCCGATTGGTCACCTGCCAAAGTGGCTGCGAGAGTAGACAATCTTACCAGCCACAATCTAAATTTTACCAGCATTTGGCTGGTGGCGGGTGCAAATTTCATACCCTGCACACGACTCTTCTCAATATCAATAAGCTGCTTATTGCACCAGAGTACTGACTGAGGATCTGGATTCATAACCAGAAGGAAAGAAGATGAGATCACAGGTGTGGCATGGGTGTTGCACCCTCAGGCCAGGTGTTTACTGTTTAGTACGTCAAAACCGCTTTGGTAAATATTTCTAGGTGGATAATGTGCAAAAGGCTACGTCAGTTGCTCTTTGCTTGAGCATTTGCGACAAAAAAAAAAGCATCAATGGTGGTGGAATTGGAAAATATGATTCACAACAGGGATTTTTAAATGGATTCTTAAAAAGAATCGGGTAATCTACACAGATGCATCCCGACAGTACAACGTCACCTGCTTTGAAGTTAATTGAAGTGATCACACATTAATGCCCGCATAATCGCTGTAAAGACAGCCGTTTGTCAGAAACTTCTGTAAGTTCCAAAGTATCTTTCCTCGCATACAAAAACTGTTAGTTAGTTCTCATCGAAAGCATACACTAAAATAGAAATAATATCATAAACACCCCCAAAAAGTGGACTACCTCTTTAAGCAAGCTCGTGAGTTGAGGGGAAAGCCCTCAAACTCACGACACAAACCATACGGGAGCTCCCTCAATTACTATTGGTCAAACGGATGAGGGCATTTTAAATGTTAACTCTGCCTTTCATACTCAAACTGTCAATCACAGGAGGCCCGTACTGATTAACGCCCCATTTAGAAACGCCCCATTTTTAATAAATAGAATAGCTAACGTTAGCTGCTGGTTGGCAAGATAGCTAACTATACCAACTATTTACCAGAGCAACAACTTAAACACATACAACTTACAAGACAAAAGACAGAAAAAACAAAAGCAAGCATAACTAACGGTCTTTATTCCACAGTCTGGAAGGGATTCGCAGCTTAATCTGTCTCAAATCCGCTTCGCTGTGTCAACAAAACCATAACGTTGGCTAAATACCTAGCTAGCTGCTTTACCAAATAGCTAGCTAGGTAGCTAGCTACGTTAACTACGCAGCTAGTTAAAATTAACCACGATTCCCCTAACCAAATAGGTTTCCTTGTTAGGTACCTTCCTAACAAGACATAGGCTGCGATTAGCTTGATCTCGCAAGTACTAAGTTTAGAGAAGTCTCCTTTTTATTTTGGTCATCCAGTAGCTAACGTTAATTTACCGACGTAGCTCGGTAGCTAGCTACTAAAATAACAAGCAAAATTAACTGTCTGACGTTAGCTAGCAAGTTAATTATCCAAGTGTTTGGATAACGAGAAAGACATCCATCACAGCAAACTAGCCAGCTGGCCAACTACAAGTAACTGCAGTTTATGTAAAGCACACAACGTATTGAACTCCGTCTGCTTTGAAATAACGTGAATGTAACGCACCCAACAAAAAAAGGCATCAACTATGCAAACAAAAATGAGTAACGTTAGCTAAGGCTGGTGGAGAATAACGTTGGTATTGTCTCAGCGCAGTGTTTGCCCTAACGTTAGCTATTTGTATCCCCACCCCTCTCCCATATGCAGTGTCATGTGTTAACTTTCATAACCATAACGCTGGTTCGTCAATTAGCACTAGCTAACTTAACGTTACCTATTACTGACTGGTTGTCATGCGTGTTAAATAGCTTGTAAACAAGCTGTATAATTGGCGATAGTTTTACTAAGGTTAGCTAGGCAGAAACTTAGCTAGATAGCTAGCTAGAGTGAGTCGGTAACGTTATACGCGAGCAAGTTGGCTAATATTTAATGTAGCAGTTAGCACTAACGTTCGCTAGCTAGCATTTAGATTACCAGGGCGTTGGTGCGGTGTTGGTAGTGCTGCCTTTCTTCCTCTACTGCGGTATTGACTTTATCCAGTTGTATCCTGACAGTTTCTCTCTGGTGAAAGGGGAACGCCGGGTGTAAGGAGGCCATCGTAAAAAGCAGCGCCAACTGCTCCAGCGCACCGGACCCTGCCTCCAGTGGAGGCCCGCAACGATGTCCTGACCTCCCCGTCTCATCCCCCTCTTCACTTTGGGGATCGTGGAAGTGCTCAGAGTCCCTATACGATGGAAGTGGGAAGTCATAGTTTTTGAAGTACAAAGCAGAATCCACATGGCTCAATATTGGAAACAGTATTCCCGCACATTCCCTGTTTTCAGACCCCAAGAGAGACAGACAAACCAGCAGTTTCGATCGAACGACAGGGTCTGTTACGTCCGTCAGAAGGCCCAGGTCGCCTGGGCTGTTAGCTCTGGTCTCAAAGTCCCGTAAGACGTGAAAATCTTTCCGTGCAAGGTCCTCTAGGCAGGAGCCCAAAAAGCGGAGCTCCAGCGGCTGGCACATATGGAGCAATCCACACATAAACTCTATTCGCTTGGCCGGATTCAAATGCAAGCCAAACCACTCGAAAACAGCCTCTTTATCCAGTTGAAGTAGGGGATATCCCAATCCTCTCGTGGGATCCTCAAACCTGTTGGAAACCGAAGTGGGAACACGAAGATTGCAATCCGCTTTTTCCTGCTCCTCCTCGGCCGTATCGTCCCCTCCTTCCTCCGCCGTTCTCATGGGCAGCTTCATCTTAATCATCATCAACTCCGCGCGAATGGCAATAAAGCGAAAATCAAGGATGAAAACACATTGTTCGTTCCGCACGCTCGTCCGCGACGATGAAGTAAACCGAGGACAAAGTTTTCCACAATATCGCGTAAAAATCACAGTGACACACGGTGTTATGGCTGTACCTCGATCGCTTGCTTGCTAGTTTACTCGACCACAGTGGAGTCTGGTTCGCTTTCCGAAATCATGTCAATCATCGCTGACTCCTCCTCTGTTCGCTTTGAACCACTGGGTCCTAAACTACAACCAGGGTTGCCACACTGGGGGATTTTTAAAATCATGGGGGAATTTTTAAAGAAAAATGTATGGGAGTCAATGATAGATGGGGGATTTTAAAAGGCGGTATGGGGGAAAATTGTGAGAAAATTGTATGGGACTCAATTGAAGATGGGGGATTTTCAGATTTTTTTTGGGAGGGAAATTTATTCAGGCATCTGGCAACACTGACTACAACCAAAATGTAATAAATAGAGACGAGGTAAACAAGATTTCCCTCCCACTTTTTACACTTTATGCATGACGATTTTTGATAAAGACGTACTTGATTCATAACGTTACACATTCATCCGTTAACTGAGCATATGGATAGCATCTTGGCTATCAAAATACTCAAGGGAGACTGTTTCTACATTATAATTATTTCTACATTATAATAATACTTTAGCAACACGGTCTAACGTTAGTGCATTCACATTATTTATACTATTTAGTTTACCTCAAACAAGGCTGCTTTCAAATCAATGGTTCTGGTCATGTTCATTGAAAAGTGGAGAAGGAAATTATCCCTCAGAACACTGTAAACAAGACAATTGCACTTTAAACATACAGTGATCACCATAATTCATTGGACAGTGACACATTTTTTTGCTATTTTGGTTCTTTACTCTAGCACTTTGAGTTTGAAAGGATACATTGACAATGAGGTTAAAGTGCAGACTGTCAGCTTTAATTTGAGGGTATTTGTATCCATATCGGATGAACCGTTTAGAAATTATAGAACCTTTTGTACATCAGTCTGGAGAAGAAACCCTTCAAGTTATCCATCCATTTCTACTGCATATCTGGCATCAGCGTAATTTACAGAGAGAATTTACAGCTAAATCTAGTCCCACCCCCCAATTCCCATAGAGATCCATTCAAATGCAGAGAAGTATAGTATTGCTTGTAGAAGTACCAGAAAATAAGATATCAAGAGTCCTTTGATATTGTTGGGTCACAGACATCAGGAAGTCATGGCATGCAAAGGATATGTGACCAAATATTAAAAATGATTACTTTATTCTACATTATGTTAAACTGTCCAATATATTTTGATTCCCAAAAATGGGGGGGGGGGGGGTGTACAAAAGGTTATATAATTTCTAAACGGTTCATCTGATATGGATACGATATTGACGCTCAAATTAAAGCTGACAGTGTGCACTTCAACCTCATTGTCATTGTATCCTTTCAAACTCAAATTGCTAGAGTACAGAACCAAAATAACAACAAATGTGTCACTGTCCAATGAATTATGGTGCTCACTGTAATCTAGGGCAGGGGTTCCCAAATTTATTCATGCCAAGGACCCCATAATAGACTAGGTTCTGGCTGAGGACCCCTCATCTGGGAAAATAAATAAATAAATTGTATGCAGTTTATCTCCAAATAGACTGCTATGCAGTATGTGTGAAGTGCATGTAATTTAGAAACAATATAAATTCAATGATGTTACACAAATAAAACTGAAGAGACGTTTTAACTTAAACCTCTCTGGCGGGCAAAAACTACTCATCTCACAAAAAAATAAAATAATAATAATAACCTTACCCAACCCTCACAAGTGAGATGGATGTGCTTGGACATTCCTGCATAGTTTGTTGATTCCAGGTTGTAGCTGGTTTAGTGACAATCGCATGTCATCCTCCACATGCAGACGCACTCTTGTTTTGTTTTGAGTACTTTCAGTGTAGAAATACCTGCCTCACACAGGTAGGCTATGTTGTTGCAAATGGTAGAAGGCATCGGGTGGTCATTTCTCCCACTAGGCTACTGGGTATTCATTTTTCACAGAGCTCCAAAATTCTGACAGGGGAACTACAGAGAATTTTATTTTTAGATTTCCCTCATTGAAAATTTCAATTAATTCCTCCTGTGACCTCAAATCAATACTCTCATCCAGTGTTGATTGAAATGTATTTCTGATCTAATTCAAGTGAGCATTGTCCAGCTCAGGGAAATAGTCACTGAAACATTCCTTCAGGTGTGTCAGATGGGAAAGTTTAAGAGGCAGGACACTGTCTGTGGTCATGCTGGACGTTCCAAGTTCCTGGTGAAGGAGTGGGAATATTTCAGTAGCTAATTCCCTCCTTTAGCTTTGCTGATTTTACCCTTCAGTGTTGATGGTTGGGTGCGTCCCAATAGTCGAAAAATGCATCCTCCCTTCCTCCACTACCACCTTCTCTACTCCGTGCCCCGGAAACGGATCTTTGTGTTTTAATCTAATCTTGCTGATTACATCTTAATTAAAGGAGTGAAGAATATTGATTATTTACATCTTAATTTGGGGAGTGAAGAATATTGGGACGCACCCATTGGCTTTCCTATTGTTATGAGCATGTGGCATGCACTGAGAGAGGAAGGGACATCACAATCAGGTGTTGTAGAATGCTGTGGTGGTAGGCTGTTGGTTGGCATATGGTTGATTTAACACATTTTCTGTTGTAATAGGGCAAATTTGTAGAAATTGCTGCCATGGAGAGGTGGTGTTGACCTTTTTTTCCCTTTTTAAAAAAAAAAAAGACTTTTGGTACAATATTTATGTTTTTATTTATCCTTTTTACGAATAATTTTTGGCCCAATTAATCCCTGGGCGTTCACTGCACGGGACACACAGGTATCAGGGCTCAGTGCAGACCCACGCACGGCTTTCCTTTGAAACACGTGGCTCAGCCTTCCTCTCTTTGCACACCATCGGTACACACACAGCTACAGAAGACCACCCATATGCAGCTGCATGTAGACCATGGGCACCCCTTTACCCAGCGGGGTTGCCAGATGAACGCGGGCTGACTGAACCCATTTTTTTTTGTATGTTTGTTTAAAGTGGATGGGTATGACATATGATGACATAATGCAGGTTGGCCTGAGCTCACCAACTTTTTGTTCATTATTTGGGTCCACAAGCCCCACCTAACTTAAAAGTTTATTCCCCAAGGAACATTATTTTTCCCTGCTCCCTTCGATAGCTCCAGGTTTATTTGTAAACAATTTCCTCCACTTTGTGAAGAGGCCGCTGGCTGGATATACAGGTATGAGTGATTATACATTTGTTTTGTGTGTCTGAAATGTGTGAAGACAGTGGAACCTGCTGAATGTGGTTCTGAAATGTGTGAAGACAGTGGAACGTGCTGAAAGTCTTGGAACGCCATTTGGTTTCCCCTCAGTTTGTTGGCGGAGCAGTGAGGTGGATCCTGGTTAAGTTTCTACTTTGATCAAGTTTGTTAAACATTTTTTAAAATAACTGACTCAACACATGTCTGCCCCAATGTGTGTTGAACGCCCCTCGCAACCAATATAGGAAGTGGTAGCCCATAGAGTTTAAACGTGACCACACAATTTTTCTATGTGGAGCATTGCATTGTGGGATTCCCTTCTTGCTGGAAGCTTGCATTTTATACCCTTGGTGGAAGGGAGAATAAACGAGGGAGTGAGGTAATATAATTACTCCCTCCCCTTTCTTAAATTGGATCCGAATCACACTTGGTGTGGCTGCCATATTTCATCCTGGCATTTTGGTTCCCTTGAAGCAAGGGAAGGGAACGACAGGAAGAAAGGATACATTTCGGATCCAAACGCAGCCCTGGTCTAGCGCACTCTTGTCTCTGACTCCACCTTGTGGACAGACTCCAGTTCTGATGTAAATCCTGGTTGATTGAAGATAAACTAGAAGGTTCAAGCTTTCAGTTGTATGCCCCTTTCATTGATAAAGTATGGATAGTTTTTCCCAGTGCAGTAATTACATTTAACGTGTGTTTGTAGCTACCTAGATCAGAAAATAAAGCCAGCAGTAATTGATATGATGTAAATTAGAGTCTGTGCCACTCCTATGGTGCCATCTAGTGGTAGAATGAAGACACTGTCCTTGTCTTCAGGCAGCTCAATTGTTCCAAGGCAGTGAAGAAAACAAGGGACTGTTCATTAAGTTAAGATCAATTTATTTTGAACGTGATAATGGCATTTATACAATTGATACATGCTCAAACGTGTCTAGTGAAACACATCAATTCTAAAAAGTGCAGAGAAACAAAACAAATTTTGAATACACATTCATCATGAAAATAGACATCAAGTAGTTCAGTAGTACTACTGTTTAACCAGGTTATCAAGGCACTAAGTAATGATGACTTCAATCACCAAACAAGCAGTGATGAAGAGCTGATAACGTTGCCAATGACACAAGCAGGTTATGTACTGTTTTAGAAAAAAGGACTTTAATTAGAGGATGGACAGAAAAAAACGTAAAAAAGATTGTTATAGAAAATGTATTTAGTATTTTTGTAAAATGTATTCTCTTTGATATAGAGGTCTCAAAATTAGACAAACTGTTAAAATATCACAGTCTATTTACCATCCCTGATTATGCATCCACAGAATAATGGAATAATGAACAAAACTCAGCCATGCTAATTAAAAGGCAGTATGTGAATAGATAAACGCATATGTTATGATGGAGATAATACCACTTTATAGCACATATATGATTCTATAAGGATAATGACTGGCTGATGGTGTATCTGTCATAGTACCAGAGACTCAGCACAGGCTGCAGAAAAGCAGGAATGTCTGTATCAGTGATCAGGAATTCTCACTCTTTACAAACATCAGTCATGATTTAATTCAATGCTCCGTTTTTAAAATGAAGTGTGTTTTATTTGTATTGTACAAAACCTGCAGTTCTGTCATACCATACTTGGCTGGGGCTCTTTATGACTTGTATCTGTGAGTAGACTATTTGATATTAATTCCACTCAGAAGATAATTTACAACCCTACTGAAAAGGGCTGTATAATCCATTTAATTTAATCTCCTCCTGTTTTCATCTGGAAGGATTCCTTCAGGCTTTCCATGGCTTGGGCTTTGGTTATTTGTGTCCAAAGTGGGGGAATGTCAGCAGGCTCAGCGCAATATTTCTTGGCAAACCGCTTGTTAAACCTGTTGAAGATGTACTTCCAGTAGTCTGAGGCCTGGATGCTGGCGTCAGGCTGGATGCGCCAGTCAGGGTAAATGCTCTGATAGTCCTTGTATGGATGCCATTCCCCCTCAGTTTCCATCGACCTGAATTTACTCTCACTGGCAACACTGGAGGAGCAGATATCACTCACTAATTTTGTGGACCGCTCATATCTGCATCTCCCGATCCCCTCTGATCGGTGAATGGAAGCAAAGTGCTCTGTGTGGTCCTTGCCACCAGCTTCACACGGGGTCTTGCAGAAGGGACACTGCTTCCCACAGCCAAACACCCTGTTAAACAGCTCCTTCTGTGGCTGAAAGGGCAGTGAGGTCAGCCTGGCCCTCACATTCACACCTTTCTGAAACTCAGCGGTGAAGGACTGCTCCATTTCATCCACAAGCACCTTCAGACACCGGGAAAAGTCTTTTGGCTTGGCTTTGTTTAAGGCCAGGACCACTTCAAGGGGGTCTTTGGGGATGACAAGATCCTTGTGTAGGGCCCTACAGATATCCTGAATGAACTGCTGAATGGTCGGGTCCTCCTCATCCCTTCCTGCTCCTCGTTCACTGGCCTTCGCATGTGTGTTCACAATGGCTTCCGTTAATCTTTTAACCATCCCATTCAGCAACTTAATCTCCACTTTCCTAAGGCCATCTCCCTCTGTGAACTGCTTTACCAACAGCTCAAATATCCAGCCTTGCACAAAGGTCTTGTAATCTACTGTGTAATTCACAAAGTCCTCGAAGTTATCTTCTGAAAGCAGCTTCTTCAGGACTGAGAACTGGAAGAAGGAACGAGTGCTGAAATCAATGGCTTTCTCCCCTGTGAACACTTCATCCACAAGTTCAGGGCCCAGAGAGTTGGTGATGTATTCCTTCACCGCAGGTGAAAGACAGTTATAGGTGAACTCCTCTGCTTTCTTCCGACACTGGTCTCTTTTATTGAACAGGTCCTTAAAGTCAGTGCAGTACTGTTCCTTATACTGTTCCAGACAGAGACGGGGATCATTTGCTTGGATAAAATCCAGATGCATTTGATGAAACTCTCGTGCTGCATATCCACAGATGTGGATCTTCAGACTGGCCTGAAATTCAGCATTTGTTCCCAGATCCTTGTTACTGTCCAGTTTTTCATCTACCATGCCAAACAACTCGATCATGTATGTTTTATGGTAATCAGACCTTGCTCTCACTTTCTCATCCACAAACTGCTTGCTGCACTTGATGATGTCGTCAGCCATCACTTTTATCTTCACATTCTGCTCATCTCTAACGAGTTTTTTCCACCACGTTATTATCATTTCCTGAAAATTATTCTTCACTTCAAATGGCTCTTTTCCACATTCAGACAAGTTGCCCACTTTGGACAGGATTGTTTTTACTGAGCTGCCTTCTCTCTCTAAGTTAGCCCTCAGCTGGTGGTGGATATCTTGGACAATCTCTTGTTCTTCCAGGCCAGAGAACTGCAGTTGTGCCACAGTCTCATTCCACATCTTCTCAAATTCTTCCCCAAGCTGATCGTCTGACAGATCTTTACTTTTCCTGCATACTTCAATGAAGTGCAGCACCTTTTGCTCTATTGTGCCTGTGTGATTGTTCTTGATGCTCTCTACCCTGAGCATACCCTTTCTAATCTCCAGCGCTGCCTCAAGCTTGTTTGTCACAGAGTTCTCCGTCTCTCTCCTGATGGTTTTGGCTGAGCTGATAAAGTCTTCCTTGTACTTCTCTACCAACTGAACGTGTCCCTCTGGTCTCTCATAGAATTCAGTGAGGTTGTCCAAAATGAGCTTTTCCCCTTTAGCCAGTTCTACAGAGGCATCACGTTTCAGGCTGCTCAGTAAGTTGGCTGCATTGAAAGATGATTGAGCCTGTGCTGCTATTGTGCTAACGTTTGACACCTTTGTCTCAGCTTCCCTCAACCAGGAGTACATGTTCTTCCTGTAGGCCCACTCCCATTTGTAGAACTCAGTGCAAAGCTGAGCATAAGCGTCAGCCACAAGACTGTTGCGGAAACTGAAGATGAAGTTCTCATACTTTACTGAGTGCCATAAACTCTCAGTCCATTCAAGGAATTCATCAAATGTGTGTGGGGAGCTTTTTCCAGATTTGGACTCCTTAAACATCTCAATCACACTGCTCTTGAACAGATTCACAGACTCACTGTAGCCAGCATTGACAGGAGCCATGGGAGGGGTGCCATGCCAGAGCCCAGGGATGTACCAGTTGTTTCTCTCTGGATCGTACTCCATGACATCTTTAAATTTCTTGTTGTTTCCCTTCTTTTCCATCTTAGCGGCTGCTTGGGTCATCTCATTCAGCTGCTCCAGCAGAAGCTTCCTGTGCCTCAGGTTATTGTCATGGGCGGAGATGTCCGGTACATTCTGGTGCACAAACTGACAGCAGGGTTTTCTCCCAACTTCTGTCATGCGCAGGAAGGCATGTACCACAATCTGCAGGATGTCCTTCATCTCTGTGGCATTCTCCATGGCGATGTTGATGACTGTGATGTCACTCAGCCCTACTACCAGAGTGGCCAGTTCATTATCATGCTCATAACTCTCATCCAACTGGGCCAATTCTGGTGACTTCAAACCTTCAGTGTCAATAACCATGATGTAATCACACCCAAGCTGCGTTTTAGAATCCTCTTTCACTCTGATGAGGAGCATGAAGGCCCCTCTCGTGCACCTACCACTACTGACGGCAAACTGGACCCCAAACATGGTGTTCAGGAGGGTGGACTTCCCAGTGCTCTGCACTCCGAGTACAGTGACCACCCGGATCTTACATTTATACTGTGTCTGATGATGGAGTTCCTTCAGAACCTGTGTTACCCACTGCACAGGAATGTTGGACGCATCTCCATCCACCAGCTCCAGAGGAAAGCCTTCCTGCAGCAGCTCGGCACACAGACGTGGCAGGTGCTGAATCTTAGAGGTGGGGCCTTTGGGGAGTGAGCAGGCCGACTCATACAGCTGAGCCATTTCCCGCAAGAAGTGCTCCGTCCCCAAGGAGCAGCTGGAGATCTTCCTGTCCAAAACCGCAATACGCTCCTTGTTTTCTGAGGACTTTAGACACTGTTCCTTGTACTGTGCCCGAAGGCGTGAAAGGCTTTTGCGTGACAGGTTGTCCAGGTTGATCCTCATCCACTTGAGGAAATACTTGCGTTCCTCTGTGGAACTGGACATCGCAGAGATGAAACGGGACATCGACTTTGAGATGCCGTGAGCCCTCTGTTGTGCTCTGAGCTCCTTCTTCTGATCTGAAAGCTCATTCCTGTAAATTTCTATGTTTTTCTCCCCAGCATTTTTCAACCTGCACTCTTCCTTCTCCAGCTTAGCCAGCTTTTTCCATACAGCCCCTTGCAAGGGCAGCTCTTTTTCCTTAAAGCCTGGTATATCAGATATTCTTCCTGTGATTCCATCAGCCTTCTGCTTGCCACTCTGACAGGGGATGTAATTTTCATCCACGTCGATCCCAAGCTCAACAGCAACAGCAGACATCTGTTCAACACTCTTTTTAACCACGTTTCCCATTAAAATGCCACTGATAGCTGAACGCAGTTTTCTGATGAATTCTGCATCATTCATCTGCAAACCTTTTATGATGATTTTACTCGTTTGGAGCTGTAACGCAGAAACACATCTCTTGAACTCATCCCTTTTGAAGCTCTTGCTCTGTGAATTGGTGATCAAGAACCAAGGAGCCTGAAGGTTCTGGGAATCCAGCAATTTGTAGTTGGACCCGAAATCATCGCAAAACACAAATATGGCAGCAGAAGTGCAGCAGAGGAAACTGTACTGAGTTTCAAAGTCATTGAGGTCCCCACGGAGGTTAGTTACAGCCAGTGGCTTGGAGAAGATGTCAATGTTTTGGTTGCCAGAGGGCAGATACCAGCTGATTTCCACCAGCCCATTGGAAAGCCTCCTTGGGGTGTCACTGCAGTCCATATTTTTGTGAACAAAGGTGTCGTGGTACTGCTGAGGGTTGCTGAGAACTTGGTTCAGAATGTGAGACTTAGACAAGCTGCTGTTTCCCAGCCTGACAAAAGAGACCATGGAGAGGTCAGAATGAACAATGCTCTCCTCCACAAACCCTCTACCGTCCTTCAAAGAGTGTGGATTGTACTTTTTCACAATATCCCTCATGGCCCACAGCATCAAAGTGCACTCTTGTGCATCACATTTAGGAAGCAGCAAGGGTACAGAGAACTGGCACATGGACATTTTCAAAACCATCTCCTGCTGGAGAAAGCCATCTGAGCAGAGGAATATAGCAGTTATGAGGTCCAGGGGGTTGACTATGTTACTGTGGCCCTGTAGGTTGTCCACGGTGTCCAGTAAGCTGTCCACGTTTTGGGGTGCCATGTCCTGTTTGGAGGTGCAGCTCACACTCCTAGCTGTCACATTCACCATCATCAGCTTCCTCAGGAAACACCACGGCAGGGATTTCAGTGACTGGATGTGTTCATCAGTTAAAGTCTCTCCATCAATCTCCAGCACCTTGCTCAGAGACAGCTTGTTCTTCAGGTAGTCTTCCAGACCTAAGTCCATCGCCAGCTCAACCAGACTGGGTCCTGTCATTGGGGAGGAACTGTTACGACCCCGGAAATGGACTGGACCCAAATGCACGACTCGAACACAGGAATGCCAATACTCAATATTTTATTGCTTGATCAGGGTAGTCCTGAAGCATGGGGAGAAAGGCAAAAGGCGGTTAAAGTTCCAAGCCGGAACTGGACTTCAAAAGACAGACAGACAGACAGACAGAGCGCGTAGCTCTAATAAATTATGTTTCGACCAGTACTCCTGAAGCATAGGGAGAACATAGAATACAGACAGTCCAGGTATGAGTCAGCAGGGGAGCAGCGGGAGCAGGAGAGGCCAGGGGTAGGAGATGGAGACGGATAACCAGGTTGGTGGAGCAGGGGAAGAACGGGAGCGGGAACAGGGCTGAGTGGAGTGGTAGAAGATGTGCAGGACAGTGGAGCGGAGTCCGGGCAGGACGCAGACATAGCGGCAGGGCAGCGGCAGTAGCGGCACAGCAACAGCAGAGCGGCAGCAGCGACAGCAGCAGCAAAAGCAACAGCACATTGGCAGCAACCGCAGCACTGGCAGTAGGATGGAGGAACAGGAGCCCTGGCTGCATGCACACACATCAGATAGATGGCAGGGAAACCACAACACAGGCAGGGATAGCAAACAACTGCAGGTTGGCAGACTGAAGCAGACAAAGTTAGTATAGCAAGGCAGGAATAACTGAACAGCGGGAAATGCCATTCCAGACAGGAGCAGACTTCGACTTAGACGGAATAGCAAGGCGAGTTAATGCCGGTACAGGACAAGACTTTAATTAACAAGGCTAGACTGGACACTAGGATTCGAGACAAGACCAGAGGTTTCAGACAAAGAGCATTAACGAACTGGCACAGGACAGAGAACACCGGGTGACTAAATGCAAACATTGATTGGTATCAATTAGGTGCCGCGTGCGAATGTATGCGAGAGTGATTAACAGAGCAGAGAGTGTGGAATGCATGCAAAACGGGGAAATGGGATAGGCTGAGATAAGTGTAGTGAGACAGAGTGACACACAGGGAAAAACCACGCCCAACCTGCAGCTAGGCACCCGATTCTGTTACCATCACCGATAACAATGGAGAAAGTCCAAGGTCCATCACGCGAGACTTATGGGCACAGATTATAATCTTGTACTCTAGAGTATTACCATCAACGAGCACTATTGACTGATGGGGAATTCCCCCATAATGCAACGTCCCACAGCCTATGACGATTAATGCATTTTACTATCTTAACAGTTCGGGCATGAGCCCGAGTTACATGAACCGAGTTACATGAACTGTGAGGTTATGTTTAGGGGTTGGGGGTGGGGTACGGGAATCACAAACTGTCATAAAATGTCTTATTTTACCGTAAAAAATCTCCGACTTGATTAAAAACACAAAAAGTCGCGGGAGATTTTATTACAACGTTACGTAAATCAGTTGCATGATGGGGGAATTCCCCATCAGTCAATAGTGCTCGTTGATGGTAATACTCTAGAGTACAAGATTATAATCTGTGCCCATAAATCTCGCGTGATGGACCTTGGACTTTCTCCATTGTTATCGGTGATGGTAACAGAATCGGCTCAGCTAGGGGAAACGGACTATGGAGAGACGAACATGAGACAGGGGGAGAAGGAAAATACGGGAAACGAGAGGACGGGAGTGAGAACATTACAGGAACTGCATTACTACATGTGCAGTGCAGTCCTAAGGTATTTGGACAGTGATACATGTTTTGTTGTTTTGGCTCTGTACTCTGTACTCCAGCACATTGGATTTGAAAGGGAACAGTGACTATGATGCAGACGTTTAGCTTTAATTTGCGGGTTTTTACATCCATATCAGGTGAACCGTGTAGCAATTGTAGCCCTTTTATTACATAGCCCCCCCCCCCCCACACACACACATTTTATGGGATCAAAAGTAATTGGACAAATTAACATAAACTTAAATGAATACTTAAATCTGGTTGCATATCCTTTGCATGACATGACTTCTTAATGTCTGTGACTAAAAATATCAAAACACAAGCCTCAGTCCATCGCTCTGCTGCCAGGTATGCAGTGGAAGTGTCACTTTAAGGGTTGTTTCTCCTGTCTCATTTTCCTATTGAACTCTATGGGAAAAGAAACCCTTCAAGGGATAGTTCGGAATTTTGGACATAATGGGCTCTATTTTCAAACCAGCGCAAGGGGACGGTATAGTCAAACGCAAGCTTGTTGACAGCATCAACGTCTTAAAACTGGCGCTATGGCGTTTCTCAGCAATACCGCTAGGATCAACAAATTCTCAACATAACATCCTTTCGCTTGCGCTGCAGTGGGATGGGTGGCGCTGTCTGGGGCGTGTTCTAAAATACTTTCGGCTCAGTGACAATTTGAACCAACGAAAACCCATTGCGTTATGATCAGCTAGAACCACCTCTTAGCGGCAACGCAATAGACTCTGGCAATTTGCCAACTTATTAGTCATGTAGTTCTATGTAGTGTCTATAGGTGATGCCAACATTACACTTCCATTTAATGAACAAATAGCCTATAATTATTATTAATTAATTAATTTTAATTTAAACTACTAGAATAAAACAGGACAGCTTACAAGAAACTTGCGATCATGTAGGCTAATAGCCTATAATATATAAATTGCACATTGACACAGTTGAATCATAAGCCTACCATTTGAATCATAATTATGCCTACATCACCTCATTTAGGCTAATTAATGCATTCGCCACCTCCTCCCATGCCTTCCGAACTTCTGGGAGACGAGGTGGTGTGGATTGTGATCCATAAATTACTAGTCCTAGTCTGTACTTCTGTTGCAAGTATGTCTGATTTTCTGTGCGGAAAATCGCTCTTGTCGTTGACGGTCCAGTGCGTTTGGGTTGCTCATTATGAAATTGCATGGAGCGATTGCGTTCCAACTGGCTTTTTTTTAAAAGCATGAGAACAACTATTTGATTGGCTACCATAGAGACACACCTTGGACATTTAAACCCAGCCTTTTAGCAATACCGCCATCAGATGCGCCAAGATTGCCGTCATGAAATTACCAAATTTCTCGCCGACACGCCCTCAGAGCGATACCGCCAAGCGATTACTCTTGCGTTCACCATTGCGTTTGGTTTATTAAAATAGAGCCCATAGTCTCAATTACGACTTACCCATGATGTAGTTGATTGATGGAAACCATTTTCAGCTAATTCCATGCTGTCCCTTCTTTTGGACGTACACACGTTGCTAATGCTAGCGCAACTCTATGGAAACCGGTAGCATCCACTACCAAACACACTTAAAGGGATAGTTCTGAATTTTTGACATAATGTCTCAATTACGACTTACACATGATGTAGTTGATTGATTGAAACCATTTTCAGCTAATTCCATGCTGTCCCTTCTTTTGGACGTACACACGTTGCTAATGCTAGCACAACTCTATGGTAACCGGTAACATCCACTACCAAACGCACTTAAACACTCCACAGTGCACCCAGAATCTAAAGTCACAATCCACAAAAGCCACATAACATTGGTATTCTCAAATGTGTGCGTTTTGGTCGCTCACTTGTGTGTATGCATGCTGAGCTGGTCTTGCTGCAGCTGCCGT